>LPNX010858693.1:180232-351795 GCA_001517045.1 Pseudotsuga menziesii
TGCAGAAGGAGATAAAGGATTCTAAGGCTGAATTGCAGGCTCTCCAAGTAGAAAGACAGGTCAGAGAAACAACACAAGAATCCCTGGAAAAAATACAGAAAGAATATCAAGAGCTGAAGATAGAAAAGGAACGGCTGCAGGAGAAGGTAGAAGAGCTAGAAGAGCAGCAAAAGATTATCTTGCAGGCTAGTGAGATACACTCCCAAGAACAGAGAGAGAAACATCAAGAGCAGATTTCTTCTCTGACAGCTGCTCTGGAGGAAGCAAGGGAGTAACAGGTTAACCTCTAGCCA
Organism: Pseudotsuga menziesii; assembly: GCA_001517045.1. Classification (NCBI taxonomy): domain Eukaryota; kingdom Viridiplantae; phylum Streptophyta; class Pinopsida; order Pinales; family Pinaceae; genus Pseudotsuga; species Pseudotsuga menziesii. Next base: position 180,526 of record LPNX010858693.1, read on the forward strand.
TTCAAAGAGCATGTCTTGGCCCAAAAAGCTAAGATGTTGCAGCTACAGACTGCTGTTGAAGAGGAGAGATGTAGAATGTTGCAGATCGATGGCCGATTGGAAGAGATCTTGGAAACTGCATCTTTCTTTGTGGACAGATCTCAGGACGTCCTGACTGCAAGAATGGCGAGGTTGGAAAGCAATGAAGAAACTCCAGCAGAGCTGCCATCAAAAGATAAACAAGCCCTCAAGCGGGATTACGACTTAATAGAATTTGCTATTAACACGGCAAAGGATTTCAAGAAAGCAGTCAAGAAGACAAAGGGAGCCTGCACGGAAATTTTTACGAGAGTCCTCATTACATACAACCGGTGCCAGGTAGAAGCCGAGCAGAGGCTGGATGATTTCCCAGACCACAATTCATTTGTGGAGATATTGCAGAAAAGACATCAAGATGATGAAGCAAGAATGCAACACATTAAGGCCATTGATGGCCAGATTCTGAGAAGCGAAGTGGGCCATGCAGCCGTTAGTGTGCAGCTTTTGGAAGACCAGCTTTGGTTGAGCGCAGCCAGAGTCGAGGCTATAAAGAACCAGGCTAAAAAATTTGAAATCAACATTCAGTTTTTGGAACCCTGCGCGTTTGAGGGCATTGCCTCTGATGCTTCGGCTTGGAAGAAGTTTCTAGATGCCCAAGTGGGACCCTCCTCATAAAGGATCAGTCATTTTTGTAATATGTAACCTTTTGTGAAAACCTTTGAGAAAAGTCAAGCGTTGGGAAACGAAGATTTGGGAAGCCCAAAGGTTACTTTGGGCAGCCCAACCATCTCACCTTTTGTATAAATGTAATAGACTAAGAGGGAAGAAGGGACTTTTTCCCAGTTAGACATGAAATGCTATATTGTAAGAAGAACTATTTCTCTTTGCAATAAAGAAGTCTTGTTTGCCTGTTGGAGGAAGATTGGTGGCACTTTCAAATGTTATGCTATGGATGGCTGAAAGATGAACTATTTTGTTTTTCCAGTTTCTGTCCATTAACCGTGAGATCATTCTAACTTTTAGAACCTATGTTCTTGTTTAAATGATTTCTAGTTTATTTTGTGGAATTACCACCATGAGTAATGTAGGCTGTTCATAAAACAATTGGCTATCTGATTGTTGAAATATCTTTTAATCATTCATGTGTTGTAGAAAGAAACATCAGCTACCTGTAATTTCTCTTTATGATGCATGCACAATACACATTACTCATAATTAAATTACAGTTTGCTCCCCAAGGATAGGTAGATAGATTGATAGTTTATTTCACTGTTGCACACGTGATTTAGATGCTTGTGAGCCTAAGACGAGAGGTAAGAACCTGCGCATCACATTGTGAACGCTCCGTGTATCTTTATCACCCTGCATGGTTAATTAGGCATCTGCATATCATAATAAAGTCAAAAAAATACAAAAATATACACGGTGGACCGGGCCGCAACCGGTAAAACCTTTGTTTTTGTTACTTTGACCTACGGTAGCCGGACTGCAAACCGGACGGATTCCCTATACCAAACATTCAACGGGCTAGTTGGGAACGTTGACTGGGGAGAATCCCTTGCTGTTGTTGCCTGCGAATTTCCAGGCCTCAACAGAATGTTAGACATAGGGAGAGGGAATATAATTCATGTTGAATTTTTTGGTTGAGATTTGACCTTTAATATTTAAATGTGGAATTATTGAGCACTTGAAACAGTTTGAACATTCACAGACATAACACAGTATGTATTGGTACCATATAGGTCCCATGAAAATTTTAAGTTTCTAGTAGCGCACAGAATGGTTTCATCATGAGCTCTCAAATGAATTGGCAAGAGTTGAATGATGAAGTAAGCCTACAGGTGTTGGAGTAAGCTTATGTACAAAGACAGAAAGTTCGTAACCAAGTCTTATTGTTGATTCTCTGTTCAAAATCTCAGGCTAGCATTAGAGGAAATTTCAACTCAAAATGGGCCTCCTAAAAAAAATTAATAAAATAATAGTTAAAATAATAAAATAATATTTATTAATTTTAGAGGAATAAAAGAAAAAAACTACTTTTTTGTTTGTATTTTCGACATATATCCTCGTGTTTTTACTCAAATTTCGATTGGGAGATCTCATTGGATGCAGAATTAAATTCCGCATCCAATAAGTACCCACTCGGCATACTTTTGACAGACCCCGCTACCCCAAAAATAAGAAATACATGAAATATCACGTTTTTTCAAGTATTTCTTGTTTTTGGGGTAGTGGGGTCCGTCAAAAGTATGTCGAGTGGCTACTCATTGGATGCGGAATTTAATTCCGCATCCAACAAGCTCTCTCAATCGAAATTTGAGTAAAAACACAGGAAGATATGTCGAAAATACAAACAAAAAAAATAGTTTTTTTAATGATACCTATCCCTAAATTTATATTAAAAAAGTGTTTAAGACCTATACGGTATTTCAAATTTAAAGAAATATCATTGGCTAACAAATGATGACATGGAACTTGAATAAAAGTTAAAAGGCCCATTTTGAGTTTAAATTTCCTCTAATGTATTTCTAGATCTAGGAAAGCTGATAAAACTGTGTAGAAAAAGATAAAAATGGCAGTGTAAACAATTGCAAAGGGTATATTAACGATGATACCAATTCATTACAGCGACATTTTTACATGTTAACTGGAGCCACCTTTCCAGCAACTTGTTTTTCTTGTAAATTTTTGGCAAACTGGTTGAAGAGGAGGAGGGCATTTTTGCACTATGGCTTTCCTACCTCGTTACAGGAGCTGGAGCAAATATTGTTTCATGGCTCATTCTTCCTAGAAAAATAGTGTCTATTGGAGCATCTAGTGTTGTATTTTGATTATTTTATGTTAGTGTGCTTGTCAAGATCAGTTGGTATTGAAGAAAGATTCTAGAACTTCTTATACTTGGCCAGTTCGTTATTGAAAAAGTAATAGATGCAGCCCAAGCTTCAACACAATTTGTGGGTGAAGAATTTGCAAAAAGAAGATGAGGATTTTTCTTTTTTGAAAGAACTCCCCATCCACAGCAATCCTATCTCTCTCCAAGAATGGGGAACTTTAGAGACTTCATGAGAGGTGGTTGAAAATGGAAGCATGTGAGACACAGAGCAGTCAGGTCAACTCCGATAAGTTTGGCTCGAATATTTTCTGGCGCTTTTTTCTTAGTGACTAGAATTGCGTGTTTTATAGCCTTGCTTATATTTTTCCATCATTGTTCCTTCGTTATGCTCACAGAGATATTGAGGATTCCAAGTATTATACTCATGACAAGTGTTGATTTCCAAATGCACTTAGAATATTTCTAGGTGGTGAGAATATACAACATAAACTATATTTTAAACATCATTCATGGAAGTTATTAATTTATGCCACTAAGATACAGTTATAATATGTCGAGAGGTCAAATAAAGCTGCTCCCAAAGTAAATTTTTGCAAGGTGGCGAATGACAAGCAAAGACATCAATAAAGTGCTTATTATCAAAGTGTCCAAAATGCCTAAGATTGAGTTGTAGTCGTTCACGACCTTCAATGCATTCAGTATTGGGAAATTCAACTTGTCACAAACAAAAGCACCCTATACTACATTGGTGTTGTCCAAAGTTCATATGTGTTCATCATTTCATCAGTCATTGCCATCGCAATTCAATTTCCTAGTAAAAATTACCGTGTATCATCTTTAATTGACCTCCTCATATGGTTTCAGTACTTCAGAACTATGGGCATGGTTTACATTGCCAAGATTGGTGGAATGAAATTCAAGCAATAGCCAATGGAAAGAAGTCAAGGCTCTTACAGGTGATGAGGAAAATCATGATTGTGGTAAACGTGGTTATGATAGTGGAAGAATTGGGAAGCAAACATTAAGTGTCAAAGGAGCTAATCCATTGCTTAACAAATTGAAGATTCTTTGGAAGAGCAGTCATTATGATTTTGTGTTCTAAAGCTCAATGCTACATAACTCTCTTTTTTCTCCTCATTCATGAGAAACTGTGGAGGAATATATCAAGGTATGAATATAAGAAATGCACATGTGGCAGAGTACATTTTAAAAGAGATATTTTGGGTCAATTAATTCAAGAAATTCCAGATTTGAACATAGAGGATCAGCATCAAGTTCATTTCCATATTTCCAGAGGATCCGTAGTCAAATGTTAGCTAGAATGCAGGGTACCTGATAAACATGTGGCAGATAGGAAAATTTACCAAAGAAGCAAATCCATAAATCTTGGCTCTTCTTCTTGGATTCAACATGTGTCTCTTATCAGTTATAAAATTTCATCTCGGGATTATCTTCGGGATCAGTTGAAATCAAATGTAAAATGGCAGAAGTTATTTAGTTTTATTGATCGATATATACTTTTTTATGTTTTGGAGAAAGGAAGGAGGTTCCAGTCGAGGGGTTGTGAGTCATTGTGAGGGTTGAGTTTACCAATCTGAAACTTCTTTTGAAGCTCTATGGGTATATTTTGGGACTTTATGGAGGATGAGAAATATTAAATGAGCCACTCTAGTTTTCTATCAATACAAATACTATTCAATGCTTTTTATACTTATGTCATGATTCTTATGAAATTCAATGTTTCTGATGTTAGTTTCTCATTACAGATGTGTGTGTTTGTATTCCCTTTTTCACATAATGTTTTTTTGTTATTAAGGCATTCAATATTTAGATATGTGATCAACTATTTTTTATTATATACCTGGTTCATGGTTGGCTCATACATATCATATTGTTTGTATTTATGTACTTCTACATCATCCTTGTTGACCGTCCTTGGTATATACCTATCAGTACCTTTGATGATTCATCCACACCTTCATTTTTCTCTTCTGCTATTACAAATCCAGATTTATTCAATTTGAGGTGCCTAAACTTTGTGCTAAGTAGTCCGTACAAAATTTAGGGAAAATATCTTTTGGTGACCATACTAGGGACGAAGGAGCGAAGATATCTTCCCCATAAAGAACAACAATGAAGAGATCTATTGCTTAACGGTGAGAAAGTAATAGGAATATGAATATTGGTTGTAAATTATTCACCTCGCGACTCCAGCTTCTGTAGATCCATATTTCAAAGATTCACTGATGGTTTCAATGGACTAATGAGGACTTCAGATGTTTCTTCTATTGTTTCAAGGTATGTGTTAGCACTCATGCTAAATTTTGAATAAGCGTCAATGATAATGGGCTGTCAGGAAGGGGTATAGTCAAAACATTTCTGAGCTTGATGACTTCAAGGTAAATAAATAATCCTATCTTAAGCCCAAATGAAGGATCAAGTGATCCCTTGGCACTTAAGCAAACCCAAGAGGACCAGTCACCACAAGAAACAGGCAGTGTAGACCAATGGAGGTGGAGGGTTTCACAAAGGAGGAGGCGCACCAAGAACTAAGCTATGAAGTTGCATGAAATCAGTGGCTTACACACCTTCTCAACTGCCATGATCAGTTTTCAACCAAGACCATGGCAGGTGCATGCACTCACGACGGGAGGTGCGGGGAATGTAATATTGCGTCGAGGTATTGACCTCCCAGAGGGCTCACCTAGATCAAATGACCGAGATCTCCCATAGTAGAAAAATTAAAGGCACAGAACCTTCATGCTATCCCAACTCACACGATGGATAAGGTAGGAGACGACCGCGAAATGGAAGAATTCCCCACATGTCTGGATGGTGGCAATCGGACAAGGGTCCGATCGATGGCCCTTATTGAATCATCATGAGAAGATGCGCGATGGATAGTGGAAGGAGGCAATGCGAAACCGAGTAGGATCCCCCACCTCTGACAACGGGGATTTAGCGAGATGGTTAATCAATGCCTTTGATCCGTGTCGTGATAAGGACATGCGCGAGGGTTAATTAGTGGACGAATCGCGAAGTGTGGTAGGGACCACCTAGTCGAAAAAGAATCAAGTAAGGGAAGAGGCCACGAAGTGAAGATTAGGACAGATGATATCAACGGCGTATGTCACGTCCAGGAATCCTTAGGGTTGTTGCATGTCATGTGAAAGGAGGACAAGCGCCATAACGATGAAGAGACAGAAGGCAGGGGTGGTTGTAAACGTCGTACAAGAAGGGAGCAATGCACAGAAACCTGGGTGTACCGATATCATCATAAGGGGGGTCAAGGAAGTGACCAACATCAAATATGCCCATTGCAAACTAGCTTGAGACCGATTATAAGTGACGCTGAAGTTCACTTCTGCCATTGATGCCATGACATCACGGCTAAGGAGTGACGTAGTTGGAACCTCCACATAAGAAAATCAGATCAAGAGCCCATGTGATCGTTCATGTGTCATCATATCACTCGGTGATGGTGTGTGTGAGGGATTGACAGACCCTCACCAAGATCCTTCAGCTGGCTCATTATAACACCACCATCTAGTCTTTACCAGGGGGAGAAATTGAGCAAATGTTGCTGAAGAACAAGGATGACAGATCGTCGTCCTGATGGGAAGCATGAGGGTCCTGGATAAACTTAGATGTGGATTTTAATCTCAAGTCAAATTTAAAAAGAAGATTGTTAGGTTAATCTTGACTCGAATCAAAAGTGGATGTGGCATAGGTAGTTTATAGTGACACGTGGTTTTTAGCGCATGGGATATTATGTGAATGTTTGTAGCTTGGACATGAAATTTTGCATAGGTTAGTGTCAAACGTGTTGAAAATCGTCAAAGTCAATTCTATTTTATAATTTATTTTATTGATAGACTGAAAGTTTTATATTTAGTTGTTGAGTTTAAAAAAGTATATTTTTAATACATTAGTGATTTAGCCAAATCTTAAGTGAAAATCTCACTAAGAGATGAGGGTTTTAGTAGATTAGGGTTTCAACTAAATTATAAAGGCAATTCAAGGTAGAGGGTTAAGACATTTATTATTTCACTCAAAAGATAGTTTGGTTAGGCAAATTTAGAGTGCCAAAGAGGAGTCAGTTCAACAACCAAGCAAAGGACAATGTGCAAGTTCGTACAAGACATATTTGTACTGTGGTACAGATTCATACGAACATTTATGTATTGTCATATGAATCCATATGGAAATATATGTACCATTGTACATACATATACATACATCCATACATAATAGGTCCATGCATCCATATGGAAGGCCTACATAGTAGGCAATGACTAGGGGTTGTGTTCTTGGTTTTGGAAGGAAGATTTCCTCGATAAGTGCAAGTTTTGCTAAGTTTAAGTGTATTGTACAACTATCAATTTTGGAAATTGTGGAGGCTTCCTTGTAAGCTTTGATCTAATAATGAAAAGCTTATTGAATGAATAAATTATCTGTGTATTTTGTTTATTCTTTTGTTGTACATTTTATAGCTAGATATGTGAATACGAAGAATTGAAAATATGCAAATTAAATGTGTATTTATTTGAGAACATATGGACAATAGTCACCTAAGCCAATGAAAATTTGCAGGGTATCAAGGCTACTCTAATAGAGAAGGCCAGAAGAGTAGGAGTTTGTTTGCATTATGAGAGATGACATCAACTAGCCTCAAGCTCGAGGACAGATTGGATGGTGCCTTGAATTTTCATCATGGAAATTTAGGGTTTAACTCTTCTATTAGAAGAGAATGATCTCTGGGATATCGTCAAGGATGTTGTGGCTTTGCTAACAAATCCATTGGCTTTGGTAGCTCACAAAAAGAAAAAGTAAAGTCCAAGCAGATGATCATGGATGTTATAAAAGGTCATCTGATCCCTCATATATCTGAGAAAAAGACAACAAAGAAAATGTTTGATGCCATGGTCAGCTTTTATTAGAACGACAACATTAACAGAAAGATGGCATTGCATAATTGATTGAGATGACCAAATCAAACACTGTCACTGGTTGCCTAATGAAGGTCACACAGATTCGTGACCAGCTTGGAGCAGATGGGGAGAAGGTTGAAGACAAAGAGCTATTCAACAAGGCACCAAAGGGTTCCCACCTCAATGGAAAACGTTTGTCCAAAGTGTTTTTGCTCAGGAAAACAACCCTCCTAATAAAAATCATGGGATAACTCTAACTAAGAGGAAACTAAAACAGAGCCCAATCAACGAGTAGGGAGGTGACAGTGACCATGCCCTAATTGGTCAAACAAAAAAGGGCATAGTTAAAGGACCCAACAAGGGTAAGATGAAGAGTGAGAAGTCAACCTCATGGCTAGTGAAGGACTTGAGTAAAATCAAGTGCTTCACATATTATAAGATTGGTCGTTATGCATCACAGTGTCCAAAGAATAATAAGAGTAAAGGGAAGCAACAATAGAATAAGACAACCACCTCGGCTAAAACTCAGTGGAATGAGTTTGCTTCCAAATTCGAGAAGGATTTCGCAATGGTATCTTGTCTTTCTTCCAGCGTAATTTCGAAGAATGTGTGGTATGCGAACAATGAAACATCAAAGCATATGACATCAGCCCGAGAATTATTTTCAAGTCAAGCAGAGCACATCGCTAGAGTTTAGGTCGAGCTTAGTGATGATGCCAAGTATCCAATACCAGCAATTAGTACCATTCCTTTCCAATTCTTGTTAAGCAACTCTTTAGACTTTGATTGTAATTTCAGTCATCAAAGATAAGGGCTATGCTTAAGATTTCTAAAACTAGCAAGTCCTCATAAGATAGTAATCTAGCCCAAGAACAACACAAGCGATAGGGGTTATGGAAGGCAATTTATAGAGGTTGCAGGTGAACATGTTCAAACCCTAGTGCATTACACAAATAACTTATATGAGCTATGGCATTAGAGGATGGGGCACCTGCATCATCAAGCATTACCTATTCTAAGAGAGATCCACACAAGTTTTCCACAGTCCAACACTAAGTAGTGGGGTGTATGCATAGGGTGCGCACTTGGCAATCATGCCAAGATTGTTTTCTCGAGCAATGAGCACAAGTCTAAAAGGATCCTAGATCTGATGCATTTGGATATGTGTGGATTGATGTCAATAGCATCAATCACATGAAGCATGTACTATATTTCCTTCATTAATGACTTTTCTCAAAAAACTTGGATCTACTTCCTAACGACCAAGGATGATGTCATTAGCAGGTTTTAGGAATTCAAAGCTCTAGTGGAGAACCAAACAAGAAAGAATATCAGAGTTTTGAGATCATATAATGAGGGTAAGTATACCTCCAATGATTTTGAGGATGTAGGAATCAAAGGGGAGTTCATTGTTCCTTACAACCATGGCAAAACAAGATTTCAAAGTGGAGAAATTGATCCATCATAGGAATTACTAATGCCATGATACATGACCAAGATTTGTTGATGTTTTTATGGGCAAAAGCATGCAATGGAACAACCCACATCCAAAATAGGTGTTCTCACAATATTTTGGGGCACAAAACATTGAAATAGGCATTCATTGGTGTAAAGCCAAAGGTGAGTCATTTATGCATCTTTGGTTGTCCAGTTTACATCCATGTACCAATCAAGAAGAGGACCAAGTTGGAGCCCTCCAACAGGAAGGGTTTTTTTGTTAGTTATAGTGCAACCTCCAAAGGCTACAAGATCTATATTCCAACGGAGGAAAGACAATTGTAAGTAGGGATATCAAGTTTGAGGAAGACTTTACATCCAGGAATTCTCATGAGCCTATTCTAGTGGCAAAGAATGAAAAGTAGGAAGCTCCAAAGATTGAGCTTGGGTCACCAACTTCTAATTCAAAGCAACAACCTTAGATGGAGGGGAAGAGCCACCATCTCATACCAGTTCTATCAAGAGAACTCAATGGTTCGTGCAAACATTGAGTGATGCTCAAGAGCTTGTTGAGGCTCCTAGGAATTCACTCAAAGAGAGTAGACCTCCAAAGAAGTTTCCAAACTACATGGCGATGATGGGAAACATCATAAAGAGTGTGCCTTCTAATTTTCAAGAAGCAGTAGACCAGCAGGTTTGGAAGGATGTCATGGCGAACGTACACCTCCACCATAAGAATGATGTTTAGAACCTTGGGCCTAGATCGTAAGGGAAATTAGTAGCGGCTTCCAATGGCTCTACAAGATCAAACATGCGGCAAACGATAACATAAAAAATTAGAAAGCAAGGTTTGTGGTGAGAAGGTTCTCCAAGAAAGAGGCACTGGACTTTTGCTCCAATTACCAATACGCTGACATTAGAGTAGTGATGTGGTTGGTCTCCATTGTGGGGTGGAGGATACATCATACGAATATGAAAACAGCTTTCTCAATGAGATAATTGAGGAAGAAGTGCACATAGAGCAACCTTGTGACTTTGAGATCAATGGAAAGGAGTCCCATGTGTGCAAGCTAGAGAAGGCCTTGTATGGACTCAAACAAGCATCACGAGCATGGTAATCCAGAATCATAGATACTTGCAGAGTATGGGCTTCACCAAAAGAAGCAAATCCCCAACTTATATTTCATATTGTTGAGGCAGATCTGCGTATTTTGGCATTGTATGTAGATGACATGTTTTTTACAAGTTTAGAGAAGCACATCACATGGTGCAAGATCGATATGGTAGCTAAGTTCGAGATGGACATTTGCATGATGCATTACTTATTAGGTTTGGAACTTTGACAGAGACCATGTGAGATTTCCTTGGGTAGGGTAAGTATGCAATCAATATCTTGAAGAGGTTTCAGATGGAGGACTGCAAACCCATGGTTATCACTAATTTGAATAAGGTAACTACTTCAAATTCAAATATGGACCCCACATTATATAGGGAGCCGATAGGTTCCTTGATGTATTTGATCAACACTAGGCTAGATATATGTTTTGCAAGTCGGTTCATGGTGGAGCTGAGGTAGGAGCATTACGTAGCAGCAAAACATGTGCTCAAATACTAGAGGAGCATAGTGGAGTATGGGTTGAGATATCTTAGAGATGGTGAGGTGAAGCCATAGGGTTATACAGACTCAACTTAGGTAGTGCATCAAACAAGAAAAACACCTTAGAGTGTTGCTTCAACGTGGGATAAATGATGATATTTTGGTTCAACCGAAAGAAGGCTTTCGTGGCAACTAGGTCAACAAAGACGAAGTATATGGCTATGAGTACAACTAGTTGTGAGGCCATCTAGCTTAGCAAATTGCTTGCAAGTTTTTTCCATCAAGAGTTTGATCCAACAATGATTTATTGTGATCATCATATTTGTATCAAACTCTTTAAGCATTAGTTTTTCATGATAGACCAAAGCACATTGAGATCAATATGTCTTCATTCGGGACAAAATTCAAAAGGGAGCAATAAAGCTCCAGTATGTACTCACATATCAAGAGGTTGTTAATATTGTAACCAAGACCTTAGCAAAAAGGAAGTTTGAAGCTTTCAAAGACAAACTTAGATTGGTGCAAAGTATTTCCTCACTAGGAGGGAGTGTTGATGTTTGTAGCTCAAATAAGAACTTCCGCACATGTTCAATGTCAAACATGCAAGACTCACATATCAAGAGGTTGTTAATATTGTGACCAAGACCTTGGCAAAAAGGAAGTTTGAAGCTTTCAAAGACAAACTTGGATTGGTGCAAAAGTATTTCCTCACTAAGAGGGAGTGTTGATGTTTCACTAAGAGGGAGTGTTGATGTTTGTAGCTCAAATAAGAACTTCCGCACATGTTCAATGTCAAACATGCAAGACGCCATACAAGTCGTATCTATTTTTTGTAAGTCACTTTTTAATTAAAATGAAAATCTTAAATTTAACTATTGAATCTAATAAAGTGTATTGTTAATACATTAGAGATTTAGACTAATCTCAACCATACATCTAACCAAGAGATTAGAGTTTCAACTAAAGTAATAAAGGCAAGGCAAGATAGAGAGTTATTACAAATTCATTCTTTTACTCAAAAAGAAATTTGGTCGAGCAAATTTAGGAAACCAGAGAGGAGCCAGTTAAACAACCAGGCAGACCACAGCATGCAGGTCTGTACATAACAGATTTGTACAGTCGTACGGACACATACGGACCCCCTTACGAACAAATCCATACAGACATAAGAAACAAGTCCTTACAGCCATACAAAAGGACCACACAACAAGCAACGACTAACAAATTGTTTTTTTCAATTTTGAAGGGCAGATTTCCTCAAGAGTAAATTGTTTGTGTTTTGTGTTTATGCTTCCATTTTTCAATTTCTAGCTGTGTGTCTGCTATGTGAAGAATTTTAATTCTACAAATTAAATAATTGTTTCTAGCTGTGTGTCTGCTATGTGAAGAATTTTAATTCTACAAATTAAATAATTGTTTATTTATTTGAAAACATAAGGATATCATTCACCTAAGGTTAAGAAAATTTGCATATTCATGTAAAGGAAGCATATTTAAGTGTCTTATAATATCCAATGTAAAAGAGCCTCAAGTGGATTGGCGAAAAGTAATGAAGATACCATTGCGTAGTTTTCCTCTCCTAAGTGAGATTTGACAAGTTTGCCCAACCAACAAGTTGTATTGGTGACCTAGTTGGTGGGTAACCAAAGAGGTCAAAGCAAGTGGAGCCTCAAAAAGCAACGGTGACCTGGTTGGTGGGTGACCAAAGAAGTCAAAGCAAGTGATGCCCAAACTTGAAAAGCAATTGGTTCAAGTGATAGGGAGCATTGTTGCAAAAGTACAAGCTCTTGTGGGGTCAAAACAAAATCGAGATCAAAACATAACTGAACGTAATGAACCTACACGATGGTGCTTTGGGTTGCTATGTATCTTCAACCTCATGTATATAATGAAAATCCTACATGATTGAATGTAATGGACCTCCCCATTGGTGAATTGGGTTGGCTTTATATCTACAACCTCGAGTATTATGGTGAAAATCTCTTTTTAATAATGTGTTGCATGTGCCCACTTCGATTGTTATGGACCTCCATCATTCGGAGGCGGCTTACCTAGTTCCATTTTTTCAAAGCCAATGATGTCTTGCTAAAGTTAAAGGTCCACGAGTAAGTTGTTCATATCCTTCCAAGTATCTAAGAAACTGGTAGGTGAATAGATACAAACAATATTGGGATGCTCCATTGAAACTTGAGGATGCCATTGCTGTATTGAGGGTATATTGCCATGTAGCAGAGGATAACAAAATCTAACGTGATGAACAGAACCTTAGTATTGAAAAACATTGAATTGACGCACAGAAACGGTGCCATATCATCAATTGTACTTGCTCAATATAATCATCCACATTTGGCCCTCCATCATTGTGTGTATTCATAAGTGAGAAAATATACAAGGGAAGGTGTCCCTATCGCATATGGCGTCCCTAGCCCGTTATCATGCTAAATACAGTTCATCACAACATCATACTGAAGAGTTAAAGTTCCACGGAACTGATCAGATTATCACCCACCTAGCTTAGCGAGATTGTAAGTGTACCTCCTCCCAATCTCAAGGATATGCTCAAAACTATGAGCAAGCCCTTTGGCTCTTTCAATTCATAAAAGCAAATATCAGCTCCATCGTCAATTATGTAGATTTGTAGAACTAGCAAAAGAGAACATTTATGATAAGGTTTAAAAATACCCACGCCCAAAACTAAAAATGCTTCTTATAACTACATCGACGAAAGCAGATGATAGTGCTCTATAAAAGCAATAAGAATTACAAGGCTGTTAATGATGACAGGCAAAAAAATACGATGGTCAGAACTGATGAAAACTGCACCTGCTTCAGAAAAGCGTAGATATGTATCTCTAACCTGCAGATTATATTACTGAGTATGATAGAATGAGTGGATAGTCAAACAAAATTTCTAGCATTTTAGCTTATTCAGAAAAAAAGTTCTGATCAAAACTGCACCTGCTTCAGGAAAGAGTTGATATGTATATCTACCCTGCAGTTTATATTATGAGTATATGATAGAATGAGTGGATAGTCATTCAAAATTTCTAGCTGTTTGGACTTTGGCCAATTCAGGAAAAGAAATGCCAAGGAGCATGAAAGTAGTAAAGCATCAAATATGTTATGACTTGGATCAGACCACATACCTTGACCAATAATCGATTTGTCTGCAAATTCGATCTATTAAAACGATTTTTTCAACACTCATTGTTTTAAATCATAATGCAGGTATCTAAGATTCAAAGGATGGTGCAAGACAATTAAGCATGTAGATGATTTATCCACGAAAAGACCATTTAACACGTGCATACCAGTATCAATTAAACACGTGCATAAATTATTTAAGACAATTAAACACGTGCAGACCAGCATCAACTTCCAGATTCTCACAAAATCAATATTGATCTAAGTTTGGGTAGTAAAACTGTTCACATAATGACCAAACTATGAAAAAGACTGATCTCTTTGGTCCTCATTCTCTGGCATAGGATTGACACTAGACAGTAAAATAATGAATGAACATCTAAATTGATCCATTCAAAGAAAGAGGCATTCAAAAGCATCTCATAAGTTGCCTGTATGCCATACCTTCAGTATTCATATATGCCACCAAAATTACCAAAGATTCGTATATTTGCAGTGTGTGTTTACTGATGCAATGAAGAAATTATATCTACAACGGGTGTTTAATTTAACCATCAAGATTAAAGAATCATATGACCAGCATCACATCATCGTTGAGTTAAACACTAGATCAGAGTTTAACGCTGAAGAAAGGAAGATAACGTTAACAAATGCACAAAGCTTGAAGCCACAGACTTCTACTACCATATTCCCCCAGAGGCAACCATAGATATACCATTTCTTAACGCTCACAAAAACTGAACCCATAAATATCGGCAGACAATAACACTAGTACACAAGGAAAATGCATCATATCCATGTCGTTATTTCGTTTATCAAAGTAACTTTCAATTCCTGTGTAGATAAAAGTGAGCCATAAAAATCATTGACGATGAATGGATAAAAATACCTATTTTGACATTAACCCATTATTCCTTGAAGGCGGAGAAATGAGGCACAGGAAAGTTCAAACATGTTGCATCCATGGATATCGATCTGATATTTCATAAAAAAATTAAAAAATGTTTTTTCCATAATCAGGATTGCATATAAACAACCCGTTAGGCCTCACAGATATAAAGCTCCAAGGACTCCAACAGAGCTTTATTTACGTATGTAAATGGACTTAAAATTTCCCGTAATAAACAGCAGTACCAAGCATTAGTGCTACAGTAGCAGCTTGCGTGACAACACGAGCTCTCATCAACTTTTGACTCAACTGATAATTCCCATTCCTGAAACTGACTAAGCCTGCTGTAAGAACACCCGCTGTTGCAAGGGCACCTTCCCACAAAACACAACCAACAACGGCTCAATATATAAATTAATGTGCATTAAGTTATATTTTGACGTATAAGAACATACTCTTTACAATATTTTACATGTAAGTCCAAATTTCAAAAACACCAAACTTCTAGAGCACGAAACAAAGCAACTCCATACATCAAAGATTAAAGTAGAAAGAGAGACTTTGTCATGTATTAAATTGAAAATTCTGGTTTGAATTTCACTATGGATGTTTTCACAGTGGGAATTTCTGGAATTACACTGTTGGAATTTAGAAAAATCCCAACGCAACATGGACACTGCACCCATCACCAGGGGATCCAGACAAAAGCTAGAGTGATGATGGATGGAGTGTCTACTCGAAATATTGGGACACTGCACCCATCATCAGGGGATCCAGACAAAAGCTAGAGTGATGATGGATGGAGTGCCTACTCGAAATATTGGGACGTTTCTAAACAACAATGATGTAATTCCAGAAATTCCCTCATAATGAATTCCGGTATGACTCGTGGTTTTTTTAACATGGTTAAGAAAATAAAACACTTATTGAATTTTGAACTGAGGCTCAGTCGTTTCAGCAAAGCATCATTTCAGTAATCTCTTCAGACCCCTGCAGTGCGAACAGACCATAAAGGAAGACAGCTACAAAGAAACCAGATGAATGTCACTTTTAGGATGCAGTGAGAACCTGGCAAATACAAGTCCACATCACATATTCAGTTTTATTGTACAAATTAGTTGCATTGGCCAGACCAATTGACTAGTTTGAAATGGTCAAATGGGATGGAAAATGCTAATATTACGTAATACACGATGCATGACATATTTCACGAATCGAGATGCATGTAACATGTTTATGCTAAATAGAAGGGCATCATGCCTTCTATGGTGACGGTGTTTTACCATTGTCATGAATGTTCATAATAGCCTGCACTTAACAACTACTTAACTATGCTAATTAGTAATTAAGTTTCCTTCTATTGAATTGCTTTGACCCTGAAACATGGGTGAAAATGGCACTACCTCTTCGTATTAACAAAACACTGCTATGCCCAGGTCATATCTGAAGGAATTAAACCTTATAACGACGAAAGGTAGGATTGTCACTTACCCTCCCTACGTGAAGGTAAGGTTATCCCAAGTTCCAACCCTTCCAGTAAGCAAATGAAGGGTTGATCTTTTAGCACCGAGAGATCAAGACCTTTCACGACCACTTTCATGACCAACTCTTCAATATCTCGGGAGCTGATTAGGATGATGGATTTGTAAAACTTCTATTTGCAGCAGAATCTCCAACTCAAACTCATATTTGGACCACTTTACCAGGATGTCATTATCATATTTTTTAAAACCACTCAAAATTATATTTACATCAAGGAAAAACAAAAAGTTGAAGGGTATAAACAGCAATAAAATCTAAATTAAGGATTAGATCTAACAATTTGGCATTACCTGATCAACAAAATCCTTTCACCAGCAAACTGCATACATATCTCCTCTCTCCACATATCACAAAAGGCAGACAAAGAGCTAACCGACATATCTCCTCTCTCCACATATCACAAAAGGAAGACAAAGAGCTAACCTCATTATCAGTACCAATGTTGTTCTATCTTTTAGAAGTTGGTATCAGTTCTCAATACCAGCAGTATCAATGTTATGAACAATGAGGTTTGAATTATAACAGTCCAAATAGTTAAATAAACCCACAAAATGAGACCCATCCCTAGTGATAAACCAGCAGTTGTCACCAAGTGTTTGTCAAAAGACAAACCAAAGTACACTAGCAGTAGCAAAAAGTCAGTTCAGATTTGGTGTGGATACATTATAGGGGAGTCTGAGTAGTATTTCTCAAGTGTTTGACAACTGTTTCCAACCAGACTACACTAACAGTTAGCTAAAAAATCAGACCATATTTGACTTGGGGCATTACACTAAACTACACCGAACCAAAGATAAGTCTACTAAACCATCAAAAAATGCCAAATGTCACCCTACTCTTCGATTACATGCCACCTGTGAAATATAGACCTACTAGAAAGTAGACATGCCAAACGATGGTCTATAGCTCATGTCGAGGATCCCATTTTCAACAATGGTGATGGGTTTGATGATTGATCATATTGATCAGTGGCATGTAGTAGGCTAGTAACTTTTGGCCTCTGTTTTAAAAATCAGTCAACTCGGACTTGAACTCAGCCGAATTGATCAAGTTGACCCTCCACCGAGCCGACTCGGCCTTCAAACCGGATTGGGCGACCAGTTTGGTACTGAACCGACCGAGTTGGTATTTGAGTTGATCGGTTCGATACCGAACTGGTCAACTCAGATGAGTCCTGACCTGAACCGGCTGAGTTGACTGTAAACAAAAACTCTTATGTTCAGTTACTTAGTAGTATTTGGTAATACTAAATGGTAATATTAAATTCTTAAAGGAAAAGGATAGAAAATGAAAGATAAGAAGAATGTCTTAAATTTTTAACATTACCATTAATTGTTTCAAGATGTTTGAAAGTGGTTCCAACCTTATCGAACTTCATATGCAAAAGTAGAATTTTAGATCCCATTCGGAAATGAATAGACTTAATAGTTTTCAAAGTTTCAGGATTGCAAAGTTTTCACCAAATTCTATCATGTACAAGGAGGGTATGGGATTGCCATTTAATCAAGCACATCTACTACCCCTTTATAGACCTTGATGTTGGTTGTGTGGATTGTTGAACTCCTCTATCACAATCTTTATAAAAATGAACCCTTCACTCAAGCAAAATCATTTATTAAGCATAGGAAGCATTTTTTACCTTGTTTTAATGATTGGTTTAGGAAGTTTCATCAAAATTGTAGGGTGTTGAGTCATTGACTAACGTCCTTGTAGGATCAACTTTGAGATTCAAGGTAGAGGCAAGGACTAGAGCCTAGAGGAGGGGGGCATAGTGTGGTATTAATGAATAGGATTCCAATATAAGAAATGATTCGCCGACATGTATGATTTATGATTTATGTTTCACATTCATTTTTTTAGATGTCCTTCCTCATAGGGAACTCGTCCCCATTTCCCCGTTTCGTGCAACTTAGAATCTAACCCTAACCCTAAAGCTATATGATGAACCCTAACCTCGTACTTCTAGACATTCATGTAGTACTACTACTACTATTGTAGGTGTAGATGAAAGAGTCTAAGCTTGAGCTAGCTAACGATGCCATTGCCTATGCCATTGTTAGTCCCGATTCTAGTTCAAGCAATGGTAATGAGTTTGATGTATGATGTATGATGTAGTAGCATCATAGCATGCTGTTTTTTGGACTCTACAAACGATTTAGGCCTCATTGATTATGTATTTTGTTCCAAATATGTATTGCATTGTTGCATTTATTTTGTGCCATTTTGTGTCATTTTGATATTTTCGTGTCATTTTGATATATTCGCCCTTAAATGATATATACATGACCAGACTTTGGATATTTTGTCTCTAATGCTTTGGAATCATGGATTACAATCTTTAAAATTTAAATATTATGTATTTTTGAGTAAACCAGGTCATTAAATTCAAATCAGCCGAATCAATACCAATACGAAGTTGACCCTCAACCGATTCCGAATCTGAGTCTAAGTTTTAAAACATTGCTATTGTTAGTTTTGTACCTAGGGAAGTGTTCCCCTAGTGACTTTTGCCTTAGTCACTTAGAGAGGGGAGATAAAGTGACCCTTGCATTAAACGACTTAAGTAAAAGCATTTAATTTGACTTTAGAGCATTAAAGTCTCTTTTTGATAAATTTAAGTGGGTGAGTGAAATTAATATTTTAGAAATAAAATGAGCATTTAATTTCAGCTCTTGATCTAATCTAATCTCCACCATTGGATTAGACTCACCCTAGGGTTTTCTCAAAAAGGCATTTTGCCTCACTTTTGCAGATTGAAGTGAGAAGAGAGAGCTGAGAGAGAGAAAAGAGAAAGTTTTCATTTTTCCTGAGCAAGAGGAAAAATTTTGCAGCACACAAATCGACGGAAAAGGCAACAACAAAGAGGGCACGAAAATCGAGGTGAAGACAACAACATTTATTGCTGGTCTGTACAGTACGGTTTTCGAGGCAACGGGCACGATTTTCGAGACAGATTTTTGGGCACGATTTCTGAGAAAAAAATTGGGCATGGATTTCAAGGTTCGTACGGTCCGTACAGTTTGTCCATACAGTCTGTACAATGGCACGAAAATTGAGGCAAAAAAACAGAAGGAGAAAAAAAAATCAAAGTTTGATTTTTGCTGCTCGGCACGCAAATCAAGACAAAAATTTATCTTCCGGGTTGAGATAAGTTGGTTTGATATTTTCTGTGTATTGCTGTAAATGATAAACTTCTTCTAAAAAATAAAAATACTCTCTCTGACTAGTTTTCCCCTAGTGGGTTTTTCCAGGGCCATTGGCCAAAAATCCTAGTGTTCTGTCACCTGTGTGATTAAATGGCGTGCTGATTTTTATTTCCTGTCACTGAAAAGATTCTTTGCAGCAGTGTTTTATGTCTGAAAAATTTTGTTTATTTCCAGTACTTTATTTTTCTGACAATGTCATAAACAATGATATCAATTTTACTTGAAATAGATGGCTGAAAACTAGTGAAAAAAACCTACATGGTATCAAAGCGGGTTGTGGCGAAAAATTAATTTTTAGCAGTGAAACGGTCATTTCCAGAATTCAGAAAAACCTTTGTGACAGTAGTACATTTTGCTGAAACTTGTTCTTTGAGAAAATGACTTCCATGGGGTTGAGAACTGAGGATAGGTTGGATGGGGCAGCGAACTGTCTCATGGAAAGCCCGGATTTTACTTGTGCTGAGGGAGAATGAGTTGTGGGAGGAAGTAGTTAGAAACACTACAGCAAATCCCATTACTATTCCTCCTTCTACTGATGCAGTATTACTTGTAGCCTTTAAGAAGAAGGATATTAAAGCCATGAGGAGAATCTTAGATGCTGTTAAAGACCATGTTATTCCTCACATTTCAGCGAAGGATCATGCGCATGAAATGTGGACTGCTTTGACCGGTTTGTTTGCTAGTACTAATGAAAACAAGAAGATGGTACTTAGAGAGAAGCTGAAGAACATCAAGATGGTCAAAGGAGAGGCATGTATGACTTATTTTACTAGGATCTCTCAGGTGAGAGATGAGCTTGCAGCTGTTGGGGTGGCCATTGATGCTCCTGAGTTAGTGCGGACAGCCCTGAATGGGGTGACTGCACCTTGGGCTATGTTTGTTCAGGGGTTGGTGGCCAAAGAGAACTTACCATCTTGGGAAAGAGTATGTGATGACTTTGTTCAAGAGGAGACTCGGAAAAGTTTCTTGCAGTGCAGTGGCTCTACTAGTAGAGGGGATGAGGAGGATGTGGCATTGACAACGAAGGGGAAGAAGAAGAGCACGAAAGGTCCCAAGAAGGGTGGGGCCAAGCAGCAGCAGGATGGGCAGAAGAAGGATATGAGCACTGTGAAGTGCTTTGTATGTCACAAGATGGGACACTATGCTGCTACGTGTCCGAAAAAGAAGCAGCAGCAGCAGCAGACAGCCGTTCAGCTAAGATCGATGATTTTGTAGCTAGATTTCAGAGTGAGTTTTCACTATGCACTAGGCATATTAAGAGAGAGAGAGCATTCATTCTCACCAGTGCGGATGTTGACAGCTATGTCACAGGGTTCGTCGAACATGAACCTTGAAGTTCGAAATTCGACGAACCTTAAGAAAAAAATGGAATTCGTTCAAATTCGGGTTGAGGTTCGGTCACTAAATTTGTGGGTTCATATTCCAAGTTTCCATTTTGAGTATATTGTGGTCGGTACTCTTCTGTGCCCGAGAATTTGCAAGGACATTTAAAAGAATTTGTTGATGAGCCGCGGTCGAGAGTAATCTGAACTTTGAAGTGGATTCCGTGTAAAAAGTTTAGAATGCCATTGAGTCGATCTAGGTTACTCGTGTCAGTGCCAACGCTTTCTCTACTCCTTTTTTTCACCTGAAAGTTGAAACGGTTCTCTGTGCCAATGTGCCGAATCAACGATGGGTTTTCTGATTGCCGATTGGTAATGCGATTTAAATAATACAAGTTAGTCGTCGAGTAATCCTACTAGCGGCCACGCTTGGTCTGTGGAAATGTGTTCGGACGGGTGTTTCACAAAGTCTGGACATCATTTATTTTTTAAAACTCTAATTTAATTTAATTTGGGTATAATGTTCCTATTAGATGTATAGATGTATAGTAAATATTTTCATATATATTATATATTAAGTATTGACTATAAATATATTGTAAAAGTTAATATATTAAAAGATAAATGTTTTTTTAATTTATAAATGGAATACAAAATTATATTTGATAAGTAAATTTATAAATTATCTATATTTTAAAAATATGTATATTGACGAACTTAATGTCGAACCTCATGTCGAACTTTATTGGAAAATTCGAATTCGAATCGAACTTCAACCCTCTCGAATCCGAACTCGAACCATGTGACATAGGTTGACAGACAGAGGGAGTTTTCCTGTGTGACAGACCATTCTTACAGTGCATCTACTTCCAACACTTGGTACATAGATAGCGGAGCCTCGAGCCACATGAGGGGTGCTCGTGAGATGTTCTCCGAGCTTTCACAGGCAGATACAGATGTGGAGGTTGTGTTGGGAGATGACTCAGTAATCAGTGCAATTGGACGTGGGACCATTACATTTCAGAGGGAGTCCATGAGTCCCATGGTATTGCGGTATGTATTGTATGTACCTAGGCTGAAGAAGAACCTAGTGTCAGTTTCCATGATCGAGGATCAAGGTCTTGGGGTGTCTTTCATTGATGGACACGTGCATATGTTTCCCAAGACTGCAGGACCATCTGCTTCAATTGCCATTGGAGCGAGATGTGGGAAATTGTATAGGCTCTTGTTTCAGCCGCAACATGCTTTAGCACATAGCAGCAGCAGTGAGTTGTGTGAGCTTTGGCATAGGAGGATGGCTCACTTGCATCATCCAGCCTTGGGGTTGTTGAGGCACATGGTGACAAGTTTACCGGAGTTCAGCACAAGGCAGAGTGATGTGTGCAAGGGGTGTGTTTTGGGAAAGTACACCAAGACTGCTTTTCCAAGCAGTGATAGCAGGTCAGCTGGTACTCTTGACTTGATACATTCAGACTTATGCGGACCTATGTCTTCTATGTCCTTGAGAGGATACGAGTATTATGTGACATTCATTGATGACCATTCAAGGAAGACCTGGATATACTTTCTGAAGAGCAAGAAGTCTGAGGAAGTCTTGCAGAGGTTCCAAGAGTTCAAAGCTCTTGTGGAGAACCAAAGAGGGAGGAAGATCCGAGTCTTGAGATCGGATAACAAGGGTGAGTATACCTCCAAGGAGTTTGATGGATTTTGCAGACAGGAGGGCATCAGGAGACAGTTGACAGTTCTGTATACTCCAAAGCAGAATGGAGTAGCAGAGAGAAAGAACAGGTGCATTGTTGGAGCACCTCGAGTTATGTTACATGAACAGTCACTTCCTTTCTTTCTCTGGGCTGAGGCTTGCAGCACCGCTATATACCTTCAGAACGGGAGACCCCATCGAGCAGTGGGGAATATGACACCTGAGGAATGCTTTTCAGGCAAGAAGCTTGAAGTTGGCCATTTTCGTATATTTGGTAGTCTGACTTATTCGCATGTCCCTTCAGAGAAGAGGGCAAAGTTGGAGCCCACTGCAAAGAAGGGCATCTTTGTGGGTTATGATGAGACTGTGAAGGCTTTCCGAATTTATCTTCCCTCTCAGAGGAAAGTGGTGGTGAGGAGGGATGTGAAGTTTGAGGAGGAGCGAGCCTTCAGGAGGTCAAGAGAGTTAAAGCAGGTAGAGCAGCAGGTCCCTGCACCTCAGGTTGTGGCACAGGTTCCATCTACGCAACAGTCAAGATCACAGTTTTCCGGGGTTATAGGACCACAGAGTGTTGGCACAGGTTCACCAAGTTCAGTGGTTAGGCCAGCAGGGCCTTCGAGGATAGGTGATGGGTCTACTATTACAGGTACACCTTACAAGGGATCGGGATCAGGATTACAGGGTACACCTGGTGTTGGCACACCAGCTTCAGGTTCATAGGTGACTGGAGCTTCTAGCTCTGGTAGTTCTTCAGATGAGGACAAGCCAGTGTGGGAAGAACGTTCAGGGAAAAAGAAGCCTAAGTGGCTTCGGGAGACCTTGAAGGATGCCTTAAAGGCTGGGACACCCAGTGACAAGGTGAGAGCCATCAAGATGCCTGACAGATTGGGCATGGTGTTGGTGGCTTGTACACGAGATTCTGAGCCTTCTACTTTTGAGGAGGCCTCCCTGCATTCGGTATGGAGAGATGCCATGATGGATGAGTACCATTCCATCATGAAGAATGATGTATGGGAGATTGTTCCGAGACCGGAGGGGAAGTTAGTGGTGACTTCTTGTTGGCTTTACAAGCTGAAGCATGTGGCATATGGGAGTGTGGAGAAGTACAAAGCCAGGTTTGTAGCGCAGGGGTTTTCACAGGTTGAGGGCATTGATTATGATGAGACTATCAAGGCATTGATTTCCATTGCGGCGAAAATGGGTTGGAAGATCCATCAAATGGATGTGAAGACCGCATTTCTCAATGGGATCATATAGGAGGAGATTTACATTGAGCAGCCTCAGGGCTTTGAGATACATGACAGAGAGTCACATGTATGCAAGTTGAAGAAGGCCCTTTAAGGGCTGAAGCAAGCTCCAAGAGCTTAGTACTCCGGGATTGATTCTTACTTGTTGAGTATGGGGTTTCAGAAGAGTGAAGCAGATCTGAATCTCTACTTGATCATGGTTGGAGATGATCCGCTTGTTCTTCTGCTATATGTTGATGACTTGTTTATCACAGGGAGAGAGAGACCCATTGCAGCTTGCAAGAAGGATCTTGCAGCAGAGTACGAGATGACTGATATTGGGCTGATGCATTATTTTTTGGGATTGGAGATTTGGCAGGAGCCTGGACATATTTTCCTGGCGCAAAGAAAGTATGCGGTTGATATTTTGAGGAGATTCAGGATGGAGGATTCCAGGCTTATGTCGACACCTATGATCACCAATTGGAAGAAGCTTCAAGCTTCTGAGAGAGAGTTGGTGGATCCTACTTTATACCGTCAGTTTATTGGTTCATTGATGTATCTGGTCAACACTCGGCCAGATTTGTGTTTTGCAGTGAACACTCTTAGCCAGTTCATGGTTCAGCCTAGGAGTGTGCATTGGGTCGCTGCAAAACATGTGTTGCGCTATCTTTCAGGGACAGTGGATTTTGGTTTGAACTACAGGAGGTCAGAGGGGATTAGATTGGTTGGCTATACAGATTCAGATTGTGCAGGCAGTGTGGCAGACCAGAAGAGCCCTTTCGGATGTTGTTTCAGTTTGGGCTCGGCAACAGTGTCGTGGTTCAGTCGGAAGCAGAAATCCGTTGCATTGAGTACTGCAAAGGCTGAGTACATGGCAACCAGTTTGGCCAGCTGCGAGGCCTTGTGGCTTCACAAGTTGCTGGTGAATCTATTTGGTTAGAAGCTTAGGCCTACAGTTATTTACTGTGACAATCAGAGTTGCATCCAGCTCTCTGAGAATCTGGTTTTCCATGACAGGTCAAAGCACATTAAGATCAGGTATCATTTCATCCGAGACTATGTTCAGAGAGGGGCAGTGATGCTTCAGTACATTTCCACATATGAGCAGGTAGCAGACATACTGACGAAGTCTTTGAGGAGGGGCAAGTTTGTCTTCTTCAGAGACAAGTTGGGAGTGGTTAGTTTTGTACCTAGGGAAGAGTTCCCCTAGTGACTTTTGCCTTGGTCACTTAGAGAGGGAACATAAAGTGACCCTTGCATTAAATGACTTAAGTAGAAGCATTTAATTTGATTTTAGAGCATTAAAGTCACTTTTTGATAAATTTAAGTGGGTGAGTGAAATTAATATTTTAGAAATAAAATATGAGCATTTAAATTCAGCCCTTGATCTAATCTAATCTCCACCGTTGGATTAGACTCACCCTAGGGTTTTCTCAAAAAGGCATGGGAAAGGCATTTTGTCTCACTTTTGCAGATTGAAGTGAGAAGAGAGAGCTGAGAGAGAGACAAGAGAAAGTTTCCATTTTTCCTGAGCAAGAGGAAAAATTTTGCAGCACACAAATTGAGGGAAAGGACAGCAACAAAGAGGGCACGAAAATCGAGGTGAAGACAGCAGCATTTATTATTGGTCAGTACAGTCCGTACGGTACATTTTTTGAGGCATCATGCACGATTTTCAAGGCAGATTTCTGGGCACGATTTTCGAGGAAAAAAATTTGGGCACGGATTTCAAGGTCCGTACGGTCCATACAGTGGCACAAAAATCGAGGCAAAAAAAAAGAAGAAAAAAAAATCAATTTGATTTTTGCTGCTCGACACGCAAATCAAGACAAAAAATATATCTTTCAGGTTGAGATAAGTTGGTTTGATATTTTCTATGTATTGCTATAAATGATAAACTTCTCCTGAAAAATAAAAATACTCTCTCTCTGACTAGTTTTCCCGTAGTGGGTTTTCCCAAGGCCGTTGGCCAAAAATCCTAGTGTTCTGTGTGATTAAATGGCATGCTGATTTTTATTTCCTGTCACTGAAAAGATTGTTTACAGCAGTGTTTTAAGTCTGAATTTTTTTGTTTATTTCCAGCACTTTATTTTTTTGAGAATGTCATAAACAGTGATATAAATTTTACTTGAAACCGGTGACTGAAAACTAGTGAAAAAAATCTACAGCTATTAGCACATTGTGTTTTGGATTCTAGTGGCCATTTAGAGCTCTGTTGATTACATATTTTGTTTCAAATATGTATTACATTTGATGCCATTTTGATATATTCACCCTAATGGTATATACATGAGAAGACTTTGCATATTTTGTCTCTTCAAAATATTTTTTTTTCATTAGAATTTTAATGTTTTATGTATATTTTATTGAAACGAGTGATAAAAGTCAAAGCCAAGTCCAAGTTGACCCTCGATTGATTCCAAGTGCAAGCTTTAACACGTCAATATTCAAGATAGTGTCATCCACAAAAAATTATAATTGGATACAAACACCCTGTTACTGGTTGAAATGGCAGTCCAAGCCACCAGCAAGCATATGCAGAGAAAATGACCACTGTCACCTTATTAGTCACTTCTCCTAACTTCTTCGGATGTCAAAACCTCCTAGGGAAGAGCCCTATTTTGGTTGAAATGGCAGTCCAAGCCACCGGGAAGCATATGCGGAGAAAGTGACCATTGTCACCTTCATCACTTCTCCTAACTTCTTCGGATGTCAAAACCTCCTAGGGAAGAGCCCTATTGGACCCTACAGAAGACACTAGACACAAAAGATACTTCTCTCGTAGGTTATTAATAATTATATACCAATGCCTAATGGAGTTTGGAGAGGAAATACGAACAAGTGCATTCACTCGGGCATAAGCCAATAATTAACAAATTCATCCCAATGTGTTAATGAAAAGCATTAGCTAAGTGAAACTACCCAATCACAATCCACGACAGTATATAAAAGGTGTTTCAAACATTTGCATTCCTCATATTATTGAGACTAAAGAGGCTAATTGTATGCGTCCATCGATAGCAAACTAGTATGCTGCAACTGAAACTTAATTGTTATGACACAAGAAGTAATTGTGTATTTAGTCGCAAATCAAATGTAATGTATTCAATCGTAAAACCAACGTCATTCACACAAAAGCACAACGCATAGGTTATCAAAACATTGATTTCATAACTTGGACTTCTTCGATATTAGATAGAATCAACATGCATTTAACATCAATCCTTCATATTCATAATATTATTACCATCGCAAGGTTACAAGTTACGTATGCGCATAATGTTATATCGCTCTAGTATTATACCTAGACAACTTCAAAAACATGTCAACGCATTCAATAACTGTAAATCATAGTTTGAGAACCATTAATCATCTAATCGTTCATAGACTGGTTGTATACCTGGAGAGAAAGTTTATACGCGAGAGGGAAGGCTGCCACTGTAAGGGCAGCCTTCGAGTTGACCATCGAGGTAAAGGTTCACCGCTGCTAGGAGTGAAGAGGGTCGCGTGAAAGGAGGACACGCCAACGTGAAGGACTTGTGAAGGACTGGGGAAAGGTGGGTTTGCGGCCACGGTTTTGGAACGTGGAGACCAAATATGGGGCTGCGAAAGAGAGGTTTCGCAGGTGGTAGCTAGGGGTTGACTAATCAAGACGCGGTCTCGAGAACCGAGGAGGGTCTGCGAAGGCTGAGGTGAGCGGCCTCGTTGACTGCAAAGATGGGCAATGAGGGAGGCATGAGTTGCTAGCTAGGGTGAAGTGGAGAGTGGGCCAAGGGTGTTGCGCGGAATGAAGAGGCGAACGGAGGTCTACGCAAATGGAAGAGAGGACTACAGGAGGCGTTGGGAGTGACCGAAGAAAGGAGGGCTCGTGGACTAAAATGGTTTCGGGATGCCTTGAGGCAAGCTCGAGGAAAAGCGAGGAGGAACCGCGAAGAATGGTCAGCAGTGAAAGGGGGGGCAAGCTGCAGGAGTGTGCACCGACGTGGAAGGTGGTGAACAGCGAAGCAGCAAGCTGCGAAGAGAAGGCAGCAGGATGAGGTCAACATGGGACTGCTGCTAAGAAAGCGAGTCGAGGATGACAAGAGCAACAACAAGGGGAAGAGGTACCAGTCTATTACGAGCCCGAGTGGAAGGTGATGGGTATAAAGGAGCTCGCCGCAGCCACGAGAATGAAGAGGTTAGCCCACGAGGAAGGAGCAGCAAACGCTAGTGGTAGGCTTCCACCGCGAAGGAGGGAGGAAGAGCTTAAACGCTGGACGTGTTTGGAGCTGACAGTGGAGGTCAGTGAAGCTGAGCGTGGATGGAGGAAGGTGGGCTAGTGTAAAGGATTGTGAGAGTTCGTAGAGGGGATTGTGAAGGAGGAGGCAATGAAAGTAGAAACTTAGGAGGAAGCCAAGATTAGACTAGGGCTGCGAAGGGTTAGGGTTAGGTTTCCGTTGGCCTACCAACTAACCTAATAGCCAAACTAACCTAATAATTAACCTAACACTAACCTAAACTAACTCTAAATCACTCTAAACTATCCCAAGAAACTAACTCTAAAAACTACTTTAACACCTAAGAATTAAACCCCTACTAAGACTAACCTAAGAACTAACCTAAAACTGAGCTAGACTAACCCTAAGAGCTAACCCTCGATTAGATTTTGTGAGGGAATTAAGTGTGAAAACCTATGGAAACCCTAGCACAAGCCCTACCTAACCTAGGGTTTCTGAGGAGCGCTAACCTAGTGGAGAAAGGTCCTAGGTTAAGCAACTAACCTGGGAAGGCTAAGGAGAAACCCTAGAGCACACTCACATGAAGGCGTGTCGTCGTTGCTAAGGTGACAGGAAAGAAAGCAATGACCTATACTAGGGCAAAGTGCAGCTCTAAGGCTACCACTAAGACTTGAGACATGCACATCCACCAACATCGAACAAAAAGGTAAGAAGCCTGACCTCCTTGTGCTTGTGATCATCCAACAAATCGAAGCATCACCAAAAGCAGAGATTCACCAAAGAATTACCAAAAAAATAGCTTGCATCAACTAAAAAACTTCCTCACAAGGAGCGCATCCATACAGAGAAACCCTATGAAGGGTAAAACAAGTGCATAATGATTTATCCCATCAATTATGATTAAAAATGAAAGGGAGGAGATCTATTTATATGATCTCACACTCACTTATCCAGGCCTACATGCCTTAAAACAAGTAAATTTATAATTATTTAATGTCAACTTAAAATTAAAAGAAAATAATAATAAAATATGAACTAAAGTAGGCTACCCGGGGTATTTGCACCCCCAAGTGCCAAAACATGCTCAAATAAGCGATTTGCTCTGATCGAAAGGCCGGAGCAGGCTGTAGGGAGGGCATTATGCCCCATCTAACCCCTAGAATACTGTGAAATCTCTCAACGCCCTCCTCAAAGCATGGAAACGACCTAGCATGGAGGATGCCTTCCTCTAAGGAAAGAAGGCCAAGGTTGTTGATTTTTGTACCTAGGAAAGTGTTCCCCTAGGTGACTTTTGCCTTGGTCACTTAAAAGGAGGAAGTAAAGTGACCCTTTCATTATATGACTTGAGATGAGCATTTAATTTGACTTTAGAGATTAAAGTCACTTTTTGGAAAAATTTAAGTGAGGTGAGTGAAATTATTTTCAAATGAGATTTAATGAGCATTTAATCCCATCCGCTCATCTAAGCCAATCTCAACTGTTGGATTAGAAGACCATTCACTTACCCTAGGGTTTTAACCAAAAAGGCAAGGAAAGGCAAAATGCATTCACTTTTGAGACGAGAGTGAAGGAGAGAGCTGAGAGAGAGCAAAGCCATTTTCTGAGAAAGAAGAAAAATAGCAGCAGCAGCCATTTTTCTTGGGCATGCAAATTGAGGAAGAGTACAGCAAAAGCAGGGCACGATTTTCGAGGAGTTCAGCAGGCACAGTTTTCGAGACAACAGCATTTATTGTTGCATGTTCATACAAGTCGTACTCTACGAAATCCGTACAGTGCATAGTTTCAAGGAGGAAGGTATGGGCACGATTTTCGAGGTGGTTTTCATGCATAGATTTTGAGAAGGGTTCTGGGCATGAATCTCAAGGCAACTTTTTGTGGCACGGATTTCAAGACATCCATACAGATAGGCTGTGGTATAGTCCGCACAACAGCACATTTTTCAAGGCAACTACAGCATAAATTTTTGAGTTTGATTTTTCATGTTTGGCACGAAAAACAAGACAGAAAATTTTCTCCGGTTGAGATAAGTTGGTCTAGAAAATTTTCTGAGTATTGCTGTAATTTTTTTCCTACAAATAAAAATCTCTCTCCAAACAGGTTTTCCCTTTGTGGGTTTTTCTTGGGCAAGCTTTCAAAAAAATCTCTGAGTCTGAAATTTATGGTGTGCATTTATTATTTAATTTTCTGTCATTAAATGTGAGTTTCAGCAATGTTTTATTTGTCTAAAAATATTGTGCAATTTCCAGCCTACATGAAAACTGGGTTGGGCATTAAACATTGCAAATTTGACATTGAAACAGGGTGGACTGAAAACTGAGAAAACTTTCAAGGGAGAGCAAGGACCCACTAACTGAAGGGCTAGGAGGATGCATGAAGTGGCTGCGACCGAAGACTAGCTTATCATAGCTGAAGCAGAGGCCACCTGAGTGCACAAAAAGGGAATGGAGCCATGAGACCCAGTGGTCAACCATTAGGGGCCCCGGACACCAACCCTGAGGTTAAAAACCTCTTTAACGGGCAGTCGACAATGCCATTAAGCCATAGTACCCTTAAAGGAGGACCAAAGGGTCCATTCATGACCGCCATCGCTCTATAACACCCCTCTTGGTCAAAAACTTGGCCATCTCTCCCTAGGGTACACCTGAAGGTGTGTTGGGTACAAGTGCAGCGTAACATGCCCTATAGCTTGAGTTTCCCTCTAACACAACATTAGGTCAATTCCCATCAATTGCTTATGGATCATCTTTTGAGGGGTCAATACACCTACAAAATTTGAATTTAGGAACCCAAATATGAGGAACATTCAATTTTTGGATGCTCCCATTATTATGAGATCCTTCAAAAAGGAAGCAAGAAAAGTAGTGGGGAAAAAAACTATCGAGTCTCGAACAAAAATATATGTAAATTATTCAAATTTTGATCTAAAAATATATATTCATGCACGTCACTATAAATCCAAACCATTAGACACCAATAATACAAAGTTTCTCGTGTATATAGCATTGTAAGGGGGTATATAGCAAAATGGCACCAAGCACAATATATATTTGAACTACAATACATAAACTTCAAGGCTCTAAACGGCCTCTAGAGCCCAAAATAATCATACTTTAGCATACAATTAAGTCAAACTACATGATCATCTAAATTTAAATCCTCTACATTCTCTACATGGGTTGCTCACAACTCGACATCTTGACTCGATGCCCCTAAAGGTTCAACACCAATTTTTGTATCCTATATTGGTGGAAGTGGCTCCAAGTCATCCAAGAAAAAACCATCTACAATAGAGAGGGGGGATCATTAAATTGAAGAAAATTAGGTTTTAAGGTAGTCATAGGGCTTTTTTTCTACTTTCGTATTTTTAGGGGATGTGGATGCATTGGTACAAAATAGTCAAACCAACCAATTCTTGTTAGGATTTTCAACACTAACAATTAGATTGTGGAAAACTTGGTCTAATATACTTTTAGTGTGTGGCAACTTGCATCTAGGGTTCTTTCACAGGTTTGCAACACTTCAATAGCAAAGATAAACTATATGTTTATCCATTCCATCAAGAGAAATAGACGCAATCATCGAAGGCAAAAAATCTTGTGTACATCCATTCAAATCTTTGCCTCATCTCTAGATTGAAGGAAGATCATAACGAGAGTTCTTTAAAGTTGTATGATGTGAATCTCAAAGAAGCAGACTTGGATGGCCCTTGAATGCTTGATGCTAACATCTCTTTGGGCTCTTCTTCCAATGATTCCTTTCATGTTGGGGATGGCGCATCAACACCTAGGACCAGGTCAGTTTTAGGTGGTTCTGCTTTTGTTGATGAAACTTGATAGACAGCCTGGCATTGGTTCTTGACATAGAAGCATCCCTAGGGCAGAAGGATATCCTGCACAATTATTTTCCTTCAGTAGTTAATGGTTGATTCCTTAGTATTTTTTATTTTATGGGCTCCTCCAACCATTGATGCAAATCACAAATTGCTACAAAAGCTGCTACCAGAATGTTTGCTGCATAACACACTTACTATGAAAGTCTTTGTTTATTATGTTGTAGAACCACTATTTATACATGCTACAGAAGTTAGAACCCATAACAGTTATATGATTGGACAGCCATGATGCTACAGATCCACGGGGGCTTCTACAGAATGTATATTTCAGATCAACAAAAATTTCATACCCAGCAACTACATGAAGAGGACAACGTTGCTTACAGCCAAAGTATTTGATGAAGATACATTATTTAATTATAGTTATTTATGTACATGAAATACTCACGGGAGGCAATATCTAAATTATCTCTAATACCCTAAAATAATAAAGCCAGGAATGTGAAACAATTCCTTGAAAGTTGACCCAAATCTGAAATGAACAGTTGGTAGTTGAACTGTTTGGTAGTCCTCCAGCAGTTTTATATATATAGACTCCTTACTGTGATGAAAGATAGAACACAGAAGAGTGGAGGGTGTGAGTTCTCAGGTTGGCGCTGTGGAGGATGACAGAAGCATGGAGTTCCCAAGAGTGGCTCTGTTGAACGTAATCTGGAAGTAGTCCATCTTCAATAAATAAATATTGCAGAATTGTGGTTGTTGTGTGAATAATGTGTGGTTTTTTATTTATTGTGGATGTCTTTCTTCATTTTGCTTTAATTTTACTCATGTGTGTGGACTGTGGATAGTTCTGTCGTGCATCTGTGTGTGCAGAGTTTTGAGTTTCTCTGTACCAGTTTTGCAACTTCTTCTAGCCACAATGCCCATGATCCTTATCATCAATTGAGGTAATTAGTTGTTCATTAGAGGAAGTAAACAGTGAAGACTATCAATCAGATTCCTTTCAACTCTTTAGATTTTCATGTTTCCAATTCCTCGTTTTGGATTCTTGGAGCTTTCCAAATAAACTCAGTTTTTGTAATTTTGCCATTTATCATTTGGCACTGACATTTTGACATATTGGAAAAAAAAGATACGTGTGTTATCCAACTTTTTGTACCATAGTTGGGTTACCTGAGGAGCCGTCGGTTGATAGACTTGTTCAAAGTCTGATTCCAATGTATCAGTTGATTCGTCTGCTTGTCTAGCCAATATTGGCTAGTCACTTTTTTATTTGAATAATTTTGACCATGGCCCCGCGGGGTTTGTAATAAAATGTGCTAGTAGGATATTTTTGAGTGGTTTGGTCTCCTAAGACGTAGAATCTCAAATAGGGTATTCCAAAGAGTTTTTTGCCCCTAACAATTATGCTTTGCCTTCAGCTGAGTATAATTGACGAGGTTTTCTCCTGCTTCCCCAAAGCTGGAATGCCCGATGTTGAATTCTGGGTCTTGGGGGGTTATTAGAGCCCAACTGAATGTTATAAGCCTACTAAACATTGTTTAGATAGATCATGGTCATGTCCTAAGTCATCTGGACACAAAAAAAATTCTAAAAAATCTTTTTCGAACAGTGAAAAATTATTTTTTAATTTTTTAATTTTTAATTACTTTTCCTAAGTTTTTTGGGTTAATTTTTCCATAAATTAAATGGAAAAAACCCGTTCATGATCCGGACTCAGGATTCAGTGATTGAAGGCTCTAACCTTAAGCCAAAAATCATTCTTGATCAGCCAGTCAGTCAGAACCAACTTTCAAATCAGCAATCGGACACATAATGCCTTTTTACTCAAAAAAGTCAGTTTTGAGTAAAAATATGATTTTTAGTAAAAAAATTATTTTTATTAAAAAATGATTTTGATTAAAAAAATGATTATTTTGGAGAAAACTAAAACTCTCCAAATTAATCCAAATTCAGTAAAATAAAAGGCTAAATGACATCTCATGGAACACTTATGATGATTGGAGTTATCATAACTCAGCTGCAATCATCATTAAGAGAGCAATTAATTTATTATCAGTTATCAGACATGTCATCTCCAGCTAAAGATGAGATGGAGAGCTCTCATTGGTCTGATGATTTGATTGAGGTGAAGACTGAAACTTACACCATCAGTAGGCTTCCCAGACCTAACAAAGTAGGTTTCCAGACCTAGCAGGCAGCTTTCCCATGCAGCAGGGTTGGTTTTTTGGTTTTAGGGTTTTAGCACTCTTGCATTTGTTAAATAGAGGCTCTTTCAGCTCTATTGAGGGTGGATGATTGATGTAAAAAACCTCTGGTAAAATATTGTAATGCTTGTTGCTCTCATGCAACCTATTTTGTAATAAAGAAAGGCTTTGAAGGCTCATGCTGTGTGGATCCTGGGTGCATATGTTTCTGCTAATGAGGTGAAATTGTTCTAGTTTTTTTACTTTTGATAATGTGTGGGTATTAATACATGCTTTAGAGGGCTTCTATAAGCACGTAAGAATAGGTATTTGTAGCTTCAAGTTACCTGTTTATTTCATTTACTTTCAAAACCCTCGAAGAGTATTGTTTTATTCAGCTGTATTTCATGCTTTTGAGATTTGATTAGTAAATAATACATGTTTTAACCCCCATGTTGCCAAGTGTATAAGATTGTTTTGCAGATCACTTCATTGTAGCAAGTAAGAGGCTGAGCTAAGTTGCATCTACTCTTCTTAGAGCAAAGCATATGTACCTAGCAGCTACATGCCATTGGGATCCAAAGTGATTTCAGGGATTCAAGATCCAAGTGGTTCATCTTCTCCATTCACCCTAAAATCAAATTTTCTCATTATTTTACTTTATGTTGCAAGTA
Source organism: Pseudotsuga menziesii (assembly GCA_001517045.1). NCBI lineage: Eukaryota > Viridiplantae > Streptophyta > Pinopsida > Pinales > Pinaceae > Pseudotsuga > Pseudotsuga menziesii. The sequence continues at coordinate 215,282 of LPNX010858693.1, forward strand.
GTATATTGATCTATAAAGTAAATCTTTTGCATTTACTTGCTTCCATTTCTAGATCTAAGAAGTGTTCTTTCTCTTAGATCTAGTTGGTATTTGAAGCAACACAAGGTTCATATATTTTGCTCAAATTCTAGGTGTATTTTTGTAGCATATTCTATTGTTTAACCCATCATTTTGCAGGTAAATAGCTCGCTGGTTTTTTCTCTCTCCATGACAGGTTAAGCGGAAAAAATTGGCAAAACACTTAAAGAATTAATCTACAAAAAACTTCCCATTGTTCCTCTTCTTAATCCCTTTTCTTTCGGTCGCTCTGTTTTGTTTCTTTTACCTCTTCTTCATCACTGCCCTGTTAGTACCTTTTTATCAGCCCTCTTTCTCTTTTTGGACAGCCCTAGTGTGCCCTAGCCTTCTTCCCTTGTTTGCCTCTTTTTTCCCTAGTTTTTGAGCTTCTTTTAACCTTGTTTTTGGCCATTTCTTTTACTTTTTGTTCGCTATCCCATTTTGCACTTTTTATGACAGCCACTTATTTCCTCTTTCGCTGCCCCGTTTTCTTCAATTTTGTTCATTCCTTAGCTTCTTAGTTGGCAACCCTATTCTCCCCTTTCTTTGGTTTTGATCCTTGCTTAATTTGTTTGCCTTCCTTCTCTAATCTTCTATTGTTTCAGCTCTCTTTCCTTTTGTTCTTTTTACTCTCTTCAAACTTCTTCCCTTTCCCCTTTTCAAAATTTAATAAAAGATCTCAAAAGTAAAAATACAAGGCACTCTCATTTTTACAAGTTATAATATTTGTAAAGTTATTTTACCTTTATTTGAAAAGTCCTTGCAAGGATCAGGTTCCTTAAGGCACATTGTATAAAGTTTAATAAAAAAATTATATTCGAGTGGGGTTTTTAAATCCCCACTCTCTTCCTCCCCCATTTGGGGAGGCTTGTGTTGTGTGCATGTTTTGATTAGTTCTAGTTTTCATCATTCATTACATCTCACGCTTAGATCACTAATTGTTAATTCATCACTTCTAAGTTGATTATTCAGTTTAAATTGTTTATCTTTCTAAGATTAATCAACTACTTAAATCTCTTGAATCTCACCATAAGGTGAATCAAGAGTGCTCTCTATCGGAGAGTTTAAGCAACTAATATCATCTTGTGCTTGTTTAATCAATTAATAATCCATAAATAAGACTCTTGAACTTGCAGAAACACAAGTTAAGAGCACTCTCTATCGGAGAGCATCTTAAATTTGCATAATCCCTGCATTAGCTTCATATAGATTAGCTAAGTCTCTTGAGCCACGATCATAAGACGAGCTCAAGAGCGCTCTCTGTCAGAGAGTTTTAATTAATTAACTTAATAAAATTCGCAACTCACACCCCTTTTAATTAATTAACCCCCTTTCCTCCTTACCGAAGTATGCTCTGACCAATCCTAGATCAGAATACCCAGAAATGGCATTGGATCTCTAAACCCCACAAGAGGAACTTAACTAAAACTCTTCCCCATAACCAACGCACCGGCATTGTTCGATAAATACCAAGGCATGTGAGCAAATTCCAAGTGTGGACGCCAGGCTACCCAATCTGGGCACTGGTAGTTAAGTTATTGAACACTTACCTTTGACCCCAAACAGGTCAGTCATGTCTTCGAACGGAGCCACTGAAGGTATTACCGGTTAGGACATCCAGCTACCATAAGTGAAGATCACAAGTAAAAACTCTTAAAACTTACCAAGAGCAATTGCAAACCTCACATTCACCAACATCTTTTGGGATTCACATCATATTTACATTCGAAGCATCTCTGATAAGTTGACTCCATAGGCACTGGTCCTATCTTTTACGCATTGTTGATAATCTGGGCCATTTGTCCATCGAATGTTTGATTATAAATCATATCTGTGAATGCTTTATCTATTTCGTGAAGTTCTCAAATATTTGTCTATCTTTCAATTCCGGTGATAGCAACGTGGATTGCTTTGTCTTGTTTTCAATTCATCACATTAATCATCTTAAATCACATTAACTCCTAAACAACATCCATCCGCATCCGAAACATCTGAAAATTAACTTAAACATTGAGCCATAGAAAACTCTTTGTTAAGGACTACCCCCCTTGGCTTCGTTAGAAGTTAGCCTAAACAGAGGAGCTAGGAGTAGGTAACAGTACCTAGCTCTATGCTTACCCCCAAGGTCACACCTCTCCCACTTTCTCAAGTGAGGAGACAGCTTTCGGAAGATTTCTGCTGCTGGTGTGCAATCGGCAGACAACAACGTGTTCCCTATTGTGCACACGAAAAAAAATGCAGTCTTGCATTGGGAACATATAACTCGAATGTGGCCAAACCATTTCAACACAAAACAATGCAACATAGACCACATGGAAAAAGTAAATAGTTTTGATGCCACTAATGCCAATGAAGTTTATTGTAAAGCATGACATACCTTGTAAGTTGTTCTCCTTCTTCATTTACTTGGAAACTCTCTATCTTGTCAAAATGCGGCGCACATTTATTTTCATGTTTCTAAATTATGAACCAGAATTTTGATGATGGACACAGACATCCAAGATAACTGCATCTTCAAAAAATGAACTAGGGATGTTATTATGATTAGAATATTGCAGGGCAACAAATGATGACAACATCACAACCATAACAAATTAGTTCAATTACAGGAATATTCTAGACACTATCATCAAAACATCACGCACTTGACCACAATCAGATCTATCAATACTAAGACAATTTGGGCCAAATTTGCCAATTATTTTCAGACATCGCACTATAATCCATTCCATAAGCAGCAACTCATTCCCTATTTTCACTTTTACAACCGTGCAGAGACAACAAATTAGTTCTGGGGTAACAACAGCCTTCATTGCACCAGTCAAGTTTTACATGGTTCCCTCTTTGAAATGGCAAGTGCACATGGACTGAGCTAAAACGGCAGAATTTGTATCTAGATAGTTAGTAATCCAAAACCCAGGAGGGCACCACACAAATCACTGTCACTTGAAGCAAGTGTCTAACCTGGAATTCCCAGCAATAAAAGGAGCAGACATTTGGCAGATAGGCGGCATGTTTACCAGTTCAGTTAGCAGAGGTTGGGGAATGTTGAAAATAGAAATGGAGCCACGCACAAGGACCCATTTGGCATGGATGCAAACAGAGTTTAAAGTCACATTGATACTGGTGCAATTAGAAGATCGACTTCTTCCAATCCAATTGTACACTAAAATAAAATGCAAAACATCAAAATGCAAGAGTTTGAAATGCTTTGTTCCAACAGGTTTGAGTCCAGCAGCAAGTTGGAAAGCTTGTCGTAAGAACAAACTTAGGTTCAAATCACGCAGGAAGACTCCAGTACGAAAACCACATCCAAGACGGGTGCAAGTTTTGGTGACCTGGACTAGCTGCAAATTTAATTTTTAAGTGGATGTATCCGTGGTTGCTATTGCCAAATATTCTTGTAAAAGAGAGTTTAGGGTGCTTTCATGTAGCAACCGTACAAACTGATCAGTGAGTTGTAGTGTTATTCTTTCACTGATTGGAATTCAGAGGACTAGAGCACTGAGCTCCGCAACAAATTGAAAAACAATAATTGGTGTAAGCCTCTCCTTACGCGAAGACTTAGACCTATACATTTTGCCTTCTGTGATATTCAAGTAAAATTTTAAGGGTCAATACTTTCTTTTAAGGATCAATAACTAATACTTGTTCTTAAAAACCTTAATAATAATTCTTAAAGGGAACTTCAAATGTATAAGGTTTTATCAAAGATATTTTTGTAGAGATCTTTGAATGTATAAGGTTTTTATATAATTTCTAGAAACTTTGTTCTTAAAACTCTTGAGACTTAATAATTCTTAAAACTGCACTGAGTCTTAATAATTCTTAAAACTGCAATCAAGTCTTCAAATGCATAAGGTTTTATTAAAGATAATTATGTTAAAGTTTTTGAATGTATAAGGTTCTTATCTAATTTCTTAAAATTTTGGAAGACTAATAAAAAATATTTTTTTATTTGGGGTAAAATTGCTGACTTAAAAAATACTATTTGGCTCCTAATTTTCAGTCCACGCCATCAGCTCGCTGACTGCAATTCTTCAGGACTTGGATCATAGCTGTTTCAGAAAATAGAGAAGGCAAAGCGGCAGGTGCAATGTGGAGAATCATATCAACTGTCCCAATTCTAACATAGTCCGTCATTTGGGTATCTCCATTCAGTGATTGTCTAGCTTCTTGTTTTGTCTCTTGTATATTTTATCTGGCTTTAGTCGAGGCTAGGTCTCCATCTTTTAACAGGAAGTAATCTTCTGCTAGTAATAAAATTTTAAACTTCACAGGTACCACCTATTCCGGATATTGGGATAATTGTAGCCCTTGAGTCCCGTAATCTATATGATTACTGAACCTCATTCTCTACCATATAACATGTCTGACCTAGGGTTTTATTTGCATGCCCTGATCTAGGCTTTTTCAATTTCAAAACGCCCAGGCGACATCTGTGATATTTTCATCAAATTAAATGGGTGATGCACAATAAGTAAACCGAAATAACTACGATTTCAAGACCAAATACTCAATTCATCTTGAAATTGAAAGCAAAACCAATCCGAATTGATTAAAGAAAGCTTACCAAGAGGAACAAAAGGGTTTTTTACGCTCTTTTCAGGCTCAAAGAGTTCCTGAAGTTGAGCTGTATCTGCATCTCTCGAACCCATATTTGAATTTACGAAAGACTGGTGCCAAAATCCAACAGTTGTGATCAGAATTACAGGCTGAACTGAAGAAAATCGAGACTTGAACTGATGTATTCTCAATGGGGAGGAAACTGGGATTTAATGGTCAAAATCCGGGCACCCAAATGGCTTTGTCCTTGGCAGAACCGCTTTTCAAGGGGTTCCCGATTGTGTCTAAGACAAGAAGCTTGGACCGCAGAATTAGATGCCTGATGTTATTCATGTGAACGCCCACGTGTTAGGGTTGGTGGTGGCCAATGGCCATGGAAATGTGAGAGAATATTAATGTGAAACGATACAAGAGAGAGCTTCCGAGTGGGAAACATTAACCACCGTTTTTAATGATTTTTGTTTGTAAATTGGGCTAGGGAGTAGGGGTTGATTCGTGAGTGGAAATTTTGGGTTGTGTATAGTTTCATTTAGGTGTGGAATTTGATATTTAAATTGATTTTTTTATATTATTTTTTGGGTTGATTTTGTAAGGTGTGGAATTTGATATTTAAATTGATTTTCTTATATTATTTTTCTGGGTTGATTTTGTAAAGCAGTTTGCAACCTAATCTTACTTGAGTAATATTCACAATATTTACATAGAGAGTCCTTGATCCATAACTTTTTAATTGTAACTCATATTTTAGATATTTTAGCAATGTAATATTTTATATGTTTTTTTAGTTTTTTTATAGAAATAGAGTAATTATATTTGGGAAAAAAAATAATGTGCATAGCTATTCATTACATAACAAATAATTTGAGTTCCAAGAAGATTTCAGAAGAGAAGAAGACTAAAATAGCTATGCCTATAAACAGTTTCCTGAAATTCTTAATATGCTTCCTGAAATTAACCATAACATGGGAAGGGTAGATTTTAACAAACTACTAGTTCAGCAGAATACAAAAAAAAACATTTAGAGGTTGACTAAGAAGGAAAGCTCTACATCTTCTTGCCTTTGAGGCCAGGAGTTGGCTGAGTAACAGAGACTTTTTCCATGGGTAGAGCACCTTCTTATGGAGAATCCTAACAATAGCTGCACTGGGTCATTCTGGACATTTTTAGCACTTCGTCCTTGATAATTTCCACTATTCCCATAAGCTCCTTTGGGTCACGCTCCTGGTCGTCAATTCTAGAGTCATGGTAGCCAATTTGGTTGGTGAGATATCAAATATCCAAAGCCATCTCCTTGTTCTCCTTCAAGCCTACTCCTACGACCTCATAAACCCTGTGCATATGCAACTTGATATCTTCCAAACCAGACTTTAGACTGGCAGTGTCTGCGTTCCAATCCTTCTTCGCTCTAGTTCCAATAGGGTCACCTTTTGTCCAATGGGAGAGACCTTCAAACAAACCTTGCAAACATTGGATGTCATTGTATTCTCAGTCCGCATACAGAGAATGCAAAATGAAACTAGAGTCGCAATAAGCCTCTTCCATACCGCTTGTGCAAACAAGCTCGTCAAGGCTCCGGGGTACAGCTGAAGTGAAATCCCATTTAATGAAAGTCACAGGGAGGTACTGGCACTTGGCAAGAGGGAGGCCACGCGTCTCGTGGGGCGGCGGGGATTCAACTATAAGCTTCGATCGTGGAAGGATCCTTAAGTCCATCAAAACATGGTTAGGGAACAAATTTAAAAATTCCCGCCACCAATTAGCTTCCTTATCTATAAGAGTTTCAAAGGCAGGGAAGGAGATGTTCTTTGAGGACATCCTTTCGAAATCCATGTTGATTGCTTTGAAGACTACTTGAAGAGGATATGCCTTCTTATTGTCAAAGATAAGTTTGTTTATTGCAAGCCAAATCTGCAAGCAGAGATTCTTTGGAATTATATTCCAAACTCTTTGAAGTATAGGCTTTCTCCCAAGGTTCCCTGGAAAGAAGGAATTTCAGTTTTCTATCATCTCCTGGATTTGCTCTAGCAAGGTGAACCTTTTACCAAGACTCCCTGACACATGACCCCAAACTGGGGAGGCAAACTCACAGGCCAAGAATAAGTGAGAAGTAGATTATGCCGAGGATTTGCACAAGACACATCTGGAGGGCCCTGTGATTCCTCTTTTAATGAGATTGTCATCAGTTAAGAGCTTGTTGTGGATCACCAGCTAGAAGAAAAAAGTAACTTTCAGGATGCAATCTAAATTCCATACCTTGCTCCAAATTTTAGAACAAGGGCAGATTTTGCTAGCCACCAATGTCTTATAGCCTTCTTTAATGGAGTAGAAACCTTGTTGGACCCACCCTCTTTGGTCCTAATTTCGAAGATGGGAGGGAGCTTTTCCGTGCATATGAGAGAGAAAGATGGTGTATTCCTATTGTATCTTTTGGGGAGGGTGGAGAGATTTCCACCATTTCCAGGCTCCTAATCTCTTCCATTCTGAAATATCATGCAGAGTAATAAGATTATTCTCATGCATCCAAATGCAAAGACCATCAAGGTTAGGGATGGAGACTAGTGGAGGGTGTCCCAGAATTTTGCCACTCCATATTTTAATCCTCCTTATATTTCCAGGGACCTAGTGGAGAGCGTCTTTAATTAGACTAGCCAAATTTTTACAAAGGTTCCAAATAGATGTACCTTTTCCTTCTTAGTTGAAATCAAGGCTTCTTAACCTGGGTGTATGTATTTCCTTCCGATAACCTCTTTCCACCATTCCTTTTTCCAAAATATTAATCTCCATACAAGTTTGGCCCCCAAGCTTTGTTCATCAATCCCATATCTCTCAATCCTAGCCCGCCTTTTACTCTATCTTCTTTGATCATGGCCCAGTTCATCAAATGAAACTTTTTGTTTTGAGTTTTCCCACCTTGCCAAAGAAATTTTTTGATTTCTATGCTGACATTATTCATGACTGTCTTGGGAGCAAGGAACATAACACTAACAAAAATTGGGTAAGAGGCTAGGATGGATTTCATTAGAATCATTTTTCCTGCCAATTTGAGCCATCTCATCCCCCGCAATTGCACTTTGTTTTTAATTTTTTGAACGGTGGGGTTCCATAATGAGGAATTAGGAGAGTTTTTTTCTATAGGAACCCCCAAATATTTGAAAGAGATCTAATTGTAACTTACTTTGATCTTTAGGACCAGAGAGATATCTCTTAGAATCTTAGGGTTATTATTTCATCCATACAACCAACATTTGTCTGAATTGGCTTGGCTACCTGAGGCTTTAAGGAAGAGATCGAGGGAGGATTTGAATCTTCTAACTATCTGGAGTGAAGCACTCCCCAAAAGAATTGTGTCATCGATGAATTGAGCATGATTGATAGGTTGAACTCCCCTGACAAAGGAAATGCCAGGGATGTTTCCTTTTGTTTTAAAGTCTATCTAGTCTTCTACTCGGAGAGTTCACCACAAGAATGTAAAGGAAGGGGATCATGGGGCATCCTTGACGGATCCCATGCTTGGGTTGAAAAAATTTAGTTGTCGACCATTCACAAGAGGGGTTATCCAAGGAGCGTTAATGCAAGCTTTGATCCATCTTATGAACTTGGGAGAGAAACCATATTTCCCCAGAACCATGTAAATGAAGTCATGCTTGATTCTATCATAAGCATTTGCCAAATCCAATTTGATTGCCATACCTGCTTCTTGCCTTCTCTGGCTGGAATAAATTGCTTCTTGGACCGAGAGGATGTTGTCAAATATTTGTCGACCTGCAATGAACCTGCCTTGATTTGATGAGATAAGCTCTGGTATGAATTTTTTTATCTTGTTTGAGATGACTTGTAGAGGGAGATGGCCCTGAAGTGCTTTATGGAGGAAGGGTTGGACTCCTTGGGAATGAGAGTAAGGAAGGTGGAATTAGTCGCACCTCCTATTTTTTCCCTAGATTGAGTCTAGTTAAGCATTATTATCAGGTCTCTTTTGATTATGTGCCAGCACTTTGTGTAAAAGATGATAGAGAACCCATCAAGTCTAAGAGCTTTATCATGATGGAGGGACCAAACCATCTTTCTAACCTCCTCTTCTGAGATAGGAAGATTCAGGAAGTCATTATCTCTGTCCTTTATTAGGGGGGGTGTCAATACTCATTACATCCATTTCTTCCCACATGGCCTCTTCTTCTTATGTATAGAGTTTCTCGAAGAAACCTTTGATCTCATTTGTATTTTCCTCTTGTTATGTTATCTTCTCTCCATTATCCTTGTATAACTTCATTATTGTATTTTTCATCTGCCAATCCTTGCATTGATTATGGAAGAACTTGGTATTCATGTCCCCACCTTTCAGCCAAAGGCTTCTTGAATGTAAGCGCCATTCTTCTTCTTTTATCCTTGCCAAGAATTGAATCTTCTTGTCCAACTCTTTTTCCTGATCTAGGAGTTCCTTTGAGATATAATCTTCATCCATTTTTTCCTAAAGGGTATCCAATTTTTTTGTAAGATAAGTTGTTTCCTTACCTGGGTCTTGGAAAAGCAATCCAATTTTTTTTATCTCAACCTTGACATTTTTTAGTTTTTGCTCCCAGATATAGCTTGGAGAACCCAAAATGAAAGTGCCCCTAGCTCTCTTAATGACATCAAGGGCATCATCCGACTCCAACCATAAATGGTTGAATCTAAAGGGAAGCAACCCCAAATTACCAGTTGAAGAGAGAAAGAAGGAGATAGGTCTATGATTTGAGGTGATAGAGGCAAGAAGTTTGCTCTCTGGAATAGATGGATTATTTAGAAAGGAAGTGCTTACCAAGATTCGATCCAACCTTGTTGCTATGTAACCCAGACCTAATATTTTGTTGCTCCACATGAACTTCATGTTTTGGCTTAATGTCAATCAAACCCCAAGAGCTCAAGATGTCCTCCAACCTTTCTCCAAATAGGTCCCAGACTTTGGAACCTCCTCTTCTCTCTTCCGCTGAGATAGTGACATTAAAATCTCCTGCGATGATACAAGGGGATTGCATCTTCCCATGCCTTTAAGTCTCCAATGAAGACCAAAACTCTTCTTTGCTACCTTGATTCACGGGTCCATGCGCATTCCCAACCCATAGAACTTCTATGTTATTGATGTCCTCTAGTTCTACAAAAATCCAATGCCGATTTTTCGATGTTGAAAGAAGTTTGTAGCAATTTTTGTCCCACTAGGTAAGAATCCCGCCCCCTGCCCACCCCCTCCCCCCCCCCCCCCCCCCCCCCCCCCCCCCCCCCCCCCCCCCCCCCCCCCNTCTTCTTGCACTTTTGTCTCCTGGATGGAGAGAATTGTTAATGCTTTTGTACTTTTGAATCTTTTGATTGCTTCTATATTTTTTTTCCTCCCAACCCTATGCAATTCCAGGAGATGAGCTTCATTATTTATTTTGAATTTCCGGTGGAGGTTTGTCCTTCTTTTCCTCTGTTGTTACCAAAGGTTGCTTTCTTGCCAGATAGTTTCTTACCAAATTATCTAAGCTAGATTGTTTACCTCCTGCTTTTTCTTGGGTTGTTTCTAGATATCTTAAAATCGTGTTGGGTTTCCTACCTTTTTTCGCATGAGGCTCAACTTCCTCTTCTTTGCTTTAAGATGTGTCCTTGAGATGAGCCTTTGCTCTTGATCTCGTGACCGAACCTCTAGAGCTCATTGAAGGTTCAGATCTTACCCCCACATCTGCTTGACATGGGAGAGTTGGTGCATAGTTTCCTTCCTGCCCAATTTCTGCTATGACTTCCCCGCAGTCTGGATCTTTTCCTGGATCATTCTCCTTTCCAACATCTACGAGATTTCCTTCTTCTTTGTCCTCTACGAGGAGAACATGAAACCTATTTTTTGAAGGTTTCTTTTTGGTTGGGGATGGCACTTGGTTTGGAGTCATACTTCTCCCTTTCTTTATATTAACTTCATTCCACTCTTCCCCTGGAGGGTACTCAACGACTTGCTATTATATTTTTGGGCAGAACTTTGCGAAGTGCCCATATTCGTGGCACACCTTACATTTGAAGGGGATTTGTTTGTAATCTACGATCTGTCGATGGTTCTATCCTTCCATCGATAGGTTGATGGCTTATGGAAAGACCTTTCTCCATATCAACTTCGACGCATATCCTGTTGCAAGAAAACATTGGGGGTTTTGGTTCCGATTTATCAATATATTTCCCTAGTGCATTCCTTATCGCTCTGAGATCTTTGTCGTTCCAGCAATGCAGAGGAAGGTGTGGAAGTTTCACCCAAACTGATACTATCGCGGGAACATATTTCTCAGGGTCAAAGGAAACATCCCATTTGTTAAGATACATGCCCCTAGGCCCCATGAAATAAGGCCCATTTATGAAGATGAGATCACGATCCTCCTTTTTCTCAAATAGGAATACGAAAAAGCCCCTACCGCATAAGTTTTGTTGCACTTCGTCTTGGATTAGCGATCTCCAATTTTTGTTGATCCAAACCTCAATAGCACGGGGGGGGGGAGTCCATAAGCCAGTGAAGTGACCAACAAGCCCTTTCTCATAGAGGGCGATTGTTTTTTATTTAGAGTCTGTGAATGAGATCTTGACACCAGGAACTTCTTCCCTCTTAACGAACTTGAGTCCAAAGCTTGGTATTTGCATGGAGGGACCTGAGACTCCATGACCCTTTGAAAGCTGGCATCAAGATGAGCATGGTGCTCATCCAAATCCAAGTTAGGGGGGATCCATTGAAGGAATCCACAAACCCTAGACCAGTGCTTCCAATAAACTAGAACCCTAATGCTGAAACCCTAGACCCGCATGTCTGTCACATTCAAATTCAAGCAGTTGGTCTTACTTAGGTATCCTCAAACTTGGAAATCTAGAATAGGAACCTTACAGTAGGGATGGAACTTCATTACTGTAGTTTGGATGGTGTTGAAGGAGAGTTAAGGGATGTTTATACAACAAAACTAAAAGTGAGTCATTACTGCATTAAGAAGGTAGAGGATGAATCGAACTGGTGAAATAATTAAAAAAAGTTAAATATTTTATTTTTTGATTTGTTATTTTAATAATTTTATTAATTAATCTTTGTCAAAAATATAATTTTGAATTGATAAAATTATTATTTTTATTATATAAATAGATTCAATACTTTTGAATATCCTTATTATAATTAAATTTTGCATTAACATTTGATATATATAATTTTATTAATCTAAATTATTCTGGTTTTATTTTAAGCTAAAAATATCATTTTCCCTTCATGTTGTGTTTTTGAATCATTAGAAAAAAAAATCCCTATTATGTTTAGATTACAAGTGTCTTACATGTATGTTTGCACTTGTTTGATTTAATCGTGAAATCTTAAATCCTTTGAATGGGAAGGTGTAATATTATTCATGTGTATTGATATTGATGTTTTTAATGTTCATCATACAATTTGAATTCCTACATGTGGAAAGAAGAAGTTATAAATTAGAATATTGAAATTTGGCCTCGAGAATTTGCAAGGGATCGCTTCAATTCTCAAGTTTACAACTTATTATTATGTCACCGCAGGTAATATATATGAATCACTCATGAGTATTAATTCATCTTGATATGGACAAAAAATTTCAATTTTCTAAAGTTTGTAATATTTTTTATTACATGTAATTAAAAAAATACAATTATTTGAATGTTGATTAGTGTTTGGTTGCTTACGTTAGCACCTCGATCTTTACTTCCCACATTGGTGGCTGGATGACATAGGGTAAGTCTGGGTGTATAACATATAATATATATATGGTTGGAATGGGTTCCAACACCCGAGGCCTTCATGTCAATGCAAAAACTTTAAATTCAAACCTCTGTCATCCTCCTTGCAATGCATGGACACCAAGTGTCTTTCTCCATACATGTACGTGTACCAAAGCCACCTTGAGGTTGTCCTCCTCCTTCCTTGTACACTCTCATTATGTAAGAAGCTCATCGTCTTCTATCTGATTTAGTGTATTGGTGGGAACTGAATTAAATCTATCGATCTCAACTCGAAAATCATGCGCCATTCTGTCATTCTGCAATTTTGCTTCTTTTACTGGCCATAGCTTCCTTAACGTTTCGATGGGAAAGTGGATTTGTAAAGTACAATGAAGAGGAAGAGCATTCGAGTGAACCATTCGGATATAGCGGTGCTCGATACATAACCATTCGGAAAGGTAAATATATGTAGTACACTATCTATAAATATATAAAATAAAGATTGTGAATTACCTTTTCTCTAAACGTCAATAAGGCTTGCTTCCTCTTGCGGACATACGCTTGATATAGATGAAAAGTTACAAAGCGTTGTCTTCGCAACATTCTTCATATCGGAGTGAACAATTACCAGATGGATATAGCGCTGCTCGATACATAACCATTCGGAAAGGTAAATATGCGTAGTACACTATCTAGAAATATATAAAATAAAGATTGTGAATTGCCTTTTCTCTGAGCATCAATAAGGCTTGCTTGCTCTTCCGGACAGACGCTTGTTATAGACAAAAAAGTTGCAAAGCGCAGAAGTGGACGAGTTTATCTATCACAAATTACTGGTGCATACGACGCTCGTCCGCCACCTGAAGTAAGTAATTAAGTAATTTGCATCTGGTAATATCCCTAAATTGTATCCCTTTAAATGTAGGCAAAGACTTGGTTCTCATGATTCTAATTTGTAGTCACGATGTGTGATTTCATCCTCAAAAGCGTTTTCATCATGAGAGGTGGTGAAGGCTCCACAACCAGGGAGGTATTATGGCACAAGAACGTTAAGAAAGCGCACAGCCAAGGAGGTATTATGGCACAAGAACGCCAAGAAAGTAGTGATGTGTGACATCGATAAGGTCTAACCGCCTGTCTCCATTAATTTATGGTTTTGTTGTTTTTATTTTGAATTTTTTTGGACTTAAATAAAACATTGCTTCCAAGATGTTGTTGATTTTTGCCATCAAATACCTTGTTCTGAAAAGAGAATCCTTCCACAATTCTCGCCTTGAGCATTAAACTTAAATGGAACCTTACAATATTGTCATATTTTGTTAATGTAATATCCTAAATCAAACATTTTAAAACCTATTTTCTCATTTTCATATTATATTGTAATTCTTCTATTAAAAATTATTAACCTAAATAATTAAATTCTTAATTCCTTTAAATCCCACTTTCCTACTTTCTATGTTTTAAAGTTTGCTCTTATAATTAATTAAGTGGAATTGGATATGTGGCTACATGTCCTTTGATTCATTTCGATTCATTCGGGGCTATAAAGTTGTTTCTCTCATCTCACAGTTCTGTTATTATATCAGTGATATAGGCTTGGGACCTCGACTTGCTAAGAGTAGTTTCTAATCTTTATTTATGAACAACACCGATTCTGACTTGCCAGTAGCATCTAGATATATTAACAAATTTTTAATGCTTCATTATTGATCCTAACTTGCCGGTAGCATCTAGATCTATTAACGATTTTTTAATGCTTCATTTTCTCAAACTATAATTTATACTTCTTAGGTTCCTGCTAAAGTTTAAAGCTTTAATCGAAATTATTTGACACAGGCCTGAGCTCGAGAACAAAGATGAACGATTCGACGCCATAATAGGAGACCTCGCAGATCCTATGGAAGGAGGTCCTTGTTATCAATTGTACACATAATATTTCTATGAGCTTGTTCTAAAGCCAAAGCTGAGCCACACAGGATTGTTCATTACTTAGGTAAACATCACAATAAAATTACCAGGTATAAGTGCTCAGGTACTTGAGAGGTACAGTGGAATACAGATTTCCCTATTGTTTTGATGGACCTGTTTCATTGCTCCGCTCCATCCTCCCTCTATTTTGACCAGCTTCACCTCGAATAAACTACCTTATCAATAAGAAAGAAAATATGTATTTTATTTTGGTCCAACTTTCGAGAAAAGAAATTTAATATAAATATCTAGAAGCTTAGGGAGAATGCTTGCATAAAACGGATTCCATTCAAATTTGGCAGGAATTCTTTTCTATGCTTTGCTTAATCTGTCAGCATCAACCATGACTGTTCCAATTAGCTAATTCTTAATTCAACTCCTAATATCCCTCTGTATGGACTATGACAGGTTGGGCCCACTGGCGTCTTAATGCACACGGAGGTATTCTCATCCCTATGTAGCCGGGACCTCATCTGTTTTTTTTTCAATTTTCTTGCGTATTAACACTACTTCATAGAAATTGATCAAATCAAATGAAATGTGAATTGAACAGATGTTGTGTTGGCTCACATTCCGTCCTTCGCCAACACGTGGGGATGGGTTATGGTACTGGCATCTTCTTTATCCTAATTTTCATATCAAACGCCAGCTATGAGAAACCCAAAGTCGAATTATCAATTGCAATTCATATCAACCAAACTTCAATCATAGAAATGGAATATTGTGCATTAAATGTGATGTAAATGCAGTGATTTGGAGCACGTGATATTGATGAGGTAGCATACATAGTAGTAAGCTTACAAGATAGTGGAGGTAAGGTAATTCCAATTGGCAAGTGGCAGGCTCATTTAACAGACATATATCCCACATGCAAAACACTTGGCATTTCATTATGTTAAATTGATACAACCTATTTTAGATTAATTTATTTTATAAATCAAGATCATAATGATTGTAAATCTCAAGAAGATCTTATGTTTAATGTAATTAAATTCAATACCCCTAAATTCCAGTGACTTGGTTTTGCTTTCGGTGTCAAATAAATGCACGAAAAGATGGGAGTGTACTTCAATGTATGCAAACCATAATGGGTCCAATTTAGTTCTTAAATTTAACCCCTCTTCTTTGGTCAGAGGATAACTCTGCCAACATCTAGGTGAAAAAGATGCATACTTAACAATTCTTTGAAAATATATTTTATCTCTATTTTGTGATCTTAACCAGTAGAGAATGACTCGATAGATGAAGAGGGGGGATGAGATAAAAAAATGGAAAAAATCAGAAAATTGGAAGAGGAAGTTGCATTTCGAAAGAATTGGAGTTCTGTTCCTGGGGAAGAACCATCGTCATACATTGGAAAGCATGTGATCTTGTCATGCACTTCCGACAGATTGGGGGTTATGGCTCACCATTTGATTTTGGTGAATTTTATATTAAATTTTTTTGTCATCCCAATGCTGGTATTTTACGTGATTATAATTTGGTTTAGTTATTAGATGATATAGTGGTGATTGCATGTTGACCTCATTTCTATAAATTTCATGCTATGTGATGATGCAATTTATTCTTTATTTTCCATAATTATGGAATATAATATCTCAATTGAATTATACTGTTGAAATATTGTAACTTCGAAGAATATTCTATATGTATTTCTTTGTGGTCCCCGATGTTCCTACCGGGAGAACCACTTGTATTATTTTGTACCTCGATGCTCCTAATCGGAAGAACTAATAAGAGTCATGAGGAAGTCCCCTCTAATTGTAAAGGTGGGTCATTAGCACCCCAGTGTGGTTACTTGAGCCTACATGTGTAACTCGAGCCTACATGATTAACTCGAGCCTACATGACAGATGAGTTAACTTAAGTGAACGGATGAATATAAATAGAGGTGTAATGCTCCTCATTTTGAACACACACTCTCACTTGTGTAGCGCATTAGTGGAGAAGAGAAGTAGCTGGAGAAGGAGGAGGATCAGGATTTGATCTCCTTGTTGGTTTTATATTTTATCTTTTATCTTTTTGGGGCATCTATATTGAGGAAGCTTTTGCTGGGTTTTTCCCTTTAGGGTTTTCCCAGGATAAATTTTTGTGTTCCTTTTGTATGGTTGTGCTTGTCTATCTTTCAGTGATCCTGTTTATATGCTTTTGTTATGAATTCGAAATGAAATACCAATGATCTAGCTTAGCATATGAAAATTTAACATGGTATCAGAGCTACCCTGAAAGAAGACATTGTGCAGCTACAGAAGCTAGGGCTTCTTACTTTTTGGGTCTCTATCCACAATCGATCAGCAAAAGAAGGCTAGACTAACTCTCCATTGAAGGGCGCATCTTTCTGTCGAAGCGAAATTCGATTCCGAGCATTTTCAGTTTTGGTGTGGAAAATTAGGGCTTTCTACATAAGAGGAATTTTTGAGTGAGCCTGGCATGGGATTGTTCTCTTCATCAAAATTGAAGTTTAGAGACCTGGATCAAGAAATTTGGTTGGGTGGTTGGGTGAAACTCTGTGAAATTCAAACCCTAGTTTGACCCCGAGCTAGAAAAAACCCTAAATACTAAAACTGCTAAGTTTTGGTACTTTTGCTATATTCAGAGATTGGAAAAGGATTAGGAGTTTAAAATTGTAGATGCCGAAGATACAATCCTAATGTACACTGTTTCCAAAATTCAGCCTCATATTCGCTATATTTTGGAAGATATGATCCCTCCAAGTTAGGGTTCCTACCTCTTCTAGAATTCATCCCTAAACAGGACACCTGGGAAAAATTGTTATATCTTAGGCTACAGAAGTCCAAATGGAATTCCTGAAGATGTTCTAGAAAGAGCATAGATTTTAATTTCTATGATCTAAATATTAGACTCAGAAGATGAATCGGTGACACGTGGCATTCCATACAACTTCGTTGTTCTGAACAGTCTTGTAACAGGTCACCTTGGGAAAAGGATCATAAATCCCAGTTGGTGAAACCAATTCTGATGAAACCTATAGTGTTGGATCAGGGACATGTGAGGCTACCTTAGTGCAAAATTTTAGACACAGAGGAGCATTAATTTTGGAGATATCACAGAGACAGTGACAGGCATTTCTGCAGAAGAAATTAGAAAACTAGGGCTTCCTATTCCGGGAGCTTCCCTCCACTGTTTTCAGAAAATGAGTACATTGGACAACTCCATTTGAAGGGATCTATCTTTCTATCCAGTCAGATCTAAAAGATTCCAAGTTTTGAAAATTAGGGTTTCTCTGACAAGCCCTAGATCAGCCAACTCCAAAAACAGAATGGACACCTCAAATCGGTAAGATCTAATCTTTTGCTATTTGAATTTGAGGTTCTCATTTCAAAGTGAGCTATAACATTAGCTTGTTGATAAGCTTGATGAAGTTGATAACTTCCAAGCATGGAAGTATTTGATCTCTCTAAATAAAATGAATTGGACACCTACATGAGTAGAGAGGTTCCAGTTCTAGACGGAGATGAGGCTCAAAGCCTTACACAAGAAGAACTTGATCAAGGCCAAGAAGATCATTGTTGATTCAATCACGGATCAACTTGTACCAGAAGTGTCTTCCCTAAAGACACCGAAGATGTTTTATTCCTTGATCAAGCTATTTGAAGATAAGAACTTAAATCAGAAGATGGCTTTGAGAAAATAGTTGAAGAATGTGAAGATCTAGAATGCAGAACAACTTGAAGCGGTAGAAGAAGAAGTGGAGAATGCAGAAGTGGTGATAGCCACCTTGAATGGCCTCCCAGGATCATGGGATTCATTCATGTGAAGAATGTATGCCAGAAGGAAGTAATTACTTTCAGCTTGACTCATAAGAAGAGAAGAAGAAGATGGGAGCAATTGAAGATCAAGCTCTCACCATTCAAAGAAGGTCCCTCAAGCGATGAGGAATATGAAGAACTCAATTCTTGAAGAACCTCTTATTCATCTTATCATTTGGATAAGAAATGATTATTTCATGAATGAAGAAGATGATAAAGCATAATGATCAAGATGGAGTTTACCCACGAAACAAATAAAAGATAAGTATTTGATTGTCATTTCATGATATTGTTTTGTTATACATTTGATGTGTTATGCATGATGGATTGTTTGCATTAATGACTGTATACTACTAATATGCATGTGATGGGTAAGTAGCTCATGGTGCTATACAAATCTCCATTGCTACTTATCAAACCTCTTTGCTGACATATTGGATTAGTGCACAATCTCAATGATGTCATGGTAGAGATGGAAGGCATCTAGAAAGTTTCTGTGAGATATGGATGAATGTTGTATTGGCTAAACAGTTGCATGATGCATAAGAATTTGTCATTATGCATATGAAATAGTTCTAACAATGCAATTAGTGCATTTGAATTGTAGGAAAGGTCCCATACAACCTCCTACAAGAAAAGAAGGATGAGACTTGTTCCAAAGAACAAGTGATGACAATTCAATAAACATGAATCTGAAGCTCCCAGGGTCAAAGACACCTTTAGAGAGCGGTAGATCCACCTCGAAGGATGAAGACCACCATGGGTATGAGAGATAACTCAAGATGAAGAAAAGAATGCTATGAAAGAAGCTATGAACAAAGAATGACAGTTGATCATGTATACGATATGATTTCGAGACATAAAGGAAAGTATGTAGTATCCTCCATATGGATCTACAAGAACAAGTGTACAAAGCAAGTTTCGTGATTTGCCTTAGAAAGAATAGACTATGACATGACATACTCTATTGACCAATATATATCAAGCATAGAACCACCTGTACAGAATGAAGAAGGAAGATAATACTCCACTTCAGGGGGAGTGACTACAGAAGATATTTGAGTTCGACACAGTACAACATGATGGACAGCTTCCTGATGGATCGAGACTTTACCAAGAGTAAAGTGGGTTACAACCTTCAAAGTTGAATGCAGAAGACTAGGATATGTTAATGATCTGACAAGATGAACTCATGGAATATGTTATGATGAAAGACTACTAGAATGATGTTTGGGATATAGTACTCAAACCAGAAAGCAAGAATGTGGTATCTTACAAATGGATTTGCAAGATAAAATATGTCGCTGATAGAAGTAAGGAAAGGCTTGTGGCTAGAGTTTTCTATAAGTAAGAGGGAATTAATTATGAAGAGACACTTACTCCAGGAAGCAAGGTATACTTCCTTCAGAACTATGATGGTAGTTTCTCCCATGATGAAGTAAAGAAAATCCTTCCTTAATGGTATGATTGCGGAAGAGTTTTACATCGAAATGATTTGAAGTTGAAGACAAATGGACTCATATATGTAAGTTAAAGAAGGCCCTCTATGGCATGAAGCAAGCTCCCAGAACTTGGTATGGAAGGATAGACAGTTTCTTGTCAATTATGGGCTTTACCAAGAGTAAAGCTGATCCTAACCTTTATCTCAAGGTTGTAGAAGATGAACCTGTCATCCTGTTATTATATGTGGATGACTTATTCTTGACAGGGAATGAGAAATAGATCATGGAAAGCAAGAAGAAACTAGCAGAATAATTTGAGATGAAAGACCTTGGGTTAATGCACTATTTCCTAGGTCTGGAAGTATGACAAAGTTCAGAAGGAATCTTTCTCAACCAAGGAAAGTATGCAGTAGAGATATTGAAGAGATTCAATATGTTGGAATGCAAAGCCATGGCTACACCCATGGAATCCAACCTGAAGCTGTTAGTTGATGACTCATCAGAGTTAGTGGATGCGATTAATTACAGACAGATCATTGGGTCATTGATGTACTTAACAAATACCAGACCAGACATTTGTTTTGCTGTGAACACCTTAAGTCAATATCTTGTTCAAAGACGGGTTCATGTAGTAGCTACAAAACATGTGATGAGATATCTGAAAGGGACTATAGACCTTGGTCTATACTATGATGGTAGCCATGACTACAGATTGTATGGCTATACAGATGCAGACTGGCCTGGAAGTATCTCAGACAGGAAAAGCACATCAGGTAGATGCTTTTATTTGGGGTCTGCTATGAGTTCATGGTTTAGCAGGAAACAGTCCAGTGTTTCTCTTAGAATGACAATACATAGCAAATTGCTCTGCTAAGTTGTGAAGCCATATGGCTTCGAAAGCTGATATCAGGTCTCCTTGACCTAAAGATGGATACTACATTGATTCTATGTGATAACGAGAGTTGTGATAACAGAGAACCCTGTGTTCCATCGTAACACATAGAAATTTGATATTTCTACATACAAGATAAAGATGCAGATGATGATGTTTCAGTATTCCCATACTGAAGATATAGATGATGTTTCACTATTTACATACTGTAGATGCAGATGATGGTGACTCCGTATTTATATACTGAAGATATAGATGATGATACTTTCAGTATTCACATACTAGAGATACATATGGTGATAGTTTAGTATTCACATACTAAAGATGTAGATGAAGATGGTTTAGATGATGATACGCTGACAAAGCCTCTGTCTTGGGTAAAGTTCTAACACTTTTGGGACAAGCTTGGTGTGGTTCAGAAAGACCTTCCCCGAAAGGGGGAGTAATGATGTTGCAGTGGGATTGTATCATCCCTGGGCACTTTCCCTAAAGTGATCCGGAGACCTCGGTCTTCGAGAATGACGTGGGATTGTATCATCCCTGGGCACTTTCCCTAAAGTGATCCGGAGACCTCGGTCTTCGAGAATGAAGTGGGATTGTATCATCCCTAGGCACTTGCCCTAAAGTGATCCGGAGACCTCGGTCTTCGAGAATGAAGAGGGATTGTATCATCCTGGGACATCTGTCCATAATAGATCTGGTGACCTCGGTCCTCGAGAACGTGGCGGGATTGTATCATCCCTGGGCACTTGCCCTAAAGTGATCCGGAGACCTCGGTCTTCGAGAATGAAGAGGGATTGTATCATCCCCAGACATCTGTCCATAATAGATTCGGTGACCTCAGTCCTCGAGAATGTGGTAGGATTGCATCATCCTTGGGCATCGTCCTAAAGTGATAGGGACTGATTCTCCCGTAATCAATTCGATGGCTTCGGTCCTCGAGAATGTGGTAGGATTGCATCATCCTTGGACATAGTCCTAAAGTGATAGGGACTAATTCTCCCGTAATCAATTCGATGGCTTCGGTCCTCGAGAATGTGGTAGGATTGCATCATCCTTGGGCATCGTCCTAAAGTGATAGGGACTGATTCTCTTGTAATCAATCCGGTGGCTTCGGTCCTCGAGAATGTGGTAGGATTGCATCATCCTTGGACATAGTCCTAAAGTGATAGGGACTAATTCTCCCGTAATCAATTCGATGGCTTCGGTCCTCAAGAATGTGATAGGATTGCATCGTCCTTGGACTTAGTCCTAAAGTGATAGGGACTGATTCTCTCGTAATCAATCCGGTAACTTCGGTTGTCGAGAATGTGGTGGGATTGTATCATCCCTGGACTTTAAGTCCAAAAGTGATCCAAAGACTTTTTTGTCTTTGAGTTGTGGATTGCAGGTTGTTGCTGATGATGATGATGCCGTACTGATCGAAAGATCAGATGTTGCTGCTGATGATGATGTTCTCTGATCGAAAGATCAGAAGTTGCTGATGATGATGATGTTCTCTGATTAAAAGATCAGAATATGATGATGATGCTATTGCTGCTGCTGCTGATGTTCTCTGATCGAAAGATCAAAATATGATGATGATGATGTTTCTCTGATCGAAAGATCAAAAGTTGCCGATGATGATGATGTTCTCTGATTGAAAGATTAGAATATGATGATGATGTTGTTGCTGACGATGACGATGTTCTCTGATCGAAAGATCAGAATATGATGATGATGATGTTTTATGATCGGAAGATTAGAAGTTGCTTATGATTATGATGCTGATGATGATGATGATGTTTTCTAGTTGAAAGATCAGAATGTGATGATGATGATGATGTTTCTGATCGAAAGATCAGAATATGATTATGATGAGATCCTGATGATGATGATGATGCCGTATTATCAAAGTATGATGATGATGACGTACTGATCAAAAGATCAGAATATGATGATGAGTTGATGTTAGAGTATGATGATGTTTGGTTGATGATGTTTTTGATCGAAAGATCAGAGGCTGATGATAATGGTGATTGTGATTGAAAGATCAGAGTATGATGATGATTGTATTTTGATGATGATGATGTTGATGTTTCGATGATGTTTTCATGATGATGTTTCTGATTGAAAGATCATAGTATGATGATGATGTTGTTGTTGATTGAAAGGCCAAAGTGCTGAAGAAGTTGTTGCTAATCGAAAGGCCAAAGTGCTGAAGAAGTTGTTGCTGATCGAAAGGCCAAAGTGCTGAAGAAGATGTTGCTGATCAAAAGGTAAAAGTGTTGAATATGATGTTGCTAATCGAAAGGTCAAAGTGTTGAAGATGTTGCTGCTGATTGAAGAATCAAGATGCTGAAGATGTTGCTGATCGAAGCGGTCAAAGTACTGATGATGCTGAAGACTAAAGATTGAAGATGAAGACTACATGATGTTGAAAAGCTTCCAATGATTTATAGATGTATCACCCTGATGATGTTGATGATGTCCTCTATCTCTCTCCTATTATTGTTGTTGTTGATGTTGTTATAGAATACCCTTCTCGTTAAGGGGGAGTGTTGAAATATTGTAACTTCGAAGAATATTCTATATGTATTTCTTTATGGTCCCCGATGGTCCTATCGGGAGAACCACTTGTATTACTTTGTACCCCGATGCTCCTAATCGGAAGAACTAATAAGAGTCATGAGGTAGTCCCCTCTAATTGCAAAGGTGGGTCATTAGCACCCCAATGTGGTTACTTGAGCCTACATGTGTAACTCGAGCCTACATGATTAACTCGAGCCTACATGACAAATGAGTTAACTTAAGTGAACGGATGAATATAAATAGAGGTGTAGTGCTCCTCATTTGGAACACACACTCTCACTTATGTAGCACATTAGTGGAGAAGAGAAGAGTAGCTGGAGAAGGAGGAGGATTAGGCTTTCATCTCCTTATTGGTTTTACCTTTTATCTTTTTGGGGAATCTATATTGAGGAAGTTTTTGCTGGGTTTTTCCCTTTAGAGTTTTCCCAGGATAAATCTTTGTGTTCCTTTTGTATGGTTGTGCTTGTCTATCTTTCAGTGATCCTGTTTATATGCTTTTGTTATGAATTCGAAATGAAATACTAATGATCTAGCTTAGCATATGAAAATTTAACATAGACAAGTGGGTAGACCCGACAACATTTGGCACTACCAACAAAAAAATATATCGTCTATGTTTTTATTATGGTTGAGGAATTTTACCTAGAATTTGAAAAAATCACGAATAATGTTTAATATATTGAAATGCCACTCACATGTCTATTTGCAAGGTGTGCCCTGCATTAATTTTTGTTTTTTTGTTATAATTATACTTAATACATATAAAAGGAGGTCACTATTTTTATCGAAACAAAGTTATGAAAATACTTTATATTTATATTTTTATTGAAATGCCACTCACATGTTTTTTACATGTCTATTTGCAAGGTGTGCCTTTCATTAATTTTTGTTTTTGTTGGCCTCTTTCTACTTCCTGTCTCGATCCACGGTTCAACAACAACACACTACTAACATGACACCAAAAGACATCGGCCTGATAGAGCAAGCTGAGTCGGCAATGCCTGCGAAGTTAGCGCAGTCTCACCCGAGATATCTTAATGAGTAACTGCCAGAACCATGTTTTAGCAATTAGCGAGGGATTATAGTCCCTTAGCGCATGGCCACATCGCTCGACAAAGGAGATAGGATGGATTTTTACTACTGCATGACAATAGCACGGTGAGGCGTCGCGACTTGCACGCGACACAACCTCATCCTTACAACCCTACAACTGGTGCGATGGTGCGACACAACTGATTCCTTATACTCATCAAATAGTGTGTGACTATACTTTTAATTAACAGTTAAACCATGAACTCATCATACCATTCCAACCAACTAAGTATTCATTCTTGTACTAATAAACTAGATTGCGACATACATTCAACAATAACTGTAATAATGCAAAGTAAGCAAGCATTCACACAAACAATCATCATTCAACAACATTCATCCATATAACACAAGAAATAACATGGAAACCCATCTGGGAAAAACCATGAAGGTGCTCTTCATCTAGCATGAGAAATGGGTATAGCACCTTGTAGTGTGCAACTTACAGACTGTTCTTAAGATATGTCTTTCTGACTGAATCTTCTTGCTCTCATGCTCTTTGGTCTATTCTCATATCTACTCCTACTGATCCGCACATAGCCTGGATCGACTCTTCTACTTTACTATCTGCGCACTCAACTAAAGATTACTCTACTACTAGCGGTCTGCGCACACAGCTGCAAGATCCGTGGCTCAACAACTTTCTACTTCTAATGTCCAACCAACTTACTGAACTTACATAACCTTCTGAATGAAAACCTACTAACTACTGACCCTTATACAGATTGGGTTTTTCCTACTTATAGTATCTATGAGACCACACAGGGTCAACTAAGTACAACTCAGTGATTACAAACTCAACAACTTACACAAATAACTCTGTTACGTAAATGTCGGCCCATACATAGCTATGAAAGTCATGGAAGACATTAACCACAACTTTAACTAGTTGCGGAAATGTCTTTCAGCTCGTCTGTGCTTGTCATAACTAGCCGCAAAAACTATCCTTCTTTCTTCTGCTAGTTCGTTCTTCTGCAGTCTTCCTTGAATTCTACCTATCTAGCTTTAACTCTTCTATCTGCCTCTTCCACCAACTCAGATCTGCCTTCCTCGCCGCAACTATCCTCGTCACAACTTCTTTCCATCCTTAACCTGTCTTTTCTTCGTCGTGCATATGTTTTTCCTTCTTGCGTTGGTTCCTTCATTCTCTTCTTGACCTGTTTTTACCCTGTTGCGTGCACACTTTTCCTCTTTTGCTTACACGCCTGATTTATCCTTGTGCATTTTTCCTGGCCCTTTTCTTAGCCCAATAGGCACCCAACACTCACAAGTGGCGCGTCCCGAGCCACTAAGAAAAAAGGGACTTCTCCGCAAAAATGGCTTGTCGCAAAACTTCATGTTTTTCCCCAAAACTTATGTTTCTGGCACAGGCTCAGACTGCCTGGGAGGACCAACCTTGTCCTGGAATTTGTTCGCCATCTGTTGCACTTTAGCAACTTCCCCTGCCTATGCGGCCAGCTTCTCTACACAGTCGAAACTGATATGTTCCGACGGTTCTGCCTCTAGTGATTGCATTATTTGCTGAAGCTTCCACTGCACAGGATGAATAAGGCCTATAAGCCGTGCGACTTTCAACTGGTGCATCTCCACCTCAGCTTCCCTAGTCTGCTCTCAGTCACAAAAAGTTTGCAATTCCTATTACAGATGTTTGATCTCTGCCATCTTTGTAACCTTCTCCTAAAAGGGGAGCTTCTTCATCTCTTCCTTTGCAGCAATGATTTTCTCATCTGCTTGTCGTGTGCTTTCCCTTTTGTTCTCTACAGTCTCATCCTCTAGAAGCGCTTCCCAAATCATGGAAACAATTTCTACTGCCTTTGCATAGAGTGTTTCTCCCTTGGTGATCTTCCCAGCAGCCTCGGTCGCTACTCTTCTTCTCTCCTCGAGCACCTTAGGAGGTGTACTCGGTACCTGCCTAGCCTGAAGCTCCTCAACCTGCTTCTTCAGCTTCACTGCAATCTGTGACAGCTGGGAAACCTTAGTTATTGAGTCCTCATCTTCTTGGCCTACTTCTGGTGGGAACTCTGCGACTACGCCCTTAATGGTTTTCGCTAATGCGACCCGGCTGTGCTCGTGTGCCTCAATTTCTTGCTCTTTTTCCTTGAGGAGGGCCTTACGTGCCTTGGCCTTCCTTTGTTGTTTTGTTTCCTGATAGGCGACGACATTCTCCCTAAGCCGTACCTCTATCGCAGTTGCCTGCTGCAAGTCATAGACTTTACCCAATTTTAGTTTAGAGAAGTTGGTCTGCAGTGTGTCAAACTCCTTGACAACATCATCAAATGCGCTTGTCTCCATCCCTGTTTCCAGTGCGCGCCCATGGATTTTTACTTTGATCAGTGGCACTAGCTATGGTACAACTAACGAAACACTGGGATCCACACCATATGTCTCAGCCTCAACAGTGGCTTTGACCTCGTTAATGGCATCCACTAACTTAGTGAGGTGGTTCCCAACTTGATCAATTATGCTTACCTACTGCGTCTTTAGAATGACGAGGCTGTCCTTGGCAACCATAGTTACGCCTTTTGCTAGCGTGCAGATATCCTCTTCAGTCAAGGTATCAATGTTATGTGTCTTGATAGCTTTCCTTTTCTTGCGCAAGGGCTCCCGTCCTTATTATTGCGTTTGTTGCTGGGTCGGGATGTTCTCCTGACTAGGTGTGCTCTTTGAATCATCATGATCAGAGCTACCCCTATCCTCATTATCATATTTTCCTTCCTCTTCTTGCTATCGATTGTCCTGATCGTCACCTCCCTCATTTCCTTGGCCATTCCTTGGTCCACTGGTGGGTACTCTTGGTTTTGTTCTTTGGGAAATGGCTCTACCAGTGGGCTACGCCATTCATCTGGCCATTCTTGGACAATTGCGTCCACATCAATGTTAACGATCATGAACCCTACATTGTGCGCTTGTTTCGATGGGTCATTCTTTGGCTCCAAAATCATGTTATGCGCATCGGCCTGGAAGTTGATGAAGTTCGCGTACCTGTGCACCGTCGTAGCCCGGAATCGATGAGATCGCCTCATAACATCGCGCAGCGCCTTGGCGTGCAAAAAGAACGTGATGTTACAATCCTTTTGGCGGATCTTGTTTTTCTTGTCTTCCCTCAAGTTTTGGTACTTTGTGCCCAGGAAAGGTAGTGGGACATCCATTTGTTTGTAATCGGGCGGATTGGCCCACAAGGTAAATGAGACCAAGATGAGCAGCTAGGAGTAGTGAAATTTATGGTTAGGGTCCTCTTGGGCTTGTGTTGTGTCGTCAATCAGTTCATTAATTAAGAACTGCAACTAGTTGAAAACCATACCTTGTGCGCACCACTCCGCAAGCTCTATTGTCCCGCGGTACATTGGGTCAGCCTCATCTGGTGCAATAGCTTACAAGAGAGGATCCTTGCGATGAACCGCACACTAGTATTGTCAATAGGGCCAATCATGAATCCCCTTTTCGTGCGCTGAAGGTTATATGCTAGCTTTATCTTAGTGGTATCCTTGTTTTGTTGTAAATATGGCGCAGGGTCATGGAATTTTTTTGGAAGCCCTGTGATTGCCGAGATGAGCTAAACGTCGACAAGGTATGGCTGGTCAAGCCATAGGCACCCTCTATGGAAGTAGACCAGGAGCTACTTTACATACGTATTGGCTTGGAGGTTGTGGCCGAAATGCGGCATGAATAGCAGGTTCATCAACCCTGCTTGGTCGACACCCTCAGCCCATTGCATTAGCTTTGGCACCTGAGGCCCAGTCGGGCCAACTTGAGCCGTGACCATACACTATGCTCTCTTCAGACCTTCCTGCTATTGAGTGTTGAAGCCCTTGAAGTTTAACTTGACAAGCTTCAACATTATGTCCATTGGCAGAGGGACATTCTCAGGGATCCGAGGTGCTAGTAAGACTTTGGTGGCTTTCTTTGGGAGCACCACATCCTTCGCATCAGCTCTCATTGGTCAAACATAACGCGGGAATTTTTCATCTTCCTTGTCATCACCCTCACCTTTGCATGGTGGGGAGGCCTCCTCCATCTCTGCTTCCTCCAACACCTCTTCCTCCATTGACGCTTTGCTGGTATCAGCCGAAATGAACTTAGCCTTCTGTTTCCTTGTCATCTCAGGCTGGGATGACTCTCCAGGTGTGCTCTGGCCATCCTGTCTCGACTCTCTAAGCGGTTGTGCAACTGCAGCTGTCAGTCTCTAAGTTGGGTTCGACACAGGGTGCAAACCAGGGGTTGGAATATTGGTCGGGGTGACCGCAGGAGTAGGTTGCTTTTTGGTTCTCGCCATCAGGTCAAGTTCTAGTTGTTTCCCCTTAGGTGATTCAATCTCTTTGTTGATTGGGAAACCCAAGATAACGGTTACGTTGGATAACTCACTCTCACTAGGGATCTCAATTACTATGGGTGCCGGTTTAGTTTGTGACAAGCTTTGGCTCTGTAAACACTTGACTCTGGTTCTCTCTGTGTGCGTAAAAGGATGCTTGATGACGAAGCCTGGTATTTATATGCGCCCAGACGCTCTGTTGTCGTCATGTAATGGGAGGTCATTGTCCAATTAATCACATGGGATGCTCGGTCGACACATTGTTCATTAACTCGATAGCTCGATCTACAAGTTGTACCTGTCAGCACAGTTATGGCAGTTATGTCGAGGATGGATGATGGGACCAAAAAGCACGTCGTCATTCTCCTTGTATCTCGTCGAATTAATGACACTTAGCTGTCACAACCGCCTCAATATTTTCTCGATATTCATACTTAAATGTCAGCCAAACTGTCATTTCCACTTTTGTAGTACTTTCCACCTTTCTTGGTGTTTATTTATTTTTCTTGCGCTTTGCACTGGGTCTTTCGCAGATGTGCGACAGAACAATTTACATCTTTTGGCCTCTCTCTCTTTTTTTTTCATGTGCAACACGATTCTAGACAGGGATGTTATGACTATCATAATATGGTTTCAAACGACTGTCATTCACCATACCTACGACATACGTTCCGTCTAGTCTTTGTAGTTTTACTGCGCTGACATCAGTGATGTGTGCAATCTTATATGCCCCTAGCCAATGTGTCTTTAGCTTGCCTGAGTGTTTGAAAAACTTGCTGTCATACAACAACACAAGTCCTCTGACTTCGAATGGCTTAACTCAAATATGGCGATCATGCCATGCTTTCTGTTGTCGCTTCTCAATTATCTAATGAAATCTTTCAATGAAGCATTCCTCTTCCATCTGAACGAGCTGTGTTAACCTTTGTTCGAAAAAATTCCCGTCGGTCATCTCTGTGAGCGCAACAATCCGTAGGCTCGACACAATGTACTCCACTAGCATGACAACTTCATGTCCATACACCAGTCTGAATGGGGTGTGTCTTGTTAGTTGCTTACAAGTTGTGCGATACACCCATAGCACAGCTGAGAATTTCTGATCCCAGTCATCTCGGTGCACGTTGCATACTTTGGTTAATGCATTCTCCATAATATTGTTGAAAGCTTCGACCATTCCATTTGCCTGAGGATGATAGGGTGTCGTCTTCTTATGTTGGATCTGAAACTCTGTAGTAAGATCAGTAATTACTTTGTCAACAAAATGCGTACCTTGGTCACTTAGCAGTATCTTTGGGCATCCAAATCTAGTGACAGCGTTTTCAATCAAAAACTTTGCCGTAGTCACAGCGGTACAATCTTTAACAAGTGCAGTTTCAGCCCATCTGGTCAAATAGTTTGTCACAGTGATAATGTAGCACACACAAGTTCTCTTTCTTGGTGGACTCATCGGTCCAACAAAATCAACTGCCCACTTGTCCAATGCTTGAAGGGTTATCTATAGCGCAAGTGGCATCTCGTTGTGACGTGAGGGTTTTCCTGTTCTCTGGTGGATATTACAAAGCCTGCAAAAGCTCTTAGTATCCATATGTACAGTTGGCCACCATAGTCCTACTTGCAATATCTTGCGCACTGTTGCTTTTCCATCATAGTGCCCTTCTGCGACACTAGCATGTGCTTCGCTCATTGCCCAAGGTCGTTCATTCTCAAAAACACCGTGACACAGTATTTCATCCACACCCAGCTTGTACAGATGTCCCGTGATCAATGTATAGTCAACAACTTTGACAACCAAATGTTTCTTTTGATTAGTTGACATTCCTTCAGGTGCATAGCCTGTGCTCAAAAAGTGAATGATTGCATTAAACTCATGGTTCTGATTGTCCATTATGTGGATCGCAGATAGTTGTGTGTCAAGAAAATTATCTTCCAGGCTGGTTGGCTCTTCACCACTTTCTATCCGTGACAGGTGGTCTGGCCCAACATTCAGTTGACCAGGTTTAACTATGACCTCAAAGTCAAATTCTTGAAACATGAGAAGCCACCTATAGATCTTCCCCCCCAACACTGGCTTGTTGACTAGGTATTTCAGCGCTGAATGGTCAATGTACATCTAAAAATTCCCACCCAAGAAATAGTGTCTAAACTTTTGAAGCGCATAGACCATAGCGAGGCCTTCTCTTTCCGTCGTCGTGTAGTTCTTTTCTGCTGTTGATAGTTTTTTGCTAGAAAAGGAAATAGGATGGTCTAGCACACCCTCTCCTGGTTGTGTCAAGACTATGCCGAGCACAACAGAGGATGCATCGACATGCACATGGAACTCCTTCTTCTAGTCGGGGAACAAAAATATTGGCGCAGTGGCCATTGCGTTCTTCAATTTATCCAAGCTTTCTTAGTAAGTTGTTTACCATTGAAACTTTATGTCTTTCTTTAGCATTTTTTCCATAGGTGCAGTGATTGTTGCATATCCTCTGATGAACTTCCTGTAGTAGCCTGTATGTCCTAGTACTGATCTTAGTTGCATGACTGATGTAGGCGGTGGTAAGTCAAGAATAATCGCAATCTTTGTTGGGTCGACCAAAGTACCGTCAATACACACAATGTGACCCAACAACACAACGAACGGTGTGTAGAATATACATTCTTGGAATTAAGCGTGATCTGATACTGGTGACATAGGGCCAACATCATGCGCATACTCTCAATGTGGTCTCTTACTAGACCAAACACAGTCCAATCATCAAAGTAGACCTCAAGAAATTTATGAATAAAATCTTTAAAAGTAGAGACTACTATTCTAGAAAAAATAACAGGTGCATTCTTGAGTCCAAAGGGCATTATCGTATACTGGTAGCATCCCCATTCTGTGACGAAGGTCATTTTGTGGTGATTCTCCTTCGCGATTCTGAATTGATGATATCCATAAAATCCATTGGTAAACGAATACATCTCTTGTCCTCTGACGCTTTCAAGTACTTCATCTGTAAATGGTGTTGGGAATGGATTGTGTAAGCATGCATCATTCAGCTTCCTTAAGTCGACACAAATCCTTACTTCGCCGATTGTTTTCTTATCTTGGATCACTATAGGGATGATCCACTCTGATTCTTCAATAGGTTCAATAATTCATATGTCGAGCATGTGATCCAATTCTTCTTTTACTTTCTCTTTATACCTTGGATTCAACCTGTAGGATCGCTGCTTACTGGGTTTAGCGTTTGGTCGCAGGGGTATTTTCATCTCCCCTAGATCTCCCACTATCCCCTTCATCTTCGAAAAGTTGGTAGGGAATAGGCCCTAGTATTCGTGCAGCAAGTTTGTGATCTTCATGACTATATCTTCATCCCAAGAATCTCCTATATTGGTGAACTTTGGGTTCTCCAACAACCCAATGTTTACTTTTCTGATCTTCAACGGCTTAAGGAACTAGTCACTTGAAATATCGATTCCTTCCATTGCACGTGTACCTTCTAATTCCGGTATGTTTATGTTAGTCAGATCATCATCTGGGTCTCCAGCTAAATTGTAGCAAGCCATTCATTACTGAATGGTCGCACTACATTGGTGAGCATTGGCCTCCTTGACAAGTATTTCAGCAAATATATTTTCCTTTATCGTTTGAAGTGCAACATCAACTGTAGGTTGCTCATCAACAAATTCAAATGTGTGCGTAAACTTCTTAGTGAGCCCTTCCCAATCTTGGGTTCCTTGTCGCAACTCCATAGATGCATACCATGATGAAACAGGTCTCAGACACTGAGAGGGGGGTGAATCAGTGTCTATTTAAAACTTTAAAAATATCTTGCCAAATCACTTAATCTAATCAGTCATATATATTATGAACATAAAGATACATATGAAGAATAAATATCAATATCAATTTCTTTTATTAAATAAAATTCTTGTTTACAAATTATAATTTTATCTAGACCCAGCTAGATGGAGAGACCCAACTTTCCTGGAAAGATTCAACTTTCCTGCAAAACCTAGTTTACATACATGACCCAACATGTAGAGAGGAATCCAATCCTCATTGAGGCTTCATCCTCATTATAGAAACCAATTTGTTTGTATGAACACAAGGTCCATATCAATGGTAGAATATCCACCAAAATATTACATTTTATCCACTGAGATACACTTTATTGATCTTGTCCTCACCCCTTATATACATTATGAAGGGTTTCCAACTTTGAACAAAGATGTCCTTTTAAAAGAAACATTGTAAACAATGCACCTTTTCATTTAGTTTTAGTTTTATAATTCACTTTAATAACTTTAAACTTTCTTATATGTTTAAGTTTTAGAGTTTTTTAACTAATTTAGTTACCCCGACAAATATGGAGCCATTGACATTACAAGCTACATTTCTTGCAATACACAATATTGGTACAGGTTGACCTTTCTCTTCCAATGGAGCATAGTATGGTGCAAAAGCTGGAACAACATGAACACGAGATTGATCTTTGTCCTCTCAAACCTTCAATCGGTCATCAATTACCATTGAAATCTTGGGGTGGCAAATACCACTACGAAAGACATTAAGTAAAGACTTTCTGAGGCCTAGCTTTACAAAGACAACACGATCAAGGAGTTCACTATGACTGATTAGGCTTCCCTCAGGATCAAGAAGCCTCCACATCTCCAAAGCATAATTTATTTTTGACATATTGCAAATATAAACCTCAAAGCATTTGCGTCCTTTAGTAATAAGGTAATTTTTCAAATCTGCCCAAGCAGGTCGCAATCTAATAAGGACACTAGTATCTCGAATTTTTGGATTGATGCATGTCAAAATAGTATCTCAGTCATGCCATCGTATAACTGGACGCATAACATGTACATGGCTATCAGATGGAGGACAAACAACCTCTAATTGGGACTTCATCAACTTTCCATTGTTGCAAACTTGGTCACTCTCAATGTACTGCTTTAAAATTGATCTATCTTCATGATATCTTTTTATCTCCGCTGACAATCTAGAAACTCATTGAGGATCAACCTCTTCTAACATCTTACATCTAAGAATTTCAATGCGGTAGTCTACAAACAACATTGAAACCCCAAAAACATGGCAGCTAATTCTGTCTATCTCTAGATGTCATTGGTACTAAATGCAGCTCATTCCCTCCAACCAGCACCACAGTAGTCTTTGCTTCTTCCAGGCATTCATTATAGAGAGAATTTATATTTGTCTGATCAGTTTAGGATTGTTGTTCCTTCGGCTTCATTTTGAAACAAACCCCACTTGATGAAATGGAATGGAGCACAACCAATGGTAGACACCTTTTGCTCGGGTTCGAAAAATGGGAGATCCAAATCTCGTTCTTAATTGTGTTCATCAACTCGGTATCTTCATATTGAGGGTATATGAACATTTCTCCCATGTAAGTATCTCCATTGTAAAGGATAGAGCTAAACTTTTCACCACCCATTTTCACTGGTAACCTGGCAACTCCTTACTTTTGTAAGAACTTTTTAAGTCTATTACAGATCCAGGAGGGAAATGTAAATTCTCTCTTATTGCTGTCTATTAGCATCCACTCTACCTTCCTACACATGAATTGACTAGATGTTAGAATGAAATTGAATTTATTGAAATTTCATTTAAACTATAAATTGTTCTTGTCATGGGTCCCTTTATCAATATTGCCTTAGAGTTACTATCCAAGTGAACAAGTATCCTTAAAATGATGGAACCTTTTGGCTCTAAATGACCATAATTGTAAACAGGTTCCTGCCTATTCTAGTGCCATGATCCACAAATGCAAAACTTTCGCTTGTGAATCCAAACAATAGGCCAATTTATACTCTCGACACTTATCTATTCACTGCCCTGAATTATTGATCTAAACAGGTGCTATGTCAAAGATTGGTCTGATTCTGCACCGAAATAATACTCTAATTCTAGACAAGGAAATATCATTTCCCCCCAGTTTCAAGATGATTGACACGTTAAAACAAAAAACCTTTTTTCAGAAGGCCTTCAAGTTTCAAGTACCCATTAGTTTGTTCTGCAGCTTCTGTTTCCCTTGATTAATTCAAAAATTAAAAATTAGTTGTGTTCGCCTGTTTATCCCAATGGTCTTTCCACTTAGTTTCCACCTTGTAGGGTTTCAAGGTTAATGGCAAATTTTGTGAGAAATATCGGGAATGGATGACCTGGGCTCAAACCCAAATTCTATCTCCAGAACATCATTATCGTCTATGTCATTCCATGTCATCATTTCCTCCACATCACATATTGACATCCTTGCCAGCAAATTCATCTTCCATATTGCCAACAATCTCCCCCTTTGGCATTGATGGCAATACTCTTCATTTCTCCCCCTTTGACATAAATGGCAAAGGGCTGAATGAATCCCCCTGACTTTGATCACTCTGTTTTATCTTTTCACATAAGTGGAGAAAAATATAATTAGCTCCCCCTGACTATATACTTTCTCTCAAACCAACTGAAAAAACCTTCTTCATTTATTTCTTGGACTGCTGTATTTCCGTCATATTGCCAATTGTTAACTATCCCCCCCTAAACTGATATAAATTGGTTTTGATAGTTTTTGTTTGGACTGATATCCAACAAATGCTTTCTAACAAAGTAAAAATGTCAAGGTCACACAATTTCACATTAGACAACTCACAGAGGCTTTTTACACTTCAATTATGTCAGTAGTATTTCTTCAACCAGTTCTCAAGTCCCAAGCTTTTTGTTTTGACTTCTTTGATCCATGTTTTTACTTCACCTGATGTTCCAACATTGCATTAGCAAATTCATTTTTGTAGCACTATGATTCTAGTTAGCATCACTGTCTAATCCTTCTTCCTTCTCAATATGTTTTATGGCCATGATGTGGGTAAGGACGCAGGCACCTGCAATAGAAGCCTTCGTAGACTTGACATAATTGAAAAAAAACCCTGCAAAACATATTGATTTCTCCTTCAAAGAGTGTTCCTATCTCTTCGCATGCTTTTTGAGGACATTGACAGAGTTTATCCAATATTTTCACAATCATCTCAATTGTCACAATAGTCCATACATTATCAGAATCATGTCCAAATTCTTCCCTGGAAAAAACTCCCATTTCAAGCACAATGATCAGCATCTAGTGGATTTTTTCATCAACCATACGTTGGCAGCTTTCATCGATTTCTGCCAGGCATTCTAGGGTTACCAAAAGTTTTTGGTACCACCCACATATGAAATACTCAGGCACATTCCACATATATGACACCAATACTTTTATAATTCCTTTCAATTTTCTTGCAACGGGAACAATATCAAGGTTGTTCACCACCAGACCGTTCATTAGCTTTATGAGTCCTATTTTGAATTCTTCATTATCAAACAAACCGAATTCTATTAATTTTTTTTTCAATTGGGTCTAGAAGGGAATGCTCAGGGTGTATACTCGTGTCAGGGACTAGCAATTCAATTTCATCGCCCAAATGAGCAACGATAGATACCATTGCTAGCACCCAGCTGACAGAGGGGCCCAGACAAGATAAGAGAGTGGCCACCAACCAGATGCATCGCCCGTTCATCATGAGCCACTATTTTCATAGGATCGCCCACGTCAATTCGCGCAGAAGGGTCTTCTTGTCTTGATCTTGCGCCACTACAGACTCCACCGCTACCATGAGATCTTCTTGGTTATCGATGAAATCGAATGGAAGGTCGAGTTCGTAATTGGATAACCAGTTCTCCATTATATTTCTCATTCTCAAATCGGGCAAGACATCTTCTGGGTTGTGCATATTGTTTACCGAGTCTCGATTGTAGGTCTTGTGAGACTTTTCGATTCTAACTAGGTATGACATGAAATTCTTTGACATCGGAAAAAAAAACTCTTATGGTATTTCTTCTTCATAATTCTCTCTGTCATAAATATCATCTAGGCTTGGGCTTCACTCATGTTTTCTAGAATTTTGAATGGGGTCTGTAGCAAGGAATTTTATCTGAATCATGTCACCATAAGGTAAATGAATTACTATGTTGACAAATCTAGGTGTCAATCTAGAAGGCTCTTGTGCCAAAGTTGGATATTCGATCCTCTCAACTTCTTCAGTATTATTTCTATCTTCTAAATGTTTTCTATATTCATCCACGGATCCCTTCTTCGTGTAAAGATTCAGAATCTCCTTCATTTTTTCGGCATCCACACTGGCCTCTACTTTATGCACTTTATATCCTGTGTAAGGATCTATGATAAGAACAACAGGCGTCTTGTCGATTTTGTACCAAGATATTATCTTCATTCCTTCCTCATAATAATCATAAGTCTGCCACAAAATAAAATGTTTCTTTAGTATATCTTGAATTTCAGCATTTCTTCAAACGTTCCTCTTAAACTCGTGAGATGTCGATCGATTTGGCTGGACATTTTCCAATAACCACTTTTCTTTGATTTGGACATGACCCTTAGCCACATGAAAGCTACCGAAAAACCGACGAACTCTGACTTCAGGGGGTTGCCTTAGTGCTAGAGGTGATTCTTCATAATGGACTGGTTCATCTTAATCATGTTCATATTGAACAATACCCGTTTCTTCATAATTGACTAGCTCATGTTCATCACGAACAAAACCCATTTCTTCATAATTGACTCGTTCATCATCATCATGTTCATTAGTACCCAATTGGCCAGGGCTTATGGGAGGTGAATTTTCAGGACCTACGCCAACATCATCATCATCATCCATGTAACCAGACTGGTAGTCATAATCAGCAAAACTCCAGTGATTTTCTGGTGGAAAAGTTTACCTAACACCATCCTGACTGAAGAAAAGTTGTACTGCCTCTTCAACTACAGAATTTGTTGACTCCAAAAGGTGCTCCACCTCAGTCTGCATGAGTCCCGTGATTTCAATAAACTGACCAATCTTGCTTTCCGTGTCTGCCATGGATTTTAGTTGGAGATAACTTTAACTAATTACATGGAAGGGAACTCCTGCGGAACAATTTTAAGGGTGGAGGGACTTGCGGATAGATTTGCGTCCACTGCAAGGGATCCCACACATGTGCTCCTTTGGACTTCAACTAAAACTTCATGGTATCCCTCCAATTGGCATCTATCTTTAGATTAAGTGCTTGGCTCTAAAAATGGACTTGTTTTCCTTTTGGATCAACCTTTCAACAGTGACTTGTTCAAAGACAACTAGCTCTGATACCAATTGATGAAACAGGTATCAGACACTGAGAGGGGAGGGTGCATCAGTGTCTATTTAAAACTTTAAAAATATCTTTCCAAATCACTTAATCTAATCAGTCATATATATTATGAACATAAAAATACATACGCAGAATAAATATCAATATCAATTTCTTTTATTGAATAAAATTCTTGTTTACAAATTATAATTTTATCTAGACCCAACTAGATGCAGAGACCCAGCTTTCCTGGAAAGATTCAACTTTCCCGCAAAACCCAGTTTGCATACATGACCCAGCATGTAGAGAGGAATCCAATCCTCATTGAGGCTCCAACCTCATTACAAACACCAATCTGTTTGTATGAACACAAGGTCCATATCAATGGTAGAATATCCACCAAAATATTACATTTTATCCAACGAGATACACTTTATTGATCTTATATTCACCCCTTATATACATTATGAAGGGTTTCCAACTTTGAACAAAGATGTCATTTTAAAAGAAACATTCTAAACAATGCACCTTTTCATTTAGTTTTAGTTTTATAATTCACTTTAATAACTTTAAACTTTCTTATATGTTTACGTTTTAGAGTTTTTTTAACTAATTAGTTACCTCGACAAATATGGAGCCATTGACATTACAAGCTACATTTCTTGCAATACATAATATTGGTATAGGTTGACCTTTCTCTTCCAATGGAGCATAGTATGGTGCAAAAGCTAGAACAACATGAACACGAGATTGATCTTTGTCCTCTCAAACCTTCAATCAGTCATCAATTACCATTGCAATCTTGGGGTGGCAAATACCACTACGAAATACATTAAGTAAAGACTTTCTGAGGCCTGGCTTTACACAGACAACACGATCAAGGAGTTCGCTATGACTGACTAGGATTCCCTCAGGATCAAGAAGCCTCCACATCTCCAAAGCATAATTTCTTTTTGACATAGTGCAAATATAAACCTCAAAGCATTTGCGTCCTTTAGTAATAAGGTA
Source organism: Pseudotsuga menziesii (assembly GCA_001517045.1). Lineage (NCBI taxonomy): Eukaryota > Viridiplantae > Streptophyta > Pinopsida > Pinales > Pinaceae > Pseudotsuga > Pseudotsuga menziesii. The sequence goes on from LPNX010858693.1 coordinate 253,815, forward strand.
ATTTTTCAAATCTTCCCAAGCAGGGCGTAGTCTAACAAGGACACTAATATCTCAAATTTTTGGATTGATGCGTGTCAAAATAGTATCTCGGTCATGCCATCTTATAATTGGACGCATAACAGGTACATGGCTATGAGATGGAGGACGGACAACCTCTAATTGAGACTTCAACAACTTTTCATTGTTGCAAACTTGGTCACTCTTAATGTACTACTTGAAAATTGCTCTATCTTCCTGATATCTTTTATCTCCACTAACAATCTAGAAAGTTGTTGGGGATCAACCTCTTCTAACATCTTACGTCTAAGAATTTCAATGCGGTAGTCTAGAAAAAACATTGAAACCCCAAAAACATGGCAGCTGATTCTGTCTATCTCCAAACGTCATTGGTACTAAATGCAACTCATTCCCTCCAACCAGCACCGCAACAGTCTTTGCTTCTTGCAGGAATTCATTATAGAGAGAATTTATATTTGTCTGATCAGGTTGGGACTGTTGTTCCTTCGGCTTAATTTTGAAACAAACCCCACTTGATGCAATGGAATGGAGCACAATCAATGGTAGACACCTTTTGCTCGGGCTCAAAAAATGGGAGATCTGAATCTCATTATTAATTGTGTTCATCAACTCGGTAACTTCATATTGAGGGTATATGAACATTTCTCCCATGTAAGTATCTCCATTGTAAAGGATAGAGCTAAACTTTTCACCACCCATTTTCACTGGTAACCTGGCAACTCCTTACTTTTGTAAGAACTTTTTAAGTTTGTTACAGATCCAGGAGGGCAATGTAAATTCTCTCTTATTGTTGTCTATCAGCATCCACTCTACCTTCCTACACATGCATTGACTAGATGTTAGAATGAAATTGCATTTATTGAAATTTCATTTAAACTGTAAATTGTTCTCGTCATGGGTCCCTTTATCAATACTGCCTCAGAGTTACTATCCAAATGAACAAGTATCCTTAAAATGATGGAACCTTTTGGCTATGAATGACCATAATTGTAAACAGGTTCCTGACTATTCCAGTGCCATGATCCACAAATGCAAAACTTTCACTTTTGAATCCAAACAACATGCCAATTTATACTCTCGACACTTATCTATTCACTGCCCTGAATTATTGATCTAAACAGGTTCTATGTCAGAGATTGGTCTGGTTCTGCACCAAAAAAATACTCTAATCCTTGACAAGGAAATATCATTTCCCCCCAGTTTCAAGATGATTGACACGTTAAAACATAAAACCTTTTTTCAGAAGGCCTTCAAGTTTCAAGTACCCATTGGTTTGTTCTACAGCTTCTGTTGCCCTTGATTAATTCAAAAATTAAAAATTAGTTGCATTCGCATGTTTATCCCAATCGTCTTTCCACTTAGTTTCCACCTTGTGGGGTTTCAAGGTTAATGGCAAATTTTGCGAGAAAGATCTAGAATGGATGAACTGGGATCAAACCCAAAGTCTATCTCCAGAACACCATCATCATCTATGTCATTCCATGTCATCATTTCCTCCACATCGCATATTGACATCAATGCCAACAAATTCATCTGCCATATTGCCAACATATCATATCCTAGGTGTCATTTCCAATGTATATATGAAATGATGGACACATTCTTGCCGTGGGTATGCTGCAAATACAGTGCAAGATTGATTTATGTGCGCAGTAGGGCTCGACAACCCTGTGTACTTATAGTTGACGGTGGTGACTTCTTCCCTGAACCTGACTTCCATCAACCTTCTACATTGTGGCCATTCTGTTATAAACTGCTTGTGTGTACCCCCCCATCTGTCAGGCGTAGCCTTCAACACATGATCCAATGCAGACAAGCGCTACGACTCGATGACGAGTTCTTTGAACTCACTTAGGAAGACTTCAAGGTTAGGCAAACCTTTGTAGGTGGGTATCTCTCTTAACTCATTTTCCACCCATCACACAGATCTCGTAATCCTTGCGCATCTCCTCATAGAGACTTCATGTAACCGGTTTTGCTAGTTTTCCACAGCCTCCCCTGAGTCGGATGTGCAAGAACTAGCACTCTTCCAGCTCAGGTTTCCATCTGTTGTTGGATTGATGTAATCTTCTTGCATGGTAGTGACATTGTAGATCTGGTCAAGGTAGTCACCCTATCCCTCATTGTAGACGAGTTCAACGTAGCTTTGTCCTTCCAAAGGATCAATGGGAAACACTACCCTCATCTCATTATCCTCGAATGAGAGTATCCTTTTCTTGAGGTTGATAATGGTTTGATTGTCTATGGCCCAATCTATTCCCAATAGCGCGAGATATGGGTTCGTGTCATCAATAATGTTAATGACTTCAAAATCTACAAAGGTGTGCAACCCTTCGATGTCGACAGGGACTTAACTCAACCTATCAATTGGGAGGACCTTCGCTTGATTGGAAAGTTGCAACTGGACAGGAGACCAGTCTAGGTGTGGCTTGCCCATACTTTCCCAAGTTTTTCGCATCAAAATATTGACGTTGAAAACCAAGTCTAAGATGATGTAATCCATGTCATAATATCCTATCAGCACAGTCATTCTTAACTCCCGTCTTGTTTTGAATTTCTTTCCAACCTGGTTAACTTTCTTCCCAAGTTGTGGCTCTATTGGTGTTTTTTCTATAATTGCCTATAGCTCTACAATAGCATCTTTGTCTTGTATTAGCGCTAAGCAACATGACAGGAAGGTCTTGAGGCTACTAACCTTTTGCGGAGTCCTTTTCTACAATATTTGTTGAGATCGTTCGGCATCTCCCTGAATTCTTCTGAGGTTGACAGTTCTTCTGGGTCTGCAAACTCATGTTGCATGTCCATGAATACTTGCTTCTATTTCTAGACGTTTAATGGCACCTTCCTCTACGTCGCAGGTCGTACCTATGGCTGCAGTTGTTCTTGTAGTTTATCCTGATCAGCTCCGGTCGCAGCACCTCCTCGTGTTACGATAGCAACATTCGAATCTCTTGGTTCAACAACAATCATCTAAACATTCAAGTTCGGATTTGGGTTTGTGTTTGGATTCTGCGCAGGGTTAGGACCTGTGATGGTTCTAGCATGCCACTTTGTGATCAACTGGGGACATTGCTTGACATTATGGTCATGTCCCTTACAGTAGGAACATGTCTTTGCAGGTTCAAGAAAATATCTAGTGTAGTGACATGGTTGTCCACAGTTATAGCATGTAACTTGACCCCTTCCTCTACCAAATCCTCCTTCTCCTCGGCCTATAAAGTTTCCACCACCCTTTCCTTGCGGGTGTGGTTGCTGCGGGGGGTAGTGGTTCTACTAATATTGCGGCTGATAGTGATTCTGTTGCGCATATGTGTGCTATGGTGCATACTAAGGTTTATACTAGTTCTGATACTGATTGGGTGGGAACTGTGCAGGCTGATATGATGGTTTCGACGGTTCAGCCTAAGCCTACCCCTCATTCTTCATCAAGTAAGTGTCAACTGTATTTTCCTTCAGGAGCATATGCTCTGCAATCCTTTTCTTCATGCCCTACTGACTTGAAAAATTTACAAAACAGGTTTGCCGAGGTACGTACAAATTTTTGCAAGTATAAACACTCCTCGTCGTGATGCCCTCTAGATTGGCATATGCGACACCAGGGTAGTCCATGGCCATTTAATTGGTTCAACGCACTGGATGAGACATAGTTCATGAAGGTCGGACAGTTGTCCTTAGTGTGTCCATCCCTTCTGCATTTTCTGCACCATAAGTCTTCGTGGTCTTCTTTGCCCTTCTTAATGTCCTGAAGTTGTATCATTAGATTAGCCAACTGCGACTAAATCTGTACCATGCTTGTAGCACTATCACCAATCGACGACTCTTCCAACTTCATTTCCAATACTAACGCTTCTGTCTACGACTTGATCTTTTGTTGCATCGATGGACCTCGGATATGTGGTAACAACGCAGTAATGAACCACTCTTTATGCTGAACATACGACATCTGGAAACTTACTTTGGCCGTCAAAGTTTTAAATCTTTGGTCAAAGTCCCATACTGTCTCTGCCAATGCTTGTTTTATATACTTGATCTTGATGATACACTGTGAATCAGATTTAGGTTTCCTAAACTCAGAGATCATTGCGGCTCGTATCTCTTCAAGGGGTTTCTGTGGTGCTCCTAACGATACTATGCAATACTTCATAAACCAGTCCAGCGCACGACCCCTTAGAGTCGTGATCATCTGTGCTTTCTTTAAGTTCGCATTCTGANGTTTTCTGTGGTGCTCCTAACGATACTATGCAATACTTCATAAACCAGTCCAGCGCACGACCCCTTAGAGTCGTGATCATCTGTGCTTTCTTTAAGTTCGCATTCTGAACTAAACGAACCATCCATACAACTTCATAGATGAACCAATGCTGCTCTGGATCCTCTGATCCATTTCCATTGAAGGTGGGTAACGAATATCTTTCCCAGACATTGAGTTGGCGTCAAGGTTATCTGATGAAGGATTTAATGGAGGTGTTCCCTCTTGCACGCTAGTCGCAGTACTAGCACTATCAGTATTAATAACTCTTTCAGGAGATGAGGCTCTAGACCTTACCTCTGGTGATACTCCTGGTGTGATGTAGTTGTGTCCTGACCTTGGTGTCTCAACAGACTCTTCAGAGTCTTCTGGTCCTCCTGAAATCGGGCTATAGTCCTCTTCTTCATCGCAAGATCCTTCGTCTACCTGCGACTAAATTTCATGTTCGCTTTCCTCGAACAAATTAGGAGTCTGTTGACCTTCCTCTGTCTTTCTCCTCTTCCCAGATCTGAATCTCCTTCCACTCCTTAGGAATCCAGCTTCTAGTTCAGGTTCTGTACTTCTTGGGAACATCTCAACTCACCATTTCCCATTTTCTTAACATGTCGCCTACGACATAGCCTTCCTCCGTCGGATGCGACTCAACTACTCAATCTACAGGATGCCCTTCTCATACACGAGCATCTTAATCCATGTACTGATAGATAACAGATATCTTCTTTGGGGTCCTTGGAAAATTTTTCTTTTAGCCTTACTATATGAGGTTATAGCCTCTACTGCAAACTCGGTAATATATCCTTGCAAAATACTGCCAACCCAAAAATAAACAACTCTCGAGATGGTGTTACTTACACTGGTTACTTCGCGAACCAACTGATCACTCCATTCGACGACTTCTCTTCTCTAGAAATTTGTCTGTCTTCTTATCAATCTTGACAACCACTCCTGCAGTATAACGAGGAATTCTGTAAAGAATATCTTGTGAATATCTGTGTATATGTAGTGGCCTACCTATTTTTCTGCGCTCAGCTGAGATCCTGTGCTCTCTTCTTGTGCGAATGCTAGCGTCTTGGACTCCAGCCAATCCTCTATCTCGTTCTTTGTCGGATGCCACAACATTTCCCTCGACTCAAATGGTTAATGCCCCGGGCAAAGGAACCATTTGTTTGCCTCTTTCTAATTCTTGTCTCGACTTTCAGTTCAACAACAACACAATACCAACATGACACCAAAAGACATCGGCCCAACAGAGCAAGCTCAGTCGAAAACATCTGCGAAGCAGGCGTAGTCTCACCCGAGATATCTTAATGGGTAACTGCTAGAACCATGTTTCCGCAGTTGGAGAGGGATTATAGTCCCTTGGTGCATGGCCAAGGTGCTCGACAAAGGCGATATGATGGAGTTTTACTACTGCACGACAATAACATAGTGAGGCGTCGCAACTTGTGCGCGACACAACCTCGTCCTTACAACTCTACAGCTGGTGCGATGGTGCAACGCAACTGATTCCTTATACTCATCAGACAGTGCGCGACTACACTTTTACTTAACAGTTTAACCATGAACTCATACATACCATTCCAACCAACTTAAGTATTCATTCTTGTACTGATAAACCAGATTGAAACATACATTCAATAGTAACTGTAATAATGCAAAGTAAGCAAGCATTCACATAAACATTCATTATTCAACAACATTCATCCATATAACACAAGAAATAACATGGAAACCCATCTAGGAAAAACCACCAAGGTGCTCTTCATCTAGCATGAGAAATGGGTATAGCACCTTGCAGTCACGCAACTTGCAGACTGTTTTTAAGATATGTCTTTCTTACTCAATCTTCTTGCTCTCATGCTCTCTGGTTTATTCTTCTATCTACTCCTAGTGATCCGCACATAACCTGGATCGACTCTTCTACTTTACTATCTACGCACTCAGCTATAGATTACTCTACTACTAGCGATCTGCGCACATAGCTACAAGATCCGCGACTCAACAACCTTCTACTTCTACTGTCCAACCAACTTACTAAACTTACATAACTTTCTGAACAACAACCTACTAATTACTAACCCTTATACAGAGTGGGGTTTTCCTACTTATAGCATCTGCGAGACCACACAGGGTCGACTGAGTACAACTTAGTTATTTTAGAATAGGGTTTTTCCGAAAATTCCGTAGTAGACATTTTTAGTCGACATTTCGATTCCGAATCGGGAACCATCATCAGGACAAGTAGTCAATTTGGATGGGTAAGCTGCAGCTCTGGAGAATAAATAGGCTTTAGTTCGTAAGGATATCAAAATTCTTTAAATGAAGCCGATTAATCTTAGGTATAGGTAGAGTAATTTTATTTTATAATTTATAATTTTTTAATTATTTAAAATTCTTTCATTAATAAAATTTATAAAGATTTTTATTTCTTTAAAGTTTAAGTATTAAAGTTTATAGTTTAAAGTAATATTAAAAAATTTAAAATTAAAGTTTAGAATTTATTAAAGTTTAAAATTAAGGATTTGGTCTAATACTAACAAAGTTTTGATATTAATATTAACAAAGTTAAGTAAATATTTTAATTTTAATTTTATTTTTTTTATTTAAGTTTATAAAGTTTATCTAAAGGTATAATTAAAGTTCAAATTAGGGTTATTTTTAATACTATATTATGGTTTTTTAATAAGGTACTATGTTTTTTAATTAAGAAATTAGATTATTTATATTAATTAAATTAGGGTTTGTTAACTAATAAGGAATTAAGGGTTCATTAATTAATTAAGAATTTAGGGTTTTGTTAATAATTAGGTTTTTAGGGTTAATTTATTTATTTATCTGAGACAGGTTATAACCTAGACAGTTTGGACTTGTTTTGACCTTTGATAAGGGGAACCCAATTCCTACTGACTTCAAACCCACCATCTCTATTAAGGTTATTAGGGTGTTTGATAATTTCTAGGGCTTCTCTGAATCTTCGTTTAAAGTAGTGGTTTTCTTTTGCAAGCAACGAAGAATCTTCAAGACATATGTGGTGTTTAGACTTCTCCGAGTGTTCCGCCAAGGCATAGGTGCGGACATGATAGTTGCGGATGTCGGCCCCATGTTCCTTTAACCTAACTTTGAGTGACCTACCAGTTTCCCCAATGTAGTTAAGGCCACAAGAACATGTGACCTTATAGACACCTTTATACTGATGCTCATCAACCTTGTCTTTAACAGTCCTCATTTTTTGCCTTATGGTTTCTAGAGGTTTAAAGGCTGTAAGGATTTCTTTCTTTGTTAAGATTTTGGAAACCTTATCCGTGACGCCTTGAATGTAAGGGAGGTAGGCCCTCTTTTTGTCAGTGCGTTGGTGGGGGTTTCTTAGTTTGCCTGAGGTGTTCCTAAAGGTTCTCTTGATGTCATGTTCTTTGTAACCAATGTTTTTGAAAACTTTAACAAGGTTACCCTGTTCTTCCTTCAGGTGTTCAACATCACAAATCCTAGAGGCTCTTATAGCTAGGGTATTGATGATTCCTAGTTTCCGTGCCGGATGATGGTGAGAGTTCGCATCGAGGTAACTATCAGTATGGGTTTTATTTCTGAAGACCTTATGTCCTAGGGAACCATAAAGTTTCTTGTAGATTAAGACATCAAGTAAAGGGATGCTCTCATCCTTTTCCACTTCCATAGTGAATTTAATGTCAGTTGATCTACAAGAGCATTCCACTCCATGTAATCCATATTTTGATAGCTGATCTACAAGAGCATTCCACTCCTTGTAGATATGATGAAAGGTAATTTCTTCAAAGGAGGACAACAACCTACAAGTATCCTCATAGATGTGCTTCATAAAGGTGTTCTTAGGAGGTCTTTTCCACTAAAGCCACCAAATCACATGGAGCGAATCACCAAAAATCTGTAAATATTTAATACTTGTTGTGGTTGTCATCATTAATACCATCTAAACAACCATCAATTTCGCTCTATTATTAGTGGCAATACTAATACACGTTGAGAATTTATACGAGTGATAATTTGAAATGTATAGTAAACCTCCCACACCCTCACATGATGGATTGCCATCAAAATAACTCCATGCTTTGGTTTTATCAACATGTTACACTACTTATTTACAAAACCTTAACAAATATTACACCCATAAACCATACTTTAAAAATTTATTTTATTATGTCCCCGAAGGAGAACATATATAGATAGTTCACTTGTATTAATCTGCCTTTACCATATTTTAATTTTTATATTTGTAATTTTGGCAAACTATTGTTGGTTAAAATTGCATGACATCATATCTTAAAAATTGTTGCTAGGGGTTGGTGGCTACATTAAGTCATACAAAGGTACTCTCACATTTACTGCTTTGCTTAGTGAATGTGGTAGATGCCAAATTTTCTTGTTTGTATTTAATTACAGCCAACTGAATGATGGTTGCCATACGCTAACCATTGCTGATAGCCTAGGCACATGCATGGAGAATGTGCGTTCTTACCCCGATTTTGGGTAATGATGAGGGCGAACAATATTCAATATGTAGCATATTAATCAATGCCGTGGCGGCTGCAGTGTGAGCTGTTGGATCTCAAACAGATTGAGATCCAACGGTCCATGGTGTAGCCGCCACAACATTTATTACTCTGATGCATGTAAAATATTTTTTGCCAATGATAAGGGAATTTTGAAAAAATATTGTGCAACCCAAGTCCGGCCCCAAGCTCTCTAACAATTCTGTCAGACAATACACCTGCGTTAGTACCCAAATTAAAGTTTTATTTATTAAAAAATATGCAAAACAGATCAGTTTTTTTTAAAATTTTAATTTAATAAATAAATTTAATCAAATCAATTTCAAAACATACACCAAACCAGACTTGGTCTAAGCTTCCATGTGCGTGAAGCTGAGAGCAGAGCCCAAATGATGTCATCCGAGGGCGCCCTTTGGAGGGAGTCTTTTTATTACATGCGCGGAGCCTATGACAAGCGCGTTTTCGGCTAAAATCACTGTAGCGAGACATTTCGTACCCTATCACATACCAACCTGCAAGTATTTCATCGGGTAGAGTGTCTTGAGCGGATTTTATGGCTTTAAATATTGTATTGGTTGGGATGGTCACGGTTCTTGAAAGTTGAGCCTTGGCTCCTCGTGGCGCCAAGAGCCAAATCTATAAAGTAGAAGCCAAGATCATGCGTTTTCTCAATGCTCACTTTGTACCTACTCAACTTCTTTCGATCTTTTTACAACTCATACATGGAACTGCTTTGGAGCCCCACCGTCCTCTCTTACTTCCCTCTGGTGCCTGATTGGCTAACCAGGATAATAAATTATAGACGTGCCTTAAAAGGATTCGTTGAATTTCTTATGCACTAGCACAGATTCCTGGTGAGTTTCGCTGAATTTGGTTTTCACTGTATCTGGTCTTTTTTTTCAATTTGTTTCTGCTATTACTCTGTGTTTGTAAAGATAGCGTCCATATGTCGCTTGTAAAGCAATGGTCTCTGCCTTCGTTTATTAGATCGGTATTTATTTTCAGATTGACCTATTTGCCCGACCATTTGCACCGATCGGACAGCCGGCAACGTCGGATGTGACCGCTCATGCGACCCAGGTCGTCCGATCGATGCAAATGGTTGGTTAAGTAGTTTACTCCTTTATTTTCTATAGTTATTGGGAATGATCACAATTTAATCAATTTCATCATGTTGGATAAGAAGCTCAATGGTGTGCAAAGCTAGGGGAATTCTGCCTAATTTTATGTTAATTAAACTGTCTTCCTGTATGGAGATAATAGAGTAGTGCCATGGCGTTGGTGTTTGCGTACTTGAAGGTTTGCTGGTTGTGAGAGTGGTTTGTAGGGTTATAGCTAAGGTGTTTAGAGATTAGAGACCAGAAAGACCATATATTGGTTGTAAGTATAGAAATCTGGGCAAATCCTTTTATTCCTCATAATGTTAATTATAAAGATCTCGTTAATATTTTGTAAAATTAACTTTTAAAGATTTGTTAACTATAAAGATTTCGTTAACATTTTGTAAAATTAACTTTTAAAGATTTTTTTGGGGGCAATTTTACAGAAATTTTGGGCCTTTTTCAAATAAGACAATTCTAGAAATTTGTATACATCATATTTCGAAACCGCATATAAACACCTGAAAGGTTGTTTTGTTAAAATCTTCCATGAGTCATCATGGAAGTTTTGGAAAGGATGGGAACTTCATCTTCTTATTATTGTGTATGTTAAGAAAAAATATAAGAAGAGATGTCATAGATTGTTTGGTGTTTGAAGGGGGAGAAGACTTGCACGAAGTATATGTGCAAGGGGTAGTTAATTTTTTTGTTGAAGCTACGGACAAAAGAGAAGGGCAGTGTTAACAAATAATTTAGAGAAATATTTAATTGACATATATTTATATTTCTAAAACAGAGCTAGATGTCTGCGGTCCAGTGATGGCCTGCTTTTGTATTGCTACAATGACCTAAACTCATATGTACACTTGCATGTTTGAAATGTATGCTTTCCTATTGAAGGAAGGAGAATCACATTAATTTTTTTAGTTTGGAGCCGACATTAACAATTGGCATGTAATCTGCCACCATTAACAATTGGCATGTCTTCAACTTTTTAAAACAGGCGTGTTTCTAGAGAATGGATTTGTTCAAAAAATATCTATATAATGGCCGATGTATTCTCACGCGGTAGTGAAACAATAATGCTATGATAAGGCTGAGTGCCCCTCCCCACATTATAAGACCCCTTTGCCTTTATCGTCTTCAAAATCGCCCTTCACTCTGTTGAGGCCTGGAAATTCCCAGGCAACAACAACAAGGGATTCTCCCCAGTCAACGTTCCCAACTAGCCCGTGACTGTTTGGTGTAGGGAATCCGTCCGGTTTGCAGTTCGGTTACCGTAGGTCAAGTAACAAAAATAAAAGGTTTTATCGGTTGCGGCCTGGTCCACCTTATATATTTTTGTAATTTTTGACTTTAAGTATGATATGCACGTGCCTACCTAAGATGCAGTTTGATTGAGGATGCAAGGAGTGGTCACAATGTGATGCGCAGGTTCTTACCTCTCGTCTTAGGCTCTCTTGTATCTCAATCACACACAACTAGAAAATACATACTAACTAAGTTGTCTCTAGAGAGCAAAATATTAATTCATGAGTAATGTAATATTGTTCACATGTTAAGGTAAATCATAGGTAGCTGTTCTTAGAACCAAACACACAAACATGAATAAATATATACACGACAAGATAGCTCATCAACAGTTAAAACCTCCATTACTCATAGTGGAAATTATCACAGAATATACCAGAGAACATTTAGATAAGAACATAGGTTCAGAAAGTTAGAACGCTCTCACAGTTAATGAAACACAGTCTAAAACAAAATAGTTCCCATTCAACATTGTTCATTTTATCACATTTGAACATTCCACACAACACCTTCTCCAACGGGTAAAATTTGCAATTTCTTATTGTAAAATGAAATAGTTCCTCTTACAAACAATAGCTCACAAGTTTTTCTAGGGAAAAAGCCGCTATTCCCTATAACTTTCTTATCTTTATACAAAAAACCCACAAAATCTTTGGGTTGCCCCGCCCCTTGACCTTCCGGCTTCCTGACTGTTTTAATCTCACAGTTTTGTCAGTTTGTGAGTGCTCATGATTTAGGCAATACATTACATTTTGGATTTTAGTCTTACGAGTACTTCATATAGCGGGACCAGCTCAGTAACTGCTGAACCTTTTTCGAAACCGGGCCTCTGTTGCTATTGATTCCGCTTTGTCTTTTACTTGTCCCTTTTTAGATCCCGTTGATCTCAGAATGTATTTGCCCATCACTATTCAGCCAACTTTCCTCAGCTTTATCCTTCAACTATGTCTTCTTGCAGCAGCGATCTGAAGAATCTTTTGAGTCCGTCTGCAATCAAAACAAAAATTCATCACTAATACGGACTGCATCTTTTCAATACTTAAACCACACCAACAATAAAATTGATCATCAAGATGAGGCCCTGTATTGAGCTCTCATCGTGAAAATCTAAACAAGAATCAGAAAACAACGCCATCCGAAAACGGTGGGAAACAACCTTATCGACAGCTTGAAATACTGAGACATTGGCCGAACAGTCTTACTTATAGCCACAACGGTGGGTTTCAGATGGACAACGAGTTCTGTAGGACCGTTAAGTCTATTGGAGTTAGAAGGACTAAAATCCAAGTATCAGGCGGTAAAGTTCCCTGTCGGCGAACGGAACGACATCAACGTCGGGAGGTTAGCACATTATGCAGCCACAATAGCGGAAGATGAAAAGATTACAGGCCCCGTGGTCAAAAGACGAAATGGTGAAACCCGAACAAAGCATCGGCGAGCAGAGAAATTATATGGCGGACACTTAGTTCACTCGGGAGCCGTAATGGCAGAAAGCAAACATACTACAACCTTCGATCAAAACCATAAGCTTTCCGATACGGCGCAGAAACATCACAAAAACGTTAAGTGTTCAGAAGACCTAAGGTCGTGCATTGGTCCAAAAGTTTGTCTCACTTCCAAAACAGCGGCCTCACAAAAATCAAACAACCCCGACTCAACTTCGACCAACCTTTGATAATGCAAACAAGTCAAAACAATAACAACACGACATCGAAAAAGTCAAGACTATCTTGCAGAACACTCATCGTTTAGCTTCCGCAACGGAGGCTCCATAAGGAAATAAGGCTCCGATACATTGTTTAAATGGCCTTCGAAACAGTGGCGAGAATGAGAAATAGGCTTCCAAGAACAAAGAAAGAAATCGCAGCTCAAAGGGCAAAAACCAAACTCTAAATTCCACAATCCAAAGCGGTTTCAGACATAAGCAATTTTCCGAAAAGCATGAAGAGAGTTAACCTCAAAATAGTCCAAACTTGTAGCAAAAGGAAAACAAAAACAGAGTTCATGGACTCGAACGATTCTAGGCAAGATAAAAATTAACAAAGGGGGCTCCAAAATTTCAAAAATTTGGGGAAACAGTTACAGCTACAACACACTCCTACTTTGTGCTTCCAAAATCTCGCCCTTCACTCCTACTCTGTACTCTGTGCTTCCAACATCTCTAGCATTTGCTTGCTTGGTTTTGACTTCTCCCAGCTTTATAACATATAAAATGGGGAAGCAACAAGAAATGGATTTTCCATCAATGGATTTTGTCATGCAATTCATCATGTTAATGGAAACGGCAACAACAACGGGATTACCACGACGGTTGTTTCCAATGGAGTGCCCGGATTCGAAGCTCGCTTTCAGAGACCGACGACGCCGCTACTTTTGGTATGAAGAAGAAATTGAAGTCAATCTTTGCTGGTGTTTTTGACGACTAAATTGGTAAATTAAGTAAATTTTATATGAGTTGTCTAAACATGGGACTTTTTGACCTCTGTTTCTGGCTGGTTTTTATCAGTTTTTTGTCATGAATTTTCACAAAATTTTTAAAACGCCCCAAAAATACTGTTAGATCTTACAGAGGGTGGGTGTTGGGGGTTTTCCTATCACTTGATTTCATTTCTGAGCTTAAAATCACCTAATAAACAACATAAATTACAGATTTTGTGGATTAAATTCACCAGATTTAGGCAAAAAAAACAGCATGAAAGTCAAAAAGTCCCCTAGTTAGACACACCTACTGAACTAAATTGTAATAACTTATCGTTGAACTAAATTATAATAACTTATCGTTGATTTTTGCACCACAGAGATTTCAGAGCTTGAATGTAGATATATATGTGTTTTTTTCACTAAATAATGAATATTGCTGTCTTATCAGCATTCTTCATATGAGAGTGAGCAATTGCGGCCAGCGCTGTTCGATACAAAACCATTCGACAAGGTAAATATTCACAGTACACTATTTAGAAATATATAAAATAAAGATTCTGAATTACTTTTTCTGTGAACGTCAATAAAGCTTGCTTGCTCTTGCAAAGAGGCGCTTGTTATAGACGAAAAGTTGCAAAACGTAGAAATGGACCAGTTTATCTATCACAAATTACTACTGTATCCGACGCTCGTTTGGTCAGTTATTTGCCATTTTTTTTGAAACAACAAATTGAAGATATCTTGTGCTTGAATATTTAACTTCTTGTTTAATTGCATTAAATACTTGTTCTGGTTATTGCTTGTATACTTTCTACTATCAGACAAAAAGTTATATATTTGGTATCTGTGATTACATGCTATGGGAATTGCATATACCCTGTACGGTCGAGTTATGTATTGGATAAATTTTGAAAGCTATTCAGAACATTGTATTTGTTCTTCTTTTTCTTATGTATTGGGCTGCACAATCTTCTGTTTATTGTAATGATTTTACTAATTCTGTTTATTGTAATGATTTTACTAATACCTTGGGGGTGTGAATGATTTGCAACGCTCGCATGCCTGTTAGTGGCAGTTTGCTCGTAGTGCCTTCAAATATATATGAAAGAGACCACCTGCAGGAAACCATAAATTGCCTATTCGAAACCTTTACCTTACCTACCCTGACGCCAAAACAATCAGTCGATATGATGTTTAAACCAAGCCACACTGGTGTCATTAATTCTGCCATTTTGAAAAGACTATGAACAAACTATCAAGTTTAATTGTTTGGGAGCTTAAGATTATGTGGAAGTTTGTCCAATCTGATGGTTAAGTAATCTTAACCATCAGCTAAACCTGGATACTCAGTTCAAACGATATCTGGGGGCGGGTGAATAGATCATCAGACTCTCTTAGACAATGAAGTTAATGAAGAGTCACCGATTTAATTGACTATGACATTACTAAATATTTTAAATTACTTGAAATTTCAATTGTAAATTATCAGCTTTATACTAATTATTTTAAATTACTTGACATCAAGATTGTAATTAATCAGCTTCAACTTCATAATTGGTAGGTCATATGTAAATTTGAGTGCTTTATTTTTTAATGAAGAATTTGATGGAGCTAGTACTTAATTTTGTTGACAGTGATCAGTCAACGAGGCTTAATTAGTTTATGTGAAGATAAAAATGAAAATGCCAAAATTTTTCCTTTATAGATAGTCTAGGTCACTCCAGTTTAGTGAAATGATAAAGTCTAATATGGATCCTGAGCCACACCTCCCCATGCAACAAAAAGATTGTTTGTAACTCGAGAGTGCAAACATGGATGGGTCAGCAACAGGCTTGTTGGGCCTTGGCTATCCAGGTTCTTTCTTTCATCATCGCCATCTTCAAACCCATCTCCAGCGGCAGATACGTTCTAGTTTTCTGGAACATTAGAAGACTATTTTCTTTACTGTCCTCGTCTTTGTCTCCCTTTTGAGACTATATCATATTGTGGATTCACTGCATATGCATATGTCCACTGGCTCTAAGAATGTTATTTTTCCGAATACGTGTCCATGCATATGAAATGCTTAATGAGCCTGGTTGTTGAAGAAGTAAATGCTTTGGTTATGCATCATTAGCTTTTACTATGGTAGCGTTATTATAGGGATAAAAATTTATATTTATATTTTTTGCTTTTTTATGAAAATAGATGGTTAAAAAGTTATAGATGTGTAAAGACCAGTAATAAACATCGACTATTCTTCATAAAAGTTCAATTAAAACTTATGTCAGTCACATAATTGTCATTTACATTATTGATTTTTCTAATTTTTATGATTGTTTTGAGTTAATTTTCATTAGTTTATATTATAAAAACTTCTATAGATAATAAATATGAAATCTTAATTATAAATGTGAAAGCTGGATTGTAGATATAGTTATGAATTATGTTTTAAATATATAAGATTTTGTTTTAAATAAATAGTACATACAATTTAATTGTATATTAAAAATTCTAAACTACATTATAGATTTTAGAGATTTAAAATTATAAACAACATTATAGATTTTAGAGATTTATTCGTAATGTAAATTAAAAGGTTTTATTCAGTATAGATACCCAAGTTTTGGTTAATTTTAAATAGAAGTAGTATATGGTCTAATTTACTAATGAAAATAGTTTTAAATTGGTGGATGTTTGACTATGCTTAATAAATTACTTGATGTGGATATAATAGAATTTGTTTATCTTTGCCTCTTTGCAATATATATGTTTCATTCTTAATCATAGTGGCTTCAAATCGATAGAGCGAGAGACTTTTCCTCATGTATTCTTGTATTCTCAAAAAAATATATCTAGAATTAAGATGGCTCTATATTGTTATAGCTGTAAATTATGGTTTGTAATATAATTATGCAGTTTTAGATAAATCTAAATTATAGACTATATGTGTAAACTATAACATATATTTTTTTATTAATTTAGAGATCTACTATTAATAAGTTATGGCTTCTAAATTAGGTAGAAAAAAAAACTATAGAAAAATTATGCTTTGTAAATAAAAATAATTAGTAATCTATGCAATATTGTTTTTTTTTTTGACAAAATTCAAATATTTAACACTATAATATTCATATTTCAAATTGAAATTTAATTATGAAGCCAATAATTAAAGTTTGGTTGTATTTTGCAAACAACATTGCAATGAAAACAACCTTGCAATGATTGTTTGCAAATGAGTATTTTGCCATAACAATGAGTCATTGATAATATTTGTTACAATAACACTATTTTTTAAAGAGCTTCACACCAATTGCAAAAAAATAGCAATAAAGGTAGAGAGCAAGATCGAGGACATTTCCACCTTGTGGCTCTTGTTTATTTTAACATTGAAACTTCAAAACATTATCAATCAAAACACTCGTTGCTTTCACTTTTCTAATATATATATATGCAATTAAAATCACATGTATTGTTTCTAAAAGTTATGAGTGAAATCAAAGGTGACGAACTATTGCACTTGATTCATCATTAACTACATGATAATTTGAGTTGGCTTACAAACCAGCGTAGATCCAAATCCTAGGCTCTATTAAGCGTCGAGAGGGATCAAATCTCTTCTTAGGTATCCATTGATTTGATTCAAACCAAAAGACACATCTTTTTAGCTAAGGTCCACATATAATATTATCATTATTAATATTTAATATTATTTATGGCCCACATATAGTATTTATTATTATTTTTTATTTTGTTAGGAACAAACCCTACAACATTTCCCCATACATGGTTTTAAAACCATATGCAAGGCCTTGCAAATGGTCTTAAAACCATTTGCAAAGCCCTCTTAAACCATGTACAATAAAACCATGGCTTGTTTAGGAGGCCTTGCACATGGTTTTAAAACCATATGGAAGGCCCTCCTAAACCATTTACAATAAAACCATGGGTTGTTTAGAAGGCCTTGCAAATGGTTTTAAAACCATGCACATGATTTTAAAACCAAGCACATGGTTTTAAAACCATGTGCAAGGCCAACATATTTTTGTGGATAATTCACAATTTTATTTTTTATTATTTTCTTAAGTAGGAACATTACAACATCTCCCCCATATTGTGTTTTTTTTCCTGATCCACATTTTTTTTAGGGTTAATTAAATTTTTACTTTTTTATTATTTTGTTAGGTAGTAATATTACAACATCTTCCATTTTTTTTAAAATAATTAATTTTTTACTTTTTTATTGTTTTGTTAGGTAGGAATATTACAACATCTTCCCCATATTAGGTGGTTTTTCTAGCCAACATTTATTTTGGCCTATAATTAAAAAAAATATTTGTTATTAATAAAAATAGCTTTACGTAACCTTAAAAGATCTCTCCCATACTGGACTGTAAAACGCCTTGGGCGCAATAAAAAGGTTGACTATCAACTCACGAGAATTCAAAACTGGAATTATAAAATAAAACAGTTGACTGGAAAATTCAAAATTGGACAATACATACGAATTCTAAAATGAGACATTCACTACAAAATCTGTGAAAGTTACTCTCTTACATAAGAGTTTGACTTAACACCATTAGCCTATTGAGATATTATTAAGATCGATTGGAATCTCATTCAACATAGTACAAATAAGATCTGTCATTATTAGCAACCCAGCCATGACATCCACACAGTGCTCAAGCATAAGAATTTTACAAACCATGACACCGACAGAGTGGTCAAGAATAAGATTTTTATTTTCTTAGTGTTACGAGCTTCCCTGCCTACTTCCAAAGCAAAACGTGGGATTGATGGGACTCGATAAGAGAGCGCATGCTCACGAAACTACCTAATGCTTATCAGCGAAGAGCCAATTCGAAACCTATATACACAGCACAATCTGAATACGAACCATTGCCAAATAGAATAATCTGAATACCATGGGCATAAACATATGATTTCATTGGTCAATTTAGAGATTGAATTTACTTCATTGGAATTCATCTGTACTTCCCAGAACTTATCTTCAGATTAGATGGAAATCTGGTTATAAGTGGCATTGGTGCAGTTGATCAGAAGCTGAAGGGAATCTACAATCCAGAAAGGAGAAGGCAATTTTATATCTTAGAAGCTGATCAAAACTCTCATCTTCGAAAGAATCAGAGCTATTAAAATCCCCTCATTCTCCATGATCGACTGTTCTCAAACATTAGCAGGGATTATGACAAATTCCAACATGGCTGAAGTTGCACCCAAGTCTAGATCAGAATCTGCGATGCTGGCTGCCAATTCTGACTCTTACTCTGCTGCAAATGATGAATGAAGATTAAGGAAATATTTGCAGCACAAGAATATTATCGCTCCAAAGATAAGTGTTGTGTATATTTATGAACCCAAGATTATCAAAACGGACCCACAAAACTTTCATTCTCTTGTTCAGAAACTCACCGGGAAGCCTACAAAGGAGAAGCAGAGGCACACAAATTCCAAGAGTCCATCTTCTGAGCTAATCTCTGCAGAATCTTGTACAGAAAATCTTGAAGTTGATACTTTTTATAGCAATTATCAGCTGCCTACCGGGGAAAACACAAGTAGACATTCTTCGACTACAAATTGCTTTAGCTACTAATGGATTCAATGATAGAGACATGTTTTCCCCCGGTCCTAAGGATCATGGATTACTGCATAATATTCATCTGGTTAGGAACAATTCTCCATTTTGTAATATGTATTTTTAGATCAGAGTTTACAGATCTACATGAGAATGGCTAAAAGATCTCTCCCATAATATTCGCTTTCACTATTATTTTTGCCGACATGTTAGTAACGTTACATCACATTACAAGATCTCTCCCATAATATTCACTTTCACCATTATTTTTTGCCGACATGTTAGTAACGTTACATCACGTGACAAGATCTCCCCCATAATATTCACTTTCACTATTTTTTTTGCCGACATGTTAGTAACGTTACATCATGTGACAAGATCTCCCCCATAATATTCACTTTCACTATTTTTTTTGCCGACATGTTAGTAACGTTACATAACGTTACATCACGTGACAAGATCTCCCCCATACTGAGCTGTAGAGTGCCTCTCGACGCAATTATATGGCCACTTATCCAAAGTTACTATTTATTACAACATATATAATTTAACCAAAGTTTGTAATTATATGTTTGCAAATGAGTATTTTGCCATAACAATGAGTCATTGATAATATTTGTTACAATAACACTATTTTTTAAAGAGCTTCATACCAATTGCAAAAAAATAGCAATAAAGCCAGAGAACAAGATTGAGGACATTTCCACCTTGTGGCTCTTGTTTATTTTAACATTGCAACTTCAAAACATTATCAATCAAAACCCTCGTTGCTTTCACTTTTCTAATATATATATATGCAATTAAAATCACATGTATTGTTTCTAAAAGGTATTAGCGAAATCAAAGGTGAAGAACTATCGCACTTGATTCATCATTAACTACATGATAATTTGAGTTGGCCTACAAATTATATGACCACTTATCCAAAGTTACTATTTATTACAACATATATAAAATTTGTGGACAAATCGAAAGGCATTGATTTGTGTTTAATACTAGCATTTGCACCAAGAGGTGCAAAAAAACGTCGTGAGGGTAAAAATATTCTGTCTTTTCGCAAGCCAGAAACGTTGAGAGGGTAAAAATATTCTGTCTTTTGCAAGCCAACCTTTGTTTTTTACCTTGGGAGAGTGCATATTAATACTAAGTTTTGAAATTTTAGGTTAAGACATTTATTTTGGGGTTTGGATTTTGGATTATAAAGTGTGAAAGAAATAATAAAAAATAACTGACAGTGACCAAGAAATTGCCAACCATCAGGGCCTGTATGTGATGCACTTTAAATATTTCCGAATAGGAATATTTCCAGCTGCACAATGTGTCTATTTTAGAAGTACTAATGTGTAAGTACAACAGATCCCATGTCATTATGACACAGGAGCCCAAATTTTGCATACGAAGATTACATGGTAAGACTCTTTGTAAATATTGAAGGGGTTCTATTAAGATTTTATTTGATTATTCGGATACCTTAATTTACCCAATTTCTAAAAATTTATGTTTGATTTTTTTGTTTTGAATGCAGAATGATGAATTTTTGTTTGGATTTTTTCAACATCCCGCAACTCGCAAATCTGCAACTTGCGGAGTGCGGCAAACCTTTCATTTGATTATTTATGGGATGCGGGAGAGTTTTTATATGTGTTAATTTTAATAAACTCGAATCTTGCATCCCGCAATGTGCGGAATGCGGGTTGCGGAACAATTAATAAACTTGCAAATTTTGTTTTGATCCCACCTCCCGCAAAGTTGATCCTGCAGACCTTAACCAACTAACATTGTTAATAAGATTTTTAATATTAGGCATTCAAAATCTTCTGAAATGTAATAATTATAATGATTTTGCATCTCTGTTAGCATAAAATTACAAAAATTTATAGCGTTGGCCACTCGTCTGTCTATTGAATCAGTTCATATGCTCCCATCGTTGTGTGCAAATGAAAGTGGAAGAGCTATTACTGAAACAAATAAAACTTGAAATAATTACCATTGTTCTCTTAAGTACAAAACAAAACACTAATTAGAAAACAGACCTTGAAATAATTTATTAAACGAATTAATTGAGAGTCACTAAGGTTTGCATCAGAGAATTGCTTTAACAAATGATTTGATAGCTTGGGTTGTTAGTTAAATCGGTTACATAAAGTAATTTATGATTTTCTTTACCATTGCCCATTATTGACTACACAATATTAGTCTCGGTCTCTTGTTCAAAGTCCAAATGATTCTAAACTGTAGCTCAATTATTATGACCCCAAGTTTAACCATAAACTATTAAGATTGCTGATATAAGCAAGCACTGTTTTGGAATAAATTAACCATAAACAAACCTTAACCAACTAATATTATGATATGACTATGGTTTGAAACCTCGAAATGCTCAAACCCTTGTGAAATATCCTTCCCTGCCTGTGTGTTTCGTGCTCAACGGTGCCTTTCTGCATGGTTTCCAATTGCCAAATGACTTTATGTGCTTTTTGTGCTCACCCTTGTCCACAATTCCCCTATGTGCTAGTAACATTGTTGTATGAGGGCTCTCGGAGACAAGCATTCTTGTTCTCCTCACCTCCTATGAAATAAGCTCTCCAACAGGCAATACAGTGGAGTATGTCCTCAACCTCGTCACCGCCTCAAAGAAAATTAGCAAGTGGGAATTACAAATGAGGTGATGAAGACTTCGGACACTCGCCACCCCAGTGCGAGCATTCGATCCGACTGCCTGTCACTGAACATGGCCCCCATGCATTAGGACTTTGGAAGCTGTGACCTCTTCCAGGATTTCTGGGGACACACTCCAGAGACAGGAAAACCGTCATATTGTGCAGCTGGAAGTATTCCTATTTGGAAATATTCAAAGTGCATCACATCCAGGTCCCAATGGTTGGCAATTTCCTGGTGCAGACAACCACGATGATAAAGGAACATAATTTCATATTCGCCAACCATCAGTACCCCCTGACAAATGAGCTTTTGGAACCATACAGCCATTGATGTCTAAAAGGAAACTCAAGCCCTCATGTAATTGAGCACTTTTGGCCTTTCTCTTAGTGCTCATTCATCCTTGTTTTTCAACAGCTTCGGATGGTGGCGCTATATAGGGTGAGCTAGACAGACCAGAAAAGACCTTACTAGCATAACTGCACACTTGACAACTGGAAATCATAACAATAGTACAAGTGACAAGTGAGCGAGGATCTTCACACCTTGCAAAAAATCCAGTCAAGTCATTTGCTCTGATATTCAATTATCATACTGGCCATGGATAAGACCGTAGGTGTTCTCCCGCGTTGCTGCCCAGGTGGGTCAAGGCATTTGGACTTGACCTTCCTTGCGCTTTCGCAAATGCTGCAGGTGGGATAAGAACGAATTTGGCTGGCCGCGTTTCTTTGCTTCATGTAGAGGCAAGATTTAGTGTTTCAAATATCTAAATTTCATGATGGACCCTTGGAGTTGGGACAACAGATGATGCTGGGAACATAATCTTGACCTATAGAATGTTGCGAATGGCATCTGGGAACTCAATTACTAGTTAGAAAAAACATATCATATGTGGGAATGTTCTTTCTGTACTAGGTTCATCGGGACATTTTGTCCACGTTGAGAGATTTGGTTCATCAGCGGTTATTGAACCACATATATTTCATTTGCTTCTCCAGTTATATTCACTGTGGATCAGCTTCTTATCAATATCTGCACAATTTAGTTCAATAGAATCAACACAGACTCTCGATCTGCAACTTGCCTTCATATGGACCGCCCAATCGTGGGTACATTGTATTTTTTGCCAAGTTGATCTGATTCAATCCATCGCGCAAATATCATATGCGGACTACATTCGATCCCTCAATCAAATCTCAAATAACATATATACTATTCATTGTCATCCTGCTAAACTTTCACAAAACCTGCGTCCCGCAATTTCTGGGTTGCAGATTGTAGGAACTTGAACTGTATTATTATTAATCTTAATTTTTGGCATAATCATTGTACGCGATAATTTTAGGTCACCGTGAGTATTTTTATTATTATTTCTTGCACACTTTATAGTCCAAAATCGGAGCCGCAAAAAAACTCAATTATAAGTGTACACTTTTTATTAGAAACTTGTAATTTTCGATTTCTGTGTTCCGCACTGTGGAAAGAGGAAATCTAATTCAGTTGCTTTTGGCCATTTGGGGGATTTGGGTATAGATCTAAATAAATCGTGGGTAGTTTTTTGTTCTTTAATTTCATATGGGCATCCTTTCTCATGTATTTTTTGTTTGGGTTCAAATCAAATCCCCCAAAACTATATTCATTGGTAACAAGAATGAGCGATCCCTCTGAATAATGATTTAGGATGAGAAAACCATCAGAATTTGTACAGAACATTCAGGTTTGAATCCGGAAGTAGATTGAATGTATAAATACCTATGGCCAAACAAACTTGCTTATGACTTGAATATATAATTCTCTTATCTCTTCGAAAACTCGAAAGGTCACTTGAACATACTGAAACATTATCACGTCATCATATTAATCGCAGAAGTGACTGTTACCCTCACATGTTGTCAGCCTTATGTTATCCCATAGTGTGTAAACTTGACATTTGTTACTTTATCGATGCCTTTTTATGATGGTATAAATATATCCTTGTTGCCTAATCATTATATATATGAAATATCTTCCTTAATCATTAAATCATTGTCAATATCACGTGCTCCAAAGACCAAATCTTTCAACTACAACATATTTCACATCTTAGATTCTCCTCCCATTCCGGGCTTTCATATCACTGTTTAAGTGACCTTTCGCGGTCTTTAAGAGATAATGGAATTATATACAGATCACAATAATTCCAAGTTATAGATATATATTACATCATGAAAATCTCAAACTCATGATATCATTTGTAATATTTAGTGAATAAATAGAGCCTCCTACTGAGGCAAACATCATTTGGACCTCATTTATTGTTTTTTATATGCACAAAAACTAGACTCTTTAGCGTCCTTACTTCTGCTCCCATGGCTGCCGAAGAAAAAATTGCCAACATGGTGATACCAAAGGCCGGAATGGGAAGAGATGGGAAGATAACTTGGGAGTTCTACTTTCAAAGAAGGGGCTATAGAAGAAAGGAAGTGCAAAAACATATGGAAATGGTTGCTCTTTAGCTAGGAAAATGTATGGAAATTTAGCTAGCAAAATGTATGGAAATGGATGAGGATTGTAGTGCAGATGAATGTTCAACACATCACTTTGTATCATTACGATATGGTGTTTAATTCCTTTTTTGTATTATAAAAATAATGATTATTGACGCATTTTATTATTTTTAAGCTTCTTCAACATTGTCATTGTGTATAAAACACTTTTGTCTAAGATGAATGAGCAAAATTCCAAAGAATGAGGGTAACAATCTGTTCTACGATTAATATGATGACGTAATATATATGAATTATCTTTCTTGATCATTAAATCATTGTTAGTATCACCTGCTTCAAAGACCAATCTTTCAAATCCAATATATTTGACATCTCGGATTTTGCTCCCATTTTGAGCTTTCATATCACCATTTAAGTGACCTTTCACGTGCTACAGGAGATAAGGAAATTATATACAGATCACATTAATACCAAGTTATAGATATATGCTACATCATGAAATTGTTGAACTCATGATTACATTTGTAAGATTTAGTGAATAAATATACCCTTCTATTGAGGAAAAAATCATTTGGACGTCATTTATGATTTTTTATATGCACAAAAATTGCACTCGTCAGCGTCATTATTTCCGCTCTCATGGCTTCCAAAGAAAAAACTCACAGCATGATGATATCAAAGCCCGAAATGCGAAGAGATGAGAAGATAACCTCGCATTGCTACTTCCAATGAAAGGCCTTTAGTTTCTGGAGAGACATGGGATTGGTGATGATTACAAATTTCATTGTATTTCTCTACTCGCTGGAACTTACATAAATGGTATCATTATTTGTTTACCCTTCTTCTCAATTGTTTTCCATCACGACGAATAATGAAATTGCAACAAATTTATTCTTCAGGCTTTCCTAATATGCTACTATGCTATATATTTTTAAACAAGATATCAAATGCTTTGCTCTTTCTCACATATGGATATTTCTCTACACCGAAATACCCCAACTAAGCATCTTTCCATTCTAGCTATTTTCAGCATCAAGTCTTTTACACTGCTAAAGCATTCTTCAGGCTTGCAAGCTTTTCACCTTTACAACAATTACAAAATCACCTACCGAAACCTATCGAAATGTTTCCATGTTTTGGTTCAACATTATCATTGTGTATAAATTGAGTGTCCGTTCATAAAAATAAGATGACCTTTCTCCTATTTAACAGGTTTCCGATTTCTGAGTTTTGAGATTCCAAAACATATTTGCATTTAACATTTAGGTATTTTCAACTTTTGCTAATATTGTTCTTTGCAAATCTATTTTTTTCACTTTGCAAACAACAACACTGAACATATTTTAAATTGTTATCATCTCTTTCGTTATTTCGATATGCATTAAAATAATTTATTTAAGCACAAAAAGTGAAAATAAAGCATGAAAATAGACATTTCGAATTTTGAAATTTCGGAAATAGAAACATCGGTATGTTCCTATTTGAACACATAGCATTTCTGCTTATGTTGCAAAGTTCGATATTGGAATATAGTATGTTCCTTATTGCAGAACATACGACATAGATTTCCTAGTACCGAATTGTCGAAAATTGAACAAGGAACATCGACATGTTTGTATTTGAACACATAGTATTTCTGTATATGTCGCAAAACTATCAAAAAAGGGTTGTGACTTATATTGCTTATGTACCTTCATAATGTTGTAATACGCATCTTGAATTTACTTAAAAATTTAAAATATGCTCTTTTTTAAGAATCAAGTATTCAACAAACATGTGTATAATCTCCACTTTTAAAATGTATTTTATGGCTCTCAGACTTTATTTTGCTTTTTTGGACATTAGGGTATGGTAGCTTTGTGTTCAATTTTTTTTTTTTGCATACGCCGACATTCGTTTTTGAGTTTTGATGTGATAGTTGATTCACAAATTCTGAACTTCAACAATCAGTTATCCAATGCGACCGTTTCAAATCTTTTCTGCATAAAAATCATATTAAAATACA
This sequence comes from Pseudotsuga menziesii, assembly GCA_001517045.1. NCBI lineage: Eukaryota > Viridiplantae > Streptophyta > Pinopsida > Pinales > Pinaceae > Pseudotsuga > Pseudotsuga menziesii. Next base: position 280,161 of record LPNX010858693.1, read on the forward strand.
TTTCTTGTACTGTTAAAAAACCGCAACTTATCCAACATTTGAACAACTTGACGTATTCAATATAGGAGTGTCTCAGTATATGCTACGGAAAGTGGAAAGGTAATTGATAATCAATTTATCAATTTACCGCATTCCGAAAAGTAAATTGATAAATTGATTATCAATTTACCTTTGCGGATTGCGGAAACTCTACATTGCAGAAAGCTTAAGGTAAATGGTAAATGGTAAATTAATAATATAATATTAAATTAAATTGATAAATTGATAAATTGAACGATAGGTTTTATGTTTCAAACACCTCTAGAAGCCTGCTGCTTTGTGCAAATGGATAAATTGATGCCTCGAGTTTGTGTCTCGGTGTATCACTTAATTGTCTAGGCACTATTTGTCTCAATTATAAAAAGGAATTAAAATTCAACAAGAAATGAAGTGACACACAACATAAAGATTAAAATGCTAAATCAGAACAATAATTTAAACAACACAAAATTAAAAAATACAGTATAGGCAAGAAATAAGACCTTTCCTCATGGAAGAAAGAAGAAAATGGAAATAAATGACAACCTCTCTCATAGGTGAAAAAAGAGAATGGAAATAAATGATATCATCTCTCTAAATTTTATTAACTATCCCTTTTTTATTTTGTGATTTTTGTTACGGGAACACGCAATATTGTTTTTTGATAATTTTGTCATCCCGCATCCCGCAAAATGTGGGATGTGGAGATATTTTGTGTGCACAAGTTGGACATCCCGCAACTTGCATGCCGCAAATGGTGGATTGCGGAATGAAAATTTGACAAATTATAAACTTCAAGATCCCACAATCCGCATTGTAGGTTGCGGGATGTCCGACTTGTGCACATAGATAAAAACTGACTCTGAACATTTGGTGTGCCTTTGAACAAAATTGACAAGTTCTTCATAGTCAGCTGAGTAGTTTGATGCAAATATCGATGGTGATGCAAGACTGCATGGATCATTTCTAGTAGAATGGTGTGACTCAGATGTGGAAAACTGGGAATTACGAGGATTCCAAGCTGTCACATGTGTGTCAAAAATCTCTATGAGCATGAGACAACCACTATGGAGATTGATTCTATGGCAGTTGTTCAAAATTTGCAATAAACATTAATATAGATTAATACAGTATATAGATTAATATTCATTTAGTTTTCTTAATACACTATATAGACTAATATATAATCCACTATCTCGCAACCCGCACCCCACAAATGCGGGCTACGAGATGCGGAGTACGAAATTACTAAATAATATTTCATTCACCACCCTCATCCCACAGTCTGCATCTTGCATTTGTAGGGCGGGATGTGGGGTGTAGGTTGCGGGTTGCAGGGTACAGGATTACTAAAAAATATTTTATTCACCACCCTCATCTTGCAATTTCTCTTTTGGAAACGCGCAATCCCGCAAAATGCGGGTTGCGGGTTGCAGAAACACAGAATATAAATCTTAAATCAAAACACAAGACAAAAAGCCGAAAATTGAATATTGTTTTTGTGAAAGAAATTTATACGAAAATCAATCGTCGATGACAGCGCAAGGATTCAACTGTTTTGAACGTGCTTGTAAAACTCCAGTCTACTATTTAGTTGTGTTTATCCCAGTCTATGTTTGCAAAATAGTGTAATATAACTATGTACCAGTGGTATTCTCTAATCCTCCATCGGTAATATAACTGTTTACAGGATTGCTCGTGTCCTGTAAATTTAAGGAAAACTGTAAAGTGTAAATGAAGCGCACCAAAATCAATATGTGGTTACCTTCAGGTGTGTTTATATGCAATAAAGCAAAGGCGTTTGCCGTTTGCAGCTTCATAGTTCCTTTCAAGCAAAAAATGTATCGAATTTTGTATTGTTGAGAAAAAAAATATGAGGTAATACATAAACAACTAATAATTAGACAAAGCAACAATAACAACAAAACAAAGCAAGGGTGTTTGACCATCTCATGGAACACCCTTGCTTAATTTTGTTAGAATATAATCCGTTAGGGATTATAATATTGTAAATAAATAAATAGGAATAGTTGGAAGCCGAAAAGGCTGGACGGAAGGTGAAATAAACCGTCACATGAATGTATAAATGAATGCTTAGCCATGAATAGATTAATTGAATTGGGAGTTATTACCAACAAATTTGGTTGAACTAAAACAAACCAAGGATTATGTCATTCTCTTTCAGTCAAATCAGCAATAACAACAAAACAAAGCAAGGGTGTTGGATCATCTCGTAATTAGACTAAATGACGGCCGTGAACCCTGTTTGAGATAAAAATTCGGAACCGAATAGACGATGAGTTCAGTGAGTTCACTTGGTTTAACGAGGACACTTGTACCAACGGGCAAATGTTGACAGCACCATGTAGCAAGAGTGATATAGAATCTTTAGTTAGCATACTCTCCATAGTGTGACAGCCTTTTTTTCCTGTGAAATGAAAAAGGGCAAGAACAAAAAAAATTCGCAATGTCACATATTCATGTGATCCAATGACAAAAAATACTTGCAGATATCACACATTTTTTATTCCGGTTGAACTTACACAAAGGAGGAATATTGAAATCTGGGGTAGATGAAGATGTATGTTTTTTATTTCTACCTATGACCATGAAACAACCACTCTGCAGATTGATTCTATGGCAGCTGTTCAAAATTTGCAATAAACATTAATATATAGATCAATACAGTATATAGATTAATATTCATTTAGTTTTCTTAATACAGTATATAGACTAATATATAATCCACTATCCCGCAACCCGCACCCCTCAAATGCGGGTTGCGGGATGTGGGGTACGGGATTACTAAATAATATGTCATTCACCACCCTCATCCCGCAGCCCGCATCCCGCAATTGCAGGGCCAAATGCAGGGTACGAGATTACTAAAAATATTTTATTCACCAGCCGCATCCCGCAATTTCCCTTTCGGCAACGCACAATCCCGCAAAATGCGGGTTGCGGGTTGCGGAAACACATAATATAAATCCTAAATCAAACCACAAGACAAAAAGCCAAAAAGTGAATACTGTTTTTGTGAAAGAAATTTATACGAAAATCAATCGTCGGTGACTGCGCAAGGAGAACACTGTTTTGAACGTGCTTGTAAAACTCCAGACTACTATTTAGTCATGTTTAGCGAAAAATATGGGCTTGAATACATGAAAGGACCCAATTCAGTAGCAGTTCCAGTGACCTTCGGAGGAAATCTGGATGTGAAGAAAAGAAAAAGGTATTTTAATTATTATGAAGGGACCGATTTGTCCTGTGGTTTTTCCAATCACCATAGCCCATGGTTCATTGTGTCTAAAGAAGACAGAAAGGCCATGGAGCTGTGCAGAGATTTGGTGGTGATTTCAGGCCTATTTGGAGCCTATGATAGAATTAAGCAACCCAAGAATGTGAGGAGAATAACAACAGAGAATGTTTGTTTCTTCATGTTTATGGACAATGCAACTCTCATAGGCCTTGCTAGATATCAAATCAAGCTGGATGAATCTCATAGAATTGGAATTTGGCGTATTATTGAACAAAATTTTGATGGTTTTGTGATCCCTCATCCCGCATTCCACAATTGCAGGATGCGGGATGCGGGATCACAAAACCACCGCACTTGCATGAACAAAAACTTTTCCGCTTCCCCACATCCAGCAAATGCGAGATGTGGGTTGCGGGATGAAAAACTTTTAAAATATTACAATAGTAATTATATTCAATTGAAAATTATTTTAAAATTTTAAAAATTTAAACGAAAGAATTTATAACAATAAAATATTTATGTTAATTATTTTAATTAAAAGGACAAATGGGAAAAGTTAAACATATCAATCAAAACTGTATTGTCTAGACCAACCAAACGAGAACAAATCATGGAGATTTGGGTTGTTTAGTCTGGACATGGGAATGATTAGGCTATCACCTATGAAACATGGGCTTGCCAGTAGAAAAGTTGTTGTCATTTTCTAGTCCAACCAATTAAGGAGATTCAATAGAATATGTGTAAACTTATTGATTTTAGTAAATAAATATTAATTATTTTAATTAAAAGGAAGATTAGAATTTGATTATTAAGATTAGAATTTGACAGTAAAATTATTCATGATAAAGTATTTTGACTCTCAGAGGATCAACATAGAGAATGCTGGAAAAAATAACGCACCTCCTGGAAAAAATCTGTAACACCTTTCCTGTCGGGCATTTAAATCAAAGTTCCTAATCCCGCATCTCGCAATGCGGGTTGCGCCCGAGCTTGAAACTTATTATTTGCAAGTTTTTCATCCCGCAACCCGCATCCCGAAATTTTGGGATGCGGGTTGCGGGATGGATAACTTGCAATTAATAAATTTCAAGCTCCCATAACCCGCATTGCGGGATGTGGGATGCGGGATTAGGAACTTTGATTTAAATGCCCCGAAAGGAAAGGTGTTGCAGATTTTATCTTTGCTTGAGGAATATCTGCCACGGATGCTTCTGAGTTATCTTCTTGCTTTACTTCCTGGGGCATGGGTGGCCAACCTGGATGGCTGTGAAAGAGAGATTACCAAAGGGAACAAAGCTTAGCTTCTTCTCAATATTCCTGATCCGTTCGACGATGCCACCAAGGTGCAAATTTACTTATCTGTTTATGTTGGGTTTCTTGAATATATTTTGGGGGTTTTTAATTATTTATTTTACTTTAAAAAAAATATTTTAAGTTGTTTTTTTGTAGAGGTGGATGGCCTTTTGGTTTGTTAAATTGTCATGAAATTACTTCTTCTTCCCAAAGACAACTACATTTTAGGTTATATAATTTATTTATTTCAGAAGAGAATAAAGAGCACTCTCTTTAAGTGCTCATGGCACAGTATACTGGTTAACTCTCAATCTATGAGATCACAAAAAATCCCCAATTGTGGACCTTTATATTTTGTTTGGTTGTCAACTTCTTCATGTGGACCTCAGAAGACGACATAAAGAGCTACTACGATTATCCATTGCAAATTCTGTCTTCAAAATTCAGTAAATTTTATAGCCTGTATAAGCTGATTCTCAAAACCATATATAAAACCTAGTTTCATAAGTAGAGCCATCCAGTGACACCTCCAAAAGCAGTTGTCACACACACACACACACACCTATATATATACTTTTTATTTAAGCATCTTTATACTCTAATCAAGGCGTATTGGACTGAAATGGAATGAAATTTGGATTTTTCTACTCTAATCAAGGTGTATTGGACTGTAATACAATTCAAATTCGATTTTATAGCAAGGTCCTGAAATCTAGGATCCTTGTTAGCCTCCATTTTTTTATTGAATTTGCTAGTTGTTAATAGGTGCTAAAGTTTATTTTATATTTTAACTATGTTACGAGAAACTTGACAAGGAGACTTGTTTTTCATGCTGTTTTAATCAAGGTGTATTGGACTGTAATGCAATCCAAATTCAACTTTATAGCCAGGTCCTGAAATCTAGGATCCTTGGGGTGCAGGTTGCGGGGTACGGGATTACTAAAAAATATTTTATTCACCACCCTCATCCCGCAGCCCGCATTTTATTCTTGTAGTTGAATAGCGTACAACCTAGAAAATATGTACATTGAATAGAGAGGTACTGGAGGGGGTATATTTTGAAGAACTTCCTTAGTCTTATAAAACCATTGAACCCGAACTAACTTCCTTGCCTTTGAATCTTCAAACATGTCTTCCAAATAAGCAATGCAATGATCCCTTCCTTCTGCTGTCATATATACAAAATCATGAACCTACCAACCAAAAACATTTGCAATTAGCTATCAAGACCAAATGAACAAATATACCAACAGGGGAAAGAGAACCCTACTAAAAACCCCAAAAACAGTTTACAAGCAAGCATATCGATAACTTTGAACGGTTTCTCAACTTACTGATATGGTGATCCCATTGTGACTGAAAGACTGGTAATGTGTCAACTGCTTTCTACAAGTCCTTGGGGCACCTAACCATGCAACATCCCTACTGGTTGCTCTCCTAGAGCCATAACTCCATTCCTTGGACTTGGTTCAAACATTCTTCATCCACCAAATCCTGAATAGGATCAAATATGCAATGGATGGCATCCTCTTGCCTCAAAAATACCTAAACACTATGTATAGCGGAAATCTTATTAGATCGAGGCACTTTCAGCACAATGCTGATAAAGTTGGAAGCTTCGCATATGATAAATTCATAGATCTGATCCATAAGTGGTTCCTGTATAGGGAATGGTTTCACAATTAAAACAACCCAAATCCTCTTCTTTTGGTAGAAATCTTCCAGAAAAAGGGTCTGCCCTAAACAATATCCTCTGCAGCACAGGCAAAGCCATGTTTTCTGAGGACCTAGAAGCCATTGAAAGAAAGCATTATCAATGTAGTTGAATAGTGTACAACCTAGAAAATATGTACATTGAATAGAGAGGTATTGGAGGGGGTATATTTTCAATAACTTCATTAGTCTTATAAAACTATTGAACCCAAACTAACTTCCTTGCCTTTGAATCTTCAAACATGTCTTCCAAATAAGCAATGCGATGATCCCTTCCTTCTACTGTCATATATACAAAATCATGAACCTACCAACCAAAAACATTTGCAATTAGCTATGAAGACCAAATAAACAAATACCCCAACAGGGGAAAGAGAACCCTACTAAAAAACCCAAAAATAGTTTACAAGCAAGCATATCGATAACTTTGAAGGGATGCTCAACTTACTGATATGGTGATACCATTGTGACTGAAAGACTGGTAATGTGTCAACTGCTTTCTACAAGTCCTTGGGGCACTTAACTATGCAACATCCCTATTGGTTGCTCTCCTAGAGCCATAACTCCTTTCCTTGGACCTGGTTCAAACATTCTTCATCCACCAAAGCCTGAATAGGATCAAATATGCAACAGATGGCATCCTCTTGACTCAAAAAGACTCAATGCGATGATCCCTTCCTTCTGCTGTCACAAAATCATGAACCTGCCAACCAAAAACATTTGCAATTAGCTATGAAGACCAAATAAACAAATATCCCAACAGGGGAAAGAGAACCCTACTAAAAAGCCCAAAAACAGTTTACAAGCAAGCATATCGATAACTTTGAAGGGTTTCTCAACTTACTGATATGGTGATACCATTGTGAATGAAAGACTGGTAACATGTCAACTGTTTTCTACAAGTCCTTGGGGAACCTAACCATGCAACATCCCTACTGGTTTCTCTCCTAGAGCCATAACTTCGTTCCTTGGGGGTATATTTTCAAGAACTTCATTAGTCTTATAAAACCATTGAACCTGAACTAACTTCCTTGCCTTTGAATCTTCAAACATGTCTTCCAAATAAGCAATGCGATGATCCCTTCCTTCTACTATCATATATACAAAATCATGAACCTATCAACCAAAAACATTTGCAATTAGCTATGAAGACCAAATAAACAAATATCCCAACAGGGGAAAGAGAACCCTATTAAAAATCCCAAAAACAGTTTATAAGCAAGCATATTGATAACTTTGAACGGTTGCTCAACTTACTGATATGGTGATACCATTGTGACTGAAAGACTGGTAATGTGTACAAGCAAGCATATCGATAACTTTGAAGGGTTTCTCAACTTACTGATATGGTGATACCATTGTGACTGAAAGACTGGTAATGTGTCAACTACTTTCTACAAGTCCTTGGGGCACCTAATGTGTCAACATCCCTACTGGTTGCTCTCCTAGAGCCATAACTCTGTTCCTTGGACCTGGTTCAAACATTCTTCATCCATCAAAGCCTGAATAGGATCAAATATGCAATGGATGGCATCCTCTTGCCTCAAAAAGACCCAAACACTACGTATAGCGGAAATCTTATTAGATCGAGGCACTTTCAGCACAACGCTGATAAAGTTGGAAGCTTCACATATGAGAAATTCATAGATCTGATCCGTAAGTGGTTTCTGTATAGGGAATGATTTCACAATCAAAACAACCCAAATCCTCTTCTTTTGGTAGAAATATTCTAGAAAAAGGGTCTGCCCTAAACAATATCCTCTGCAGCATAGGAAAAACCATGTCTTCTGAGGACCTGGAAGCCATTGAAAGAAAGCATTATCAGTGTAGTTGAATAGCGTACAACCTCGAAAATATGTACATTGAATAGAAACTTTCTCAGAAAATATGTACAGTGAAAACGGAAAATGGAAAAATACCGCGTGAAAGACTCGATTAAGAAACCCCGTGTAAAAAAATGGAAAAAAAATAGGAAACATGTGTTGAGTCGCCATTAGCCAGGGAGACGAGGAATCTTTAAGACTGCGTCTCCATAGAGAAAACAACTTCGACGTAATTATTAGCAATTTCAATAACTATTAAAAAAAAGGATCTTTATAGATAAGAAAAAAATATCTTTAACAATTCATTAAATCTTTAAAAATAGTTGTCTTCATTGGATCCAAAGAAATTATATATGTAACATAGCCTTCGTCGCTTGATCAACATAATCTACAAAAGGAACTAAGACGAATAGCTTTGGAATTGGAAGTAGAAGAGATGTTGTTAAAGGTGATACCATTGCTTCTTCTACTAGTTCAATAAAGTCACCTAATCCATCCACTGAATTTGCTAAACTGTCTCCAATATTCAACCACTACTAATGCTTATGCTTAGTCATCAACATGAATTGGAGCTCAAAGTGACTAATCGGTAAGATGCACCAACTACATATTAACCATCTTTCATTTCTTTTCTAGAAATACTTTGTTATAGTTTAAAAGGTATCTTTGGATTTGAATTGCAGGATTTTTGATGAGCAACTTTAATAACTATTAAAAGAAAGGATTTTTAAAGAAAGGATTTTTAAAGATGAGAAAAAAAAATTCTTTAAAAATTCATTACAATTACTAAATACTTTGCAAAACATTATATATTTTCTTTTTTTGAAATAAATGAAATGCAATGAACTTTAAATACTTAATTAATGTTAGTAATATATTCGACCAAAGGTATGCACTAAGTTTTTTAAGCATATCCTTAAGATTAAGTAACACATTTATTTATTTATTTTTATTTTATTTGACTTTAAGAGATCACAAATAATATTGGAGACCTTTACATGTATATTTGGACATTCAATATTTTAAGCATATCCTTAGATTAAGTAACACATTTATTTATTTATTTTTATTTTATTTGACTTTAAGAAATCATAAATAATATTGGAGACCTTTACATGTATATTTGGACATTCATATATTGTTTATTGTTTGGAGATCGTTTAGTATGAATCTATGTGATTTGCGGATAATAGAACGTGTATGTAACTTGGTTCAAGGAAAAAGTAAAGCCAATGATAGATATAGGATTTTTTTCGCCTGGGTTGACAAAACGTTTGAAAAAGTTCTTTCATAGGTCATTATGCACTATTTTGAGTGTTTTCCAAAGGATTCAAATAATTGATATTAAGGTTGTAGATAAATCTGGGTGTTCGACGTATTTTGTCGGTGTTTCATAGGGGGTTCCGACCACCTGAGGGGTTGGAGGTATCTTATACTTTCATGATCATCACTGGATTTAGTTTTCTATTGGTGTGGGTTTGACTTCCAATTATTGCACGGAGTTGATGGCCTTAAAATTGGTTCTTCTACTTACTATCTCTCCAAGGATGTATAGAATATTCAATTATTCGAGGACTCAAAGTTGGTGGTAGAGTGGCGGAGACTAAAGAAACCACCATAAAATCTCAATCTTCAGCCTATGTATGAGGAGGTAAACATAGTATCATATTTTTTATGCAGATTTCCTACAACCATATTTATAGGGAAAGAAATGGTTGGCAGGCCATTTATCAAAGGAAGGATTAATGGTAAGAGAAGGAGTATGGCTTCTTAAAAAAATGGATAGAGACATATTGATAGAATATGATCTAGGGCCCCATCCTGGTTAGTTATTTATATTGATCACTAGATTACTACATGATTAAGAACACTCCATTGGATAAAAAAAGAAATGGAATCAAATGAATTATCATCTTGTACTTAAACATGGAATGAATGAAGATGCCATCTACATATTTAGGTTGTATTTTTGTATATGATGGACCACATGTAAATGTTTATGTCACACCTATACATGATATTTTGATGGAACAATATTGATATATGTGTTCATTTTTTTAACAATATATGCTTGGTAAAGACCACTGCATCTATCTAAAAGGTGATTTATCTAATTGATAAATTGCACCCTTTTTTCGAGGAAAAAAAAGACACCATGCACTTCTATTGTACAATAAAATTATAAATTAATAATTAATTAAGTGTGTTGAAAAATACAAGTATAGTCAAATTATTGCTGTCATAAATATTATTATAATCTATAAGACTTATATGAATTATTGAGGATGGATCTAACTTGGTCATATAAATGGAGATAAATGGAGGTAAACATATTCTTTCATTTTTATTGTGTATAGTCCATGTGTGTAACAATAGATTTAGTAGTAGAGATAACAACAACTTAAGTTGCAAAATAAGCATGATTAGAATATGATGATTACAACTTTGAAACTACGTGTTAGGATTAATTAATTAATCCTCCCTTTGACTACCATAGTCTAATTGTCATTTCGTAGCTTAGGAGTTTATTTCCACCTCACCAGTGCCATGGGGGACTCATCTGGGGCCCACCTAACACTTGATGTGCCAGTTTGCATGAGTTTAGGAGCTCCAGAGGCCAATCTTTATAATTGAAGAGCCCACACGTGGGAGTTCATCATTAGTTCAACCTAGTCAGTGTTGATTTATCCTCAGAAGGGCATTAGTCAGTTCATCTCCAGTTAGTCTAGTGCCACTTTTCCCTGATTCAAGGAGGCTAGGCACCTTTTCCTACCTACCTTGTTCAGTTAATTGACTATGAACTGGTTTAGTTGTGCCGAGTTAGATTAATGAGCTCTTAGTGGTGATTTTCTCACATTGAGTTAACATTGGAGCTAGCCCAACTTGGTGAGTTTGAATCCTACCTAGTGTATTCGAATTATCCTTGTTGTATCATCATTATATTTCAGAGAGGTTAATGATAATTCATGTAATGTTATGATGACCAGTTTTTTCTCTTGGTTGTTCATTTTTCACCATGAATGTTTGATCAGTGTACCCTGAATTACTTCTCTCCTACAATCTTCTTTCATAGTGAATTCATTTAGTCTTGAGGATCCTAAGCTTTTCTAAATTAAACATGGTATCAGAGCAGGTATTCATGCCAACTTCAAACCTTGGAAACTTCCATTGGTGAACCAGAAGCAATTGGGTTCCACATAATTCTTGGTATTCTTACCTTGCTCCCTTTGGGTTTTGTCCAGAGAAGTCTAGCCAGGTGTGATACACCAAAAGAAAGTGCACATGTCAAAGTGGAGAGTGTTTGAATTGGTTTGAATTCAAATTGAAGTGTTTTTGCAAGTAAATTGAATATTTTTGAAGAATTAGCTGTTCCTTGAAGTTGCAAGATGGATAATTCAACAACCTTGACTCCTCGGATCCTCACACTCTTTAACTAACTTGATTGGAGGGTTGATATGTAGATAGTGTTGTGCAACAAATGTCTGTACAGGGTCACCATGGGAAGGGAGGTCGAACCCCAGTAGCCTCTTGAGAGGTTGAAGTATCTGAACAAGCTGGATGAAGCATTTTGCTTAATGTGCATACACATATCCAGGGAGTTACTCTTCCATCTTGATGGACTGAAAACTCCAAAGGTAGTATGGGAGAAGCTCAAATCCCTATTTGGAAAGCAGGATGAGTTGAGAGGCCATATTTTGGAGAATGAGTTGATTTCACTATAGCCCAACAACTTCGAAACTATCCAACAATTCTTCTCAAAATTCAAATCCCTTGCGATGCAGTGCAAGCAGTGTGGGATTGATAAGAAGGATGAGCAATTGGTGCTCTCAATTCTAAGCAAACTTGGCCTAGATTTCTCAGTGTTCATATCCACCTTTCACTCCGGGAGTCTGACAACTCCTAATTGGTGAATTCCATCCCTTGATGCCTTCACAAAATCTCTTATTCAGGAACAAGCCTAGTTGATACAAACAAGAGCTCTCAAAGCCTCTAAGAATTAGGCTCTCTTAGATGGGGAGACTAAGAATGCGTAAGAAAAGGGGAAGTAGAAAGGAAAAGAGAAGAAGAACACTAATTTCAAGCCTAAGGATAAGCATAATCTTTCAGAAGGAGCTTCAAGTTCCAAGAAGGACAAGAAAAAGAAGTTTGACAAGGCCAAGTGCTCTTACTGCAAGAGAGGAAATCGTACAGAGAATCTATTTATGAATAAAAATATAGACCAAATGTCTAGGATACTTGAATAGAACAATATTACCCTCCCTAAAGGTGTAAAGAAGTCTGATGCTGGAAGCAAGACTTAAGATCGTGAGAGATGCCATGCTATGAAGGTAGGATTTTCTCAGTCACAATATTTTCTCATTGATTTTGGAGCCTCCAACCACATGGTTGCCTCCAAATAATCATTCTCCTCTGGATCTCTCTGGAGGACCAAGTATCCACATGGGAGATGACTCACAAATCCCAGTTGTCGGGAAAGGTTCCATCAAATTTAAGCATGGAGTGTTCAAGAATGTTCTCTATGTCCTTACCTAGCAACAAATATGTTGTTTGTATACCAAATAACTCATACTGACTCACCCAAGCGAGTCACAATTTGTCACATGCCCCAATTTTGAAAAAACAATATCATCTTATTTGATTTTATTTAAAGACAATATGTTAAATTTTATGCTAAGTTGTAATTAATGACTCAGCAGAGTCAAGGATATTTAATGTAATTCTGAATATTTTAATTACAAATAAATAAAGGTGGAGACAACGGCTTAGGAGAGCTGTTAAAAGAGTGTTTATTGGTCAAATTGGTGGAGGAGACTGGGTGGAGAGCAAACAAACATGTGGCAGCATCCTCAAACCACTTCCAATCGTTGCAGGTGGAAACCTCCCTACATTTGGGGTCATGATCCCCCAAGAAAGTGGGATCAGAGTAGGTGGCTCAATTAATGACAACTGACCCAAAATACCTAGGCAATCTTTATAAAAATACCCATTGAAGAGAGCTGAGGCTGCTCATTCTAGAGAAGTGATCATTCAGGTGAATGTACTTCAGAGATTCAATGGCAATGGAATTTGTGGAAAGAGTTTGAGGGGTTAAATGCTAAGTGATCTAGTGCAGCTTTTTCAGCTGAAGGATCTTACTGCTGAGTGCAGAGTGTTTTCTAAGTCATTGGACTAGTCTATTGTTTGCATTCTCCACCAGTTCTCAGCCAAGAAGACCAGGAACAGGCTCGGGGGTCCTAAGGAACCGTTGTTTGAGCACTCTCCAGGAGTTTGGTAGGGAGGAACAACCTCCTAACGCTGTTGTTGTCCATCTTAATCAGGTTCTACATTCTTTGGTTTTACTGTGTTAGATGGTTAAAAGTTAATCTGATTGTTATTTGAATGTTACATATTTAGTTGTAAAATATTAGAGTTAGTAATCTTTTAGATTTTTGAAGGAATGAATCTGAATAGATGAAAAATAATTCTAATCTGTGTTTTTCCATGTCTAGAAGGACCAGACCGTACTCCAGCACAAACATAGTATTTAAAGTAGATGAAGGAAATGATACGAGACTAAAATGAATAGATGTAATATGCATTTCATAATAGCAAAGTAATTTATTGCAGTATGTAGGTTATTATCAAAAAGACCATTAACCTGGTTATCTATGTTCTTTGTTTATGTAAATATACTGATAATGAAATAGCAATATTCCATTCAGGTAGAAGAATTATTATGTTAAGAAAATACCCTAGTAGATAAGATGTTATGTTTATACACAGTAAATTATACTTTTTATTCAAATTAAAATATGCAAGAGGGTAAACAGTGTTATATTGTATACATATTTTCTTTATGTTTATTTAATAACCAGTTGCTTATGCAGTAAAAGAAACGCAGTTAAACTACTTTGTTTACATTCAGTTCATTACAGATATAACTACTATTCCTATAGCTTATTTACTAATAATATTAACTAAACTAGGTCTAACAATTACTATTAAGCAAGTAGTGTATTATTAAAGTATTTAAAATATAAAGAGCAAACTAAATTAAGTTACAGAAGCTGAATCTTGAGTATTTTCAACTAGTCAGCTTTAGTAAATTAAACAATAAGAATATGATAATAACTAATTCATAAATAAAATACATATCTATGTAAGAACTGTCCTGTAATTATTAACAGGTTTATACCTACAAGAGTAACTACAATGTCGAAACCCTTTATTAAATTCATTGTTTTAATAAAAAAAAATAGTTAAGTTATAATTCTATTATTTGGAACATTATCATTAAACAAATTGAACTATTGTAGACTGGTTACAGTCTTCATAACAAATATATACATACAGATACAAATTAAGAAATATCATTATACACAGATAATAAGATTAACTTAAACAATATTTGTTTTACAAGTAACAGAACCTACTTAAATAAATTAAAAGAATTATTTTAACAAGGGTTTCATTTAGGAAACCCTAGCTCGTAATTCCTGAGCCAATAAGTAAAACAACTTATACCATGTCTGAATGACAGTCTTAAAACTATTAACAATAATCTAATGCAAATATAAACAGTAAAATTATTATTTCACCGTTGAAGAGGTTAAAAACACTAAGTTACACATATTCACAAAGCATTATGCAAAAACGAGTCCGAGCTCGAAGGATAACTTTTAAAAAACCCAGCGCATTTCTTGACAGGCCAAAAGGATTTAAAACTTAAACAGTGTACAAAAACTAGCTCTGAGCCGATGTACCCATGTCATGGTATGGGTTAATAAACAAAACTAACAGCCTAATTATCAAAACCTACATCATTGTAAAATCCTTTTAACACAAGAAAAGAGCATTTACAAGTCACGACATTGAGCCGGAGTCATCCTGCTGTAAGCGAGGGTTTTAAAAACAAAAATAAAACTTATAAACTGAAGACCAACAACCCAAGACTGGGAAAGACCAAGGCCGTAACTCCTTCCAACTGCAAACATTTCCCCTAAGTCTGTACAAGCAGGGAGAGCCATCTTATAACTGAGGCTTACTGGTAGACTGAACACCGATCCAAATGTGAAGTGGTTCCTTCCAAATGTTAGGCAAACTATCACTTGCAAAATGAAAACCTAAACATAATTAAAAACTTGAATGTAGAATTGAAATTGAAGTTTCTTTATAGCTTTCAACTTCTTAAAAATGATGTGTTACCTATAATGTTGAAAACTGAGCTCACGAAAAAGGAAAACCGACACCATGAGCACAACAACCCTCGTATTCACCTCAGAAGGAGGCAGATGAGTTCGAGTTATCAACTACATCGACAACTGGAGCAAGAGAAAGCCAAGGCCGTGGCCAAACCACAACTTCAACACTAAAAATACCAACTGTGTAATACAATTCTCATGCACAACAAGATTGGTTACAGAAATCAACTCAAGCATGAGCTGTGAACTTCACAACTCTCACTCTAAGCCACGACTCTTCGAAAATGCACAGACAATGGAACTGAAGGCGAGCAACTGCGAGCCCTCATGGCCGCAGTGAACCCAACAATGCAGAGACCGAAACCCTAGCTGAACAATGAAGGATATGGTTGCAAGGTAAAGCTTATAAGTCACGTATTGCATGGCGAGGGGAGTTGCACGTGCCCACAAATCGATCCACATCATGGTGGGTTCATTTGTATAGTCTTCGCTGCAATATTTCGGATCAAATAATTGTCAATTATTCACATCATTGCACACAATGATAATGTATTATACGCATAAGGTCAAAATCGTATTATTGTTCCAACGAAGTCAAGCCTTAATAATGAACGAGGTTGGTGCCATCGTTTAACCTAATGTTTAAACCATGAAATCATCTTTGTTAAGAACCATATTATTTTTATGATTTTGATACCCTTGTTTAATAACGATCATATGACCTTTCTTAATCAAACTTATAAGAAAAAGATCAAGAGGATAGTAGAAGCTTGAACAGGATTGTTAATGCCTTTATTAACTTGTTCTTATAAGTCATGAACTATGATTGTTTAAGCTATAAGAATTAGATTTAAACCAATAGGGTGTATAAAGATACAATAACATTTATACACAAGAATAGCTCCTACTCTTTAAAGGGGTCTACCGTACTGGATGTAGGATATAAAACTTACAAGTACATGATCTTTGGTCTCCATAATTTCTACCAAACTCTAAGATGAATCGAATCAAGGTTAAGTTGAAATTTGGAGTTTAGAATAGTAAACTCTCTAGGATTTTATTGCATCTCATTTACATATAAGTAAATAGTAGGGTAATGTGAAGTTGTCGCATTATGTTGGTCATGAAGAAAATGGGAATTCAAGTCACAACTTCATGATTTTATGCAGAGGATACTTTATAATTTATAAGTGATGTTAAGCTGATAAATTTACTTTATTGAAGCCTAATTGAAATAGAGCTGAAAAGTACACAGTAGGCTTACGTTTTGAAAGACTTAGGTCTATTTCTATAATGATAAGCAACGTTTTAATTATTAAAATAATAATAGCAATAAACTCTTATGTTAGAGAAAGAGTTATGATACAAAATCATGAGCTCTATTAAGAACTGGAAATCACTTAGAGTATAGTTAGAAGGAGGTTTTATCTATCTTAAATATCTATCTGTTAAAAGACAAACAGTAGGGCGACGTTAATAACCCTTACGACACAAATATTAAGTAATATCATATTTGTGAATCAAGTAAAAGAAACATTACTTTACCTTGCAGGACCTTGAGTCTTCTAAGCAAACTTTTACTCTAGCAGTACTTTTATGTTAAAAGAAGTATATATGGTTTAACGCCTTAATAAACTTTTGCTGGGTCAAAAATTTACCTGTCAAGAATATAAAGATCCAGAAATCCAGATATGTTAGCAATCGCTAAGTAAGCCCCAGCTAGAAAATGACTCCTCACCTACTTGACATTCAAACCATCAATACAACTAAATATTCGAATGCAGATTACTTACATCACATATCAAAATTAAAACAACATTAATCTATATGTGTTAAAGTTAATGGTTACTTTTATTTTCTGTTTCATTTCTTCTATTAGCTGCTAGCAGTTATCTAAGTGCAACTGTAAACATTTTATGTTATCCCAAAATTTTAAATTTTTGTGAAAATTTGGGGTTTTGACACTTTGATCTTGACTCAGTGGAGATATATGAAATTTATACTGGGAATTTGATAGCAAAAGGAGTTGCAAATCATGCCTTCAAGGCATATGATTTTTCTCACTTTCTTCCTAACTCATATCCAAGTGCCTTATTGACTCATGTTAATGATACAAACAAGATTTGCATGAAAGTTTCAGCCATCTGAATTTCAAATATCTCTAGTAGCTCCATAATGAAGAGATGGTTGAGGGATTTCCTCTCATCAAGTCCTATGAAGGTGTCTATAATGGTTGCTTTGTAGGTAAGCACCCATAGCGAAGGTATGAGGTTGGGAAGGAAAGAATAGTTGCCTCTGCACTTGATCTGGTTCACAATGATGTCTTCGTACTAATTCCCACAACATCTATGAATGGATCCAGATACGTTCCGACCTTCATTGATGACTACTCAAGGTATTGTTGGATCTACTTCCTCAAGTAGAACTCTGAGGTGTTTGAAACCTTTAGAATTTTCAAAGCCTTAGCTAAGAACACTCTTGGGAAGAATAGCAAAGCACTCAGATTAGATAATGAAGAAGTGTACATCAAAAGAGAATTACAAAAGTTGTGTGCTTCAACAGGTATTCAAATGCAACACTCAGTCCCATACACACCACACCAAAATGGTGTAGTTGAGAGGAAGAATGGATCTTTGAAACAGATGGCTATATGCCTTCTTGAAGCAAGAAATCTTCCTCCATATCTGTGGGATGAAGTAGTAAATTGTGCTTCATACATCCATAACATAGTGCCTCACAAATCAGTGATTGGGGTCACTCCTTTCAAATCATTGATGGTGCATAATCCAAGTTTCTCACATCTAAGAGTTTTTGGCTCCAAAGCGTGGGCCAAAACTCCCATTGACAAGAGGAAAGCCTTCCAAGCTTAGAGCAGTGAATGCATAATGCTGGGATATGGAGATGATGCAAAGGCATACAAACTGATGGAGATTGCAACCAAAATGTGTTTCATAGAGTGCAGTGTTCAATTTGAAGAATATCATGCACATGATCCACAGGTAGCTGAAGAAGGTATAATTACTAAAACAACTCCATTTGTTGATGATGCTCTCTTAACTAATATTTCATATTTAGATTCCAAATATGAGGATCAATATGCTCAAGATATTTATATTGAGAATGAACCTCAAGTAGATCTAGATCCAGCTCTAGCACCTACTCCTAGTCAAAATGGCCCCAAAATCTCATTGAAGCTGCTATAAATAATGCTAAGGATCCAGATGAATGAACAAGAACAAGATCTCAAAATCAGGATGAAAACCTTGCACTATTCCATACAGATCCACTTATCCCAGAGAGGTGATTCATGATGATGGGGTCAGTTCCATAGTCCTACAAGGAGGATTTCCATGATCTAAGATGGCAGGAAACCATGGATGATAAGTTTGATTCGATATAAGACAACCAAACTTGGAAGCTTGTTCCCTTACCTCCTAGGAGGAAGCTAGTTTAGTGAAAATGGATACGTAGGACCAAGCTAGCAGATGATGGAACTATTATCGAGTACAAGGCTTGATTAGCGGTAAAGGGGTACCCACAATTCCATGGGCTAAACTACAATGATACATTCAGTTATGTTGCAAGAATGGACTCCATAAGGCTAGTTTCTTCTATTGCAGCTTCGAAGAGGTGGGAGGTACATCACATGGATGTGAAGAGTGCCTTCCTCCATGGTAACCTGGAAGATGAAATCTATATGAGATAGCATGAGGGGTACACTAAATATTCCTCGGTTTTCAAACTAAGGAAATCTCTCTATGGGCTCAAGAAATCCCCAAGGGAATCCCAAGATGGATTCCTTCCTAACGTCATAGAAATTCGAGAGGTGAAAGTCTGACTACAATGTCTACATGTAGCAGAAGGGAGGATTCTTACTCTTGATTGTTCTATATGTGGATGACTTGCTCATTACTAGTGGCTTATTTGCTGGATTGAGAGGCATCAAGTCATTTTTGAGCGAAGCATTCTCCATGACTGATCTAGGGCTGATAAAGCGGTTTATTTGTCTTGAAATAAATAAAAAAGATCAAGGAATCATGATTACACAGTCCAGATACATACGAGATTTGCTCAAAAGATTTCACATGACTAATTGTAAAGCATCGCCCTTCCCCTTCTTATCTGGAATTAGGTTGGAAGAAGGTGGTTCCACACCACTGGTTGATAGTACACTCTACAAACAATTGATTAGTAGCCTGTTGCACCTCACCCATTTGATGCCAGGTTTATCTTATGCTATGAGTGATGTTTCCAGATTCATGCAAGAGCCACATGAGCTACATTGGAAAGCAACAAAGTGCATCTTGCATTATGTGCAAGGTACAGGGGAGTTTGGGATCCACTATTCTGCTGGTGCACAACTATATCTGATTGGTTTTATTGATTTAGACTGGGATGGTGATAGTAATGACAGGAAATCTACATCAGTATTTGTGTTCATGTTGGGATCTAGACCAATCTGCTGGTCAAGCAAGAAGCAAACAACTCTTGCTCTCTCTTCATTGAAGCAGAGTATCGGGGGCCTGTGAATGCAACAATTTAGGCAGTTTGGTTGCATGGGATTCTGACAGAGTTTGGAATTCACACTTCACCTTCAGTAGTCCTCTATTGTGATAATCGGAGTACAATCAATATATCCAGTGATCTAGTTTAGAAGCAACAGACCAAGCACATTGAAGTCCACATGCACTACATCCAGTAACTAGTGCATAGTAAGGCCATCATTCTACATTACTGCCCTACACAGGAGCATATTGCAAACATATTCACCAAGTTTTTCACTAAAAATTTATTTTTCTATATTAGACATCTTCTTGGTGTAAAGGTTTGATTTTGTTATTGTTCCTGGTTTTCCTTCTCATTTTGAGGGGGGGTTTTCCCATGAGTTTTTCCCTATCTCCTTGGTTTGTTGAGCAGTTATTTTTGCATTAGATTGTATGGGTGACCTTTTGTCTTAGTTTCCAGGTCCTAGGTTTTCCAATTTAGGATTAAGGGGGGTTGTTAGGATGAATTAATTAATTCTCCCTTTGACCACCGTAGTATAATTGCCATTTCCTAGCTTAGGAGTTTATTTCCGCCTCACTAGTGCCATGGGGGACTCATTTGGGGCCCACTAACACTTGATGTGCAAGTTTGCATGAGTTTAGGAGCTCCAAAGGCTAATCCCTATAATTTAGGAGGCCACACTGAGTCATGGGAGTTCATCATTAGTTCAGCCTAGTATGTGTTGAGTTATCCTCATAAGGGCATCAATTAGTTCATCTCCAGTTAGTCTAGCACTACTTTTCCCTGATTCAAGGAGGTTAGGCACCTTTTCCTACCTATCTTGTTTAGTTAACTGAATTTGAACTGATTTAGTTGTCCTAATTTCAATTAGTGAGCTCTCAATGGTGATTTTCTCGCATTGAGTTAGCACTAGAGTTAATCCAAGTTGATGAATTCGAATCCTACCTACTGTATTCGAATTCTCCCTATTGTATCATCATTGTATTACAAAGAGGTTAATGATAATTCATGTAATGTTATGTTGACCAATTTTGTCTCCTAGTTGTTCAATTTCACCATGAATGTTTGATCAATGTACATTGAATTGATTCTCTCTCCTACAACCTTCTTTCATAGTGGATTCATTCAGGGCCGAGGATCCTAAGCTTTGCTAAATCAAACACTTTGTTACTTTGGTAGGTTAATGAGTTAAGCTCCAACTACATGGCGACAATGATAATATATTCTTGCTTGTTCATGTTGCTCGTACTGGAACACTTGGATTTAATGAATCACATAATGCAATTATCATCTCTAAGATGTTTAATTTAGCCTTTTTATTAGCTTCCATTTCAAATTATTTCTCCAACAATCTGGGTAATCTATGGAGGGAACATCTGGAACAAATATGAAATAGGGACAATTACCTACAATGTTGTAGGGTGTTGTCATTGCTAGAATGTTGAGAATATGCATAAGCATACAACAATACATTTTATAACATGCAAATCAAGAATCTACTAGTATAGGCTTCTATTTACATATGCAATAAATAATCATGTAGGAAATAAGAGACAAGAGAAAAAAACGATACACTAGGTATATGTGGTAAAACGCCAAATGGGGAAACATCCACCCAAAGGTATATTGTCTTCTTATTCTTTACAAATCTCTAGTCTTGCAAGTGAGCTCCTCTCCACATATGCTTCGCAACTTTACCATAGCATAACAATGTAATCAACAAGATATACTCAAAGGATATCCTTTACCTTGATTATATACCAAGAGGTATGGAAGAATTATATCCCAAAATACATGTGGGATAAATGATTTTCCACATCTCCATATAATGAATAGTAATAGGAGAATATTTCTCCAAGATGCATGAAGGAATAACTCCTTTTATATAATATTAGAGATATTTGTGCCTTCTAATGCTAAATAAGGCATATTATGGTATCATACTAGACATCATTACACATGTAATATTAAAATTACACATTCCAACACTCCCCCTTAATGATGATCGGAGGAACAACACATAAATGGAGGAAGATGGCATTACACTGGCATTCCCCCTTAATGGCAACTTCCCTCATTCCCAACGGACTACGAAGATACACAACTTTACTTCTGTCCTAGAATTGGTGAAGATATCAGTTGATTGTTTTTCTGTGAGACAATATTCCAAACATATAACGCCATACACAAAAATATCTCGAATGTAATGAGTATCTAAGTCAATGTGTTTAGTATTGGAATGATACACTGGATTGAACACAAGTTGAATGTCACTCTGATTGTCACATATGAATTTGGTAGGATACTTTTGAACCATTCCAAGCTCTATAAGAACATGCTAGATCCACACTACTTTTTTAGTTGCTTCCTAAGTTTCCATATACTCTACTTCACAAGAAGAACGAGAAAAATTTCTCAACTTCTTAATGGACCATGAAATCAGACTTGAACCAAGATGAAAGACGTACCCTGCAATAGACCTTCTATCTCAAGTATCCCCTGCCCAATTAAAAATGGTATAACTAAGAAGTGAAACTGTAGCCTTGCTAGAATAGAAAACACCATAATGCATTGTCCCCTATAAATATTTGAGAATCCTCTTTCTTGCTTTCCAATGAATTTCATGAGGTTTTTGCATAAACCTCAAAACCATGTTGACTACAAAATAGAAATATAGTCTATTATGTGTCAAATATATCAATCTCCCCACAAGTTGATGATACAAAGTGGCATCAACAAGATGCCTGCCACAATCAACAATTAACTTTACATCAAACTAGAATGGCGTGGGTGAATGCTTACAATCACTCATATAAAACTAAGCAAGTAAATATGTCACATGCTTAGGATGAGAAAGCAATATACCATCGACCATATGCCAAATCTGTAGACCCAAAAAATAATGAAGTAGGCCTAAGTTAGTAATTTCAAATTGGTTTTTAAGATAATTATTCATTTCTTGTATAAGCGTAAGTTGGATGCTAGCAGTGATAATATCATCCACATAAAGTACCACAATTAAAGTCATTTCATTCAAAGTTCTTAACATGCAGATTTGGAACAAATAAATACCACTTAAAACCATTCTTCAAGAAATAAATATTAATTTTTTCATACCAAGCTCTAGGTGCATGTTTAAGACCATTAGTAAAGACTTGTTCAATTTGCATAATAAACTTGAAATTTCAACATTAATAAACTAGGTAGTTGTTGCATATAAATTTCTTCATGAAGATCATCATTCAAAAATGCACTCTTGATAACCATTTGGTGTATTTCCCATTAATAAGATGCAACAAGAGAAATACTAGTTCTTATTGTGTTCATTTTAACAACTAGAGCAAAAGTTTTAGTAAAGTCAAAACCTTCTTTTTGAGATAACCCTTTTTCTACTAACTGAGCTTTTTGTTTTTCAATTTGTCCATCTATAGTAAAATTTGTTTTATATATCCACTTACATCTAATTAAATTCTTTTCAGGATGAAGAGTCACAAGAGTCCATGTCTTTTTTTCATTAAAGAGTCATATTCAATAGTCATTGCTTTCTCTCATTCGGGTTTATCTTTAGCTTGAGCATAGGTAGAGGGATCATATGTGGTCAATAATTTAGTCATAAGAGAAAAGTTAGATCTAGTTCGATGAGTATCGAAAGGAACACCAATTTTAGAACCTACAATTCAAGAGTTTTCTAGGCACAAACATGAAGAGTAGTGGTATGAACCACACTATTACCTTTGGGAGATTCAAGAGGATCAATTGAAAAAGAAGGTGAAATAGGATCAAGGGTAGGCACAAAAGTAGAGGAAGGGGTGACAGATATAGGAGTAACTGTAGATGAAGGAAAATTCAAGGCAACATGAGGTTCACCAAACTTAGGAGGAGGAGATACTTCATTGAATTAAACATCTAGCCTAATGATAATGCCTTGGGTGGATGGATCAAACAACTTGTACACTTTGGAATCCTCTCAATAACCAATGAAAATACAATTATGAGACTTAGGTTCTAAATTTTTCCATTTCTCATCCAGAATATGTGACCAACATTCATTGCCAAATACCTTAAAGTTACTAATATTAGGTTTTCTTCCATTACATTTTTCTTCAAGACTAACCTGCAAAACTTCTTTAATAGGGAATTTATTCAAGATATAGTTAGTTGTGAGGAAGCTCCTACAATAAACAATGGAAATGCACGATATAACTAAAATAACAGAGCACAAAAGATATTTTATTGATCGCAGGCCACTTCGAGGGGGAAACCTCCTTTGAGCAAGCTCAATACAAAATAACTCATGGATGCCTTCATTGGACTCAACACGTACTTATATACTGAGTCTAATATAAACAAATATTACTCCCCATGAATGTGGGATAATACAACATACTAACTAGATGTCTTAGCAACTATTACTCCCCTTAAATCTGGGATAATACAACATACTAAGGGGACGACTTACAAATCATATGCGTCCAACAAAATATACTAACGAAATAAAGAGGAGGGTTGACACGGGTTCTTAACATCCCCTCCCTCTTAAAAAATCTTTGTCCTCAAAGATTTAGATGTGGAAACTGTTGCTGAATATGAAGGAGTGGTTCCCATGTAGCATCATTTGGTTGCATTCTATACCAGTGAATTAATACCTCTGTGATGGACTCAGAGAGAAGCCGACGAGTGTGCTTATTGAGGATGGGCTTCGACTCCAAAACGATGGATCCTTCATTATCCAATTCTAGTAAAATAGTTTGTGTTCTAATGTTGGTGCCAATCCCTTTCTTAAAACAAGAGACATGAAATACTGGGTGAATGCGAGAAGAAGGAGGAAGTTCCAATTTATAAGCAACGGACCCAATCTTCTGAAGAACCTTATATGGCCCATAGAAATTTGGAGCTAGCTTATGATGCCCTTTGAGTTTCAAGGAGGATTTATTGTAATGCTGCAGGTGAAGAAAAACCATATCACCAACTTGAAAAGTGCGCTTATAACGGTGCTGATCAGCATGTTGTTTCATGCGGTTTCTTTCCATGTGAAGATTGTCCTGCAGAATGTGAAGAATCTGATCTTGGTTTCGAAGAACCATGTCAACTTCCTGAACTGGTGAACTGTTCAAGGTGTATGGAATGAGCACTAGCAGTGCTTGATAATAAAATGCTTCATATGGAGTAATTTTAGATGAAGTATGGTAGGAAGTATTGTATCACCATTTAGTGAGAGGGAGCCACTTTTGCCACTGATGTTGTTGTTCATAGGTGAAGCAACAAAGATAAGTTTCCAAAAATTTGTGGATGAATTCAGTTTGACCATCTGTTTATGGGTGATATACTAAACTCATATTCAGTTTGGTTCCAGTGAGGCGAAATAGTTTGGTCGAAAAATGACTTGTGAAAGTTGCGTCGTGGTCTGAGACAATGGAAGAAGGGATTCCATGAAGATGGAATATTTGGTCCATGAAAATTTGTGTGATTGAGGAGGCGGTATATGGATGGAAGAGAGCACAAAAATGACTATATTTGGATAGTTGATCAACCACAACCAAGATTACGGTCTTCCCCCCAGATTTAGGGAGTCCTTCAATAAAATCCATTGAAATATCTATCCAAATCCTTATAGGGATGGGAAAAGGTTTGAGCAAGGTGGGAAGGAGTGTAGTTTCACCCTTATGGCATTGTCAGGTATCACATTCGACAACCATCTATTGAATTTCCCATTTCATTCCCTTCCAAAAGAAGTTATGTTGTGCCCGCTCATACGATTTGAGGAACCCAGAGTGCCCTGCTGATGGAGAAGCATGGAGTTCATAGAAGATAACCTGTTGAAGATCTGTGCTATGGAGAAGCACCAAATGACCCTTGTATCTCAGAGAAGAACCATCCCAAGAGTAACACGGTACATTAGAAGGGTTGCTAGCCAACTATTGGATGATTTCAGATAATGAAGAGTCATTGACATAGCCTTGCTGAACAAATTGTAACCAATTTGGAATAGGCATAGAAATAGCTAAAAAAGAAACATTGCCATCAAATGGGCGAGAAATATCATTCACCACAAGATTGTACTTACCCTTCTTGTAAGTGATCTCATAGTCATAACCCATGAGTTTTCTAACCCATTTCTATTGTGTTGGGGATGAGACCCGTTGTTTTAGGAAATATTTCAGACTCTAGTGATTGGTCTTTATGCATAAATGATTCCCTAAGAGGTACGGATGCCACTTCTATACTGCATGCAAAATAACCATCATTTCCTTCTCATATTTAGAGGCAGCTAAATTCTTACTGAAATGGATTTGCTGGTGAACGTAGTGGGATGTTCATCTTGAAGGAGGAAAACACCAAGTCCATTGTCGTAATCATCACTCTTAATAGTGAAGGGATTGGAAAAATTGGGCATAGCTAGAACAAGTGTGGTACACATAGCTTGTTTCAGTTTGTCAAATGCACACTCAACAACATGTGTCCATGTAAAAGCACCCTTTTTCAGTAGAGTTGTTAATGGAGTTGAAATCTTCCCATAATCCTTGACAAACTTGTGGTAGTAGCCAATCAGTCCCAAAAACCCACGAAGGCTCTTTAGGGTCTGAGGATGCGACCAATTTTTCATGGCATCTATTTTGGTAGGATCTATGTGAACCCCTTGTGCTGAAACAATATTCCCGAGATACTCTACTTCCTTCTACCCAAAAACACATTTAGACTATTTGGCACGAAGATGATGATCACAAAAAAGTTGCAGTACAAGATCCAGATGTTGGAGATGCTCAACCCATGTTTTACAATAGATGAGGATATCATCAAAGAAGACTAGAATGAAGTTTCATACGTAGGGTCAGAATATTTTATTCATCAATTCCTGGAATGTGGAAGGAGCATTCATGAGGCCAAATGGGATGACAAAAAATTCATAGTGGCCATCATGTGTGCATAAAGATGTTTTAGGGATATCATCCTCATGAACTCGAATTTGGTGATACCTAGAACTAAGATCCAACTTGGAGAAAAAATGAGCACCATGAAGCTCATCCAAAATATCATCAACAACTGGAATTGGAAACTTATCTTTGATTGTGATGTGATTAAGTGCTCGAAAGTTGATGCGGAGGTGCCATGCCCCATCTTTTTTTCAGACAAGAAGAACTGGTGAAGAGAAGGAACTAGTACTAGGGCAAATAATACCTTGCTTCAGTAAGTCTCGAACAAGCATCTCAATATCTGTCTTGTGGTGAAATAGGTAGAGATAGGGCCTAATGTCGGAGGTACGCTTCTTGGAAGGACCAGAATCCGATGGTCCTCTGGTCTTGAAGGTGGCAATCCCACTGGATCAACAAAAACACATGCATATCGATCCAAAATTTGTTGTAGATCCAAGGGAGTAGTTGAGGCCGCTGAAGGTTGCATCTAAATGAAATAGAGCTAAGAAATGACACCATGTGAATTCTTCTTAAGGAGATTTTCCATGTGATGTGAACTAATGACGTTGAGAGACCTTGGTTGTAATCCCTTCAATGTGCTTTTTTCCCATTGACTAAAAACTGCATCCAAAGTTTAGCAAAATCCCATAAAATGGGTTCAAGTGTGTGTAACCATTGATTGCCCAAAACCACATCACATCTGCCTAAGGGAAAGGAAAACATGTCAGAGCACAAGTTATAATCCCTAATATAGATTTTCACATTACGACACTTCCCTTTGCAAGGTAAGGTGCTCCCATTGGTAATCATGACTTCGAAGTTGGAGCAAGGATGGACAAAACAATCAGCCTATTTGGCGATCTTGGGGTCAATGAAGTTATGAGTGCTACCATAATCAATGAGTATTGTAAGAGGGATATTTTTGAAGAAACCCCTGACCCGCATGGTTTGTGGGGTGGTGATTTCGACTGATGCATGGAGATATATCTCTGGATGTTTGTCTTGAGCAGGAGGGTCAACAGGTAGTTGCTGAATGTCACCCTCAGTAGCTACTGGATCCTGAGCATCATCATAAATTTAAGGTGCAGGAGGAGAATCCACATCCAAGAGATAGAGATTTTTCTCAACACATCGATTTCCCTGAGTGAATTTCTCATCCCAATTATAACAAATCCCTTTTTCCCTGCGAGCTCGCATCTCGAATTCAGATAAATTCTTGATAGGAGTGGTTCTAGGAGTTGGCAATATTTGAGGTATTTGGGGAACCATATTTCTGAATGGAACAAAAGTGGATTTGGAGCGTTGTTGAGTCATGATCTTGTCCTCCTCCAACTTAGCGAACTCTAGGGATTCCATCATTGTGTTGGGACTGAACATTTTAACCTTAGATCGGATTGCATCCTTTAGATCACTGATAAAACAAATACTGTATAATGCATCAGGAAATCCTTTTGTGTGATTGGCTAGTATCTCAAATTCTATATGATATTCCCTCACAGTGCCAACTTGGTGAAGTTTGGTGAGTGGTCTTGTGAAGTCATCAAAAGAACTAGGGCCAAATCGTTGCAAAAGGAGTTGGCAAAAATCTGTCCATATTAACTCTATATGAGCCTTGATGTACCAACAAAACCATTGAAGGGATTCATTTTCCAAATGAAAGGATGCAAGTGGGATTTTATTGACATCAAAAGTGTTATGCAGACTGAAATATTATTCTACCCTATAAATCCATCCAGTCGGATCATCACCATTGAAGCGAGGAAAATCAAGCTTCGGCCCATGAAAGTCGGCTAGAAGAAGAGAACCCAGTGTTTGCATAAGAACCGGGCTTTCGTCGGTTTCTCATGGTTGAATGCTCAAGATGGATGCCTAGAAATTATTGATCCAGATCTTCGAGTTTGGTCTTGAGGGCGGCAAGTTCTTCTTCCCATTGTTTATTTGATCTTGCATGAGGTTTTTTTTGGGGGAAATGGATAGAAAAACAAAAACATAAATGGTTTTAGAAAATGAAAATTTTGAGTTCGGAAAAACGTGGGTGGGTAATTGGGGTTTGACTAGGTTTTGGGCACTTTCTAAGGGACATGGGAGTAGAAAATGCGAATTTCTAAAGCAGGGTGAAAGAATGGGAAAATTTGTTAGAGAGGGATAAGGAAGAAAAAATAGGAAAAGAACATGGTGGCAAAATTTGAAGGTGATTGGGTGAGAATCGAAAAATTTACGGCAAACCCTAAAAATAGACAAATGTGGAATTTTGGGCTTCAGGAAGTGGAATTTGGGATAGGTTCCTCAAGGAAGGAAATATGCAGAATGTAATTATGGGGGTTACAGTGAATTTTCAAGGAAAATTGAGCTAAAACAAAGAAGATATGAACAAAAATCAGAAATTTATACTCGGACTTTTTTTCCCGGTTCGGTGGAAATGATCCGTGGTGGTTTTGGAAATCTATGCTTTATCAACTAGAAATAGATATGGACCCCAGGTATGTTCGTCTTCCTAAAGGTTAAGTGGATTCACTCGGCACCAATGGTGTCTAACGACTTGCGTATTGGAGCAGTACCCCTCACTCCATGGCTCAGGTAAAATTGATAGCCGCTTAGCCACAAACGACAACACTTGGTTTACCTCACAGGTGGAAACTAGTCAATAAGGTAGGGGTCATTGCCCTTTTTGCTTGGTAGGTCCTCTCAATGGCTAGCTACTTCGGGGTTCCCATGGTACTCGTCACAATGAGTTTTAAGGCTATGCCCAAGTACTTCCCTCAGTTAAGCATATAGAGTTTATTCCCTAATCCAAATGAATAATACCGATGCAAAGAAGAAGCACTACTGCAATAATCACAACACTAGGAAGCACTTCAAAAGAAACAAATTGGCAAAAATTCCACCCAGTGAGCCCAAGAAAGTGTTATGATACTAGATGTGAGGAACCTCCTGCAATAAACAAGGAAATACACGATATAACTCAAATACCAAAGCACAGAAGATATTTTATTGATCACAGGCCACTTCGAGGGGGAAGCCTCCTTTGAGCAAGCTCAATACAAAATAACTCGTGTATTCCTTCATTGGCCTCAATACGTACTTATATACCGAGTCTAATCTAAACAACTATTACTCCCCATGAATCTGGGATAACTCAACATACTAACTAGACGAATTAACAACTATTACTCGCTATGAATGTGGGATAATAAAACATACTAATAGGACGACTTACAAAACATATGCATCCAACAAAGTATACCGATGAAATAAAGAGGAGGGTTGACATGGGTTCTTAACATTAGCACAAGAAATAGCTTCAACGCAAAGACATTTATGTAATCCTTTAGAATAGAGAATACATCTAATCATTTCAATCAAAGTTCTATTCTTTCGTTCAACTACCTTGTTTTGTTAAGGTGTATAAGAAACAATATTTTAATGTTGATTACCATGCTTAGAAAAATATGCATTAAATTTCATTTTAGTGAACACAAGGAAGGAAATATGCAAAATGGAATTACAGGGGTTACAGTGAATTTTCAAGGGAAATTGAGCTAAAACTAAGAAGATATGGACAAAAATCAGAAATTTATACTCAGGATTTTTTTTTCTTGGTTCGGTGGAAATAATTTGTGGTGGTTTTGGAAATCTACGCTTTATCAACTGGAAATGGATATGGACCCCAGGTATGTTCAGCTTCCTAAAGGTTCAGGGGATTCACTCGATCACCAATGCTGTCTAACAACTTGCGTATTGGGGCAGTACCCCTCACTCCATGGCTCAGGTAAAACTGATAACCGCTTTTCCACAAACGACAACTCTTGGTTTACCTCACAAGTGGAAACTAGTCAATCAGGTAGGGGTCATTGCCCTTTTCGCTTGGCAGGTCCTCTCAATGGCCAGCTACTTCGGGGTTCTTGTGGTACTCGTCACAATGAGTTTTAGGGCTATGCCCAAGTACTTCCCTTAGTTAAGCAGATAGGGTTTATTCCTTGTTCTGAATGAATAATACCGATGCAAAGAAGAAGCATTACTACAATAATCACAGTGCTAGGAAGCACTACAAAAGAAAAAAATTTGGTAGAAATTCCACCCAGCGAGCCCAAGAAAATGCTATGATATTAGATGTGAGGAACCTCTTGCAATAAACAATGGAAATGCACGATATAACTAAAATAACAAAGCACATAATATATTTTATTGATCGCAAGCCACTTTGAGGGGGCAACCTCCTTTGAGCAATCTCAATACAAAATAACTTGTGGATGCCTTCATTGGCCTCAACACGTACTTATATACTGATTCTAATCTAAAAAACTATTACTCCCCATGAATGTGGGATAATACAACATACTAACAGGATGACTTACAAAGCATATGCGTCCAACAAAATATACTAACGAAATAAAGAGGAGGGTTGACACGGGTTCTTAACATTATCACAAGAAATAGCTTCAGTGCAAAGATGTTTATGTAATCCTTTAGAATAGAGCATACATCTAATCATTTCAACCAAAGTTCTATTCTTTCTTTTAACTACCTTGTTTTGTTAAGGTGTATAAGAAACAATATTTTGGTGTTGAATACCATGCTTAGAAAAATATGAATTAAATTTCTTTTTAGTGAACACCCCCCTCCCCACCCCCACTGTCACATCCCCTCCCGTCCACCAGAGAGAACGCGACCATTTCTGCTACCTAACCGATGTAGGAGCATCGGGTTCGAAGTTCATTGAATTCTGTATGTATTTTGATGGATTCCTAATTTTTCAGAGATCTATAGATGCATGAACTCATATTGCGTTCACTCTATTCCAGTATGTGGATAAATTCTCCAACTTCCCAACAACAGAGGCAATTGATCCTGTCAGTGATCAATTCCACAGTCTACGAAGAAAGATATCAGAGGAGATCGAACGACGGAGAAAGATCTCGACGGAAATCAACGGTCACCATATGTTCCGCATATGGAGATAGATC
Source organism: Pseudotsuga menziesii (assembly GCA_001517045.1). Taxonomy (NCBI): domain Eukaryota; kingdom Viridiplantae; phylum Streptophyta; class Pinopsida; order Pinales; family Pinaceae; genus Pseudotsuga; species Pseudotsuga menziesii. The sequence goes on from LPNX010858693.1 coordinate 311,829, forward strand.
AACGCTTGAGAATCAACCCGCAAGAATCAACAGTGCGGAAATCTTGAGTTTACGAAATCAGGGAAATATGGAAATTGCGATCCCGTACCCTCCATCTCGCATCCCACATGCAGAATAGACCGTTGTGGAAAGGAAAGTTGTGCAAATAGAGATCTATGAAGCTGCATCCCGCAAGTTGTGGAAAGGAGAGATGCGGAAGGAAATTTGCGGGGAACAAAATTTACAGAAGGATGTTTCTGCATCCCGCATCCTGCAAGTTGCGGAAGGAAATTCAACCTGTTAACGTAAGTATTGGACATATTTGATCATTCAGGCCATTACCAATCCGACAATCTAAGCCCCATAATGTAATATAGAATGCATTGAACTTAAAAACATACACATATGTGTAAAACATGCAATATATAGCGGAAGCAAATACATTCATCAAAGTATTCAACATGTTTCTCACAATTCATTAAACAAAATACAGTTGCAAAGATTACACATAAGAAATACTTATCTTGAAAGAAGCTTGTACTGCAACCAGCTACGTCGCTACAATGTTCCACCCAACCATAGGCCAGTGTGCTCATCAATCTCTCAGTAGCACTGCCACCCTCAAGTTGGGCATGATTCCCACAAGGAATAAGGAACACTAGTAGGCTCACACATAGCCAAGGATACAACAAAACTCAGCTAAGCCAACACAGTTGGGTTTATTAGACTATAGTCAATCAATCCAACATTCGCATTAAGGACCATCTAAGACAACTAACAAATGGGTTTATCAAGCTACAAAGGAGATGGAAAGCTTGAACTGCTAAACTAGTGAGCTCAACCACCGAGCTATGGACACCTACACTATATCGGGCTTGGATCCTAAAACATCTACACACCCAACACAAGGAAACATCCCCTTCTTTGCTACACAGTCCCTTAGGCTATGCCTTCCATTCCAGTGTTGTTTAGGGTGTGCAAAGAAGAAAACAAGCCCCTCTAGATCTATTTGTGAGGTTCCTTCCTACACTAGGTTTATCAAGTTAGTTCAGACCCAATTCCACTCCAAACCAGTTTAGACCAAGGAAAAATATGCACACACAGCAAACCACAATGTCAACACAGTAAAACATGCTTCCACTCACTCTGTGACAGAGGAGACCATTGCACAACAACACTGAGAAAACCACAGATGACCACTCTTTCTCATAAAATGAGTGATCTCCACTACTCATTCTTTCAACAAACGAAGGAGACCTGAACCTTTGTGCGACTGAGGATGATAACAACAGGCGAACAACCCAAAACAAAACACGGTTCTGCAAGTAGGACGAACGCACAACACACATGAACAGAATGGAATAGAGAATGATTAGAATGGACCACAATGTTTCGGTGAGAGCTAGAGGATGGACTGGGCATGCCCGATGAGGAAAAACAACTGAAACCGTGAAGGATGGATGATAAAAAACATCTCGTTTCCCTCCAAAATGTGAGGGAAGATGAAAATGTGAATGCATGAGGGAACGAGCATACATTTTTGGGTGTTTTCTTTTGACACATGGCTTTTCCCCAGTGGATCAAGGTTAAACATACCCCCCCTCATCCTTAGGAAATCATGCCCCCATCTCATTATTTGTTGCATTGACATAGCTGGTTGTAGGTTTTTTATTAAATTGCATATTTATATGATGTCCAAAATTATAATGTGTTGGCTAGCACAAAATACCATCGGCATCGATTTTAATTGCCGAAACATAAAATGCTAAATCAATGGTGGGGCTTTTTCCTTTAGCTCCACACCATGATTAATTACAATATTTACATCATATATAATTAATGCAAATGGGTTCAAAACCGGGGTGTTACACCCACCCCCTCCCCCAAATTATCACTTCTCAAAGTCTTAATACTTAAATACCAAATTCCTTTTCAACCATGGATTTAAAATCTTGAAATATACCAAAGATTTCACTATTATGCTTCAAAAATAAACCTAAGATTTACGACTAAAGTCATAAATAAAAGTAAGAAAATAACATGCATGATACAAAGAATGAATTTCAAGAACCACAAATATTAGTATGAATTAGTAGCAATGGTTCTTTAGCACACCAAGATTTACCTTTATCAAACATTTCCTTATGATCTTTACCAAGAACACAACCTTCACAAACACCTTTAGTGGAAGAAATTAAAGGTAGGTCATGTACTATTTTAGACATCAATTGCATTATACCATAATTCAAGTGACCTAATATTCCATGCCATAATTTACTTTGGTCATCAACATGAGTAACATAGGACTAAAAATATTGATCTTTGATTGAATTAAAAGTAGTAAACTTATATAATCCAACAATATGATCAATAGGACCAAAATAAGCAATTTTGAAGTTATGTTTGATATCTTTTAAACACATATTTATCAGGCCAATCTTCAAATTTATAAACTTTCCGACATGCATGATAAATAGAAAGAAAGTTGATTGTCATTCCTTGAATGTGAAACACATCTTCCAATGTACCATTAGGAAAATTAACATTACCATATCCTAAAACTAAAAGATGATTACCATCACTTATAGGTACTTTATGTATTGGTGGTTTTTAGTGTCATAAGAATTAAATAAAGAAGTTGTACTACACATATGGTTAGAAGCACCAAAATCCATTATCCATTCCTTATTAGAAGAAGATTTACTAGGTTGAATAGAATAGGCACAAAAGCTACCTAATGTTCATTGGAAGGCTTCTTCTTCGCTTTCACAAGTTCACATCTCCATTTAAAGTAAATATTTTCAAGGTGGTTGGTTTTCCACAATATTTACAAGGATTGTACACTTTCTATTTATTAGACACCATGTTAGAATCATCATCATGAGAAGAGGTTGATCCTTGATTATGTAGTTTAGAATGTTTATTAAAACTTCTATTAGGATTCTTCTTACTATGTGTAATTACAACTTTACTATTAGACAACTGACCAAAAGTAATTAATTTATCTTGCTCCTTTATCAAATCTTTACAAAAATCTTCAAAATTTGGTTTCATAGTTCCTTCAAACATTTCAATAGCTCTATTCCTAGTTTGGATGAACATATCAAAACATGAAGTAACTTTTGTTCTACAAGAATAGTAAGATCATTAGGATTCTTCTTGTAATCTTTATCACAATAATTTTAATTTTTCATTATAGGTTTTAATTTAAATAAGGAATGAATCTTTATATTAAAATATTTAGGGTCTAACTCATGGATTTTATTTTCAACATAGTAAGAGAAACATCATCACTTTTATCAAGTAAAGAAGCTAGGGTTTTCAATACCTCAATGGGGTTATCCTTAGCTTCAATATGTACCTATAGACTACCCAAAATTTTTTGTCCAATGAGTCCTGCTTGATCACATCGATCTTCCCATATCACCAAGTATTTTGCATCGATTGGTTTTGCTTGATGACCTTTAACTACTCTCGATAAGTTATTACTCCCAGAACATCAATCATCTTTCTCTTCCAAGAGAGATAGTTAGATCCAACTAATGCAGGAATATAAACAAATTATGAACTCATAATGTGATAAAAGAATGAAATCCTAAATGCAAAAAAATTGACTTGTTTCAATAAAAAAAAAAGTGATTAAAAACTAGAATTTTCTCACCAATATTGAAGCCGAACAATAGCTAACAGATGGATCTGCAACTTTACATCAGAAATAGAGATCACATAATTGAAATTAACAAAATTAGGGTTGAAACATACATATTCACGCTTTTTGTACAGAAGAGGCACAAATTATTTGTGCCTTTGCTGAAGGAAAAACATGAATTCACGCTAACACATACCATAAAGAGCGTTTTTGCCCCAAACTGCCCGAAGCATGTAAACAAATTGGAAATTTGTGAAAAAATCGTCGTCCTGCACGGAAACCTGAAACAAAACACATCTACAACAAAAAAAAAACTAGATTTTCTATAAAACAAATAGATCCTTGATAACAAGTTAGTGTACACAACTGAATTTAACCCAGATCTACAGAAAAAATCAAGAGAAACTTGAAAAAAATCTTAAAATTTCTGAAAAATAAATGGTGAGGGTTAAGATTTGAAGACAAATCTCAATATTGTAGTGAATTTCCAAATATAGAGAATAACCACAAGGTTTTGGTAGATTAGATGACAAATCTACAAAATATGGAGGACCTAATAAAAAAATTTGAAGAATTTGTTGCTTATAAAGATAAACTTCAAAAAAAATATCGAAGAAGGTAAAGCATAGAAACTAAATTTGATACCATGCTAGATTATTGGCATAAACATATGACAATACATTTGTTAACATGCAAATAAAGAATCTACTGGTCTATCCTTCTATCTATACAAGCAACAAATAATCATGTAAGAAACAAGAGACAAGTGAAAACAACGATACACCATATAAATGTGGTAAAACCCTACATGGGGAGATATCCATGGGAAGGTATTGTCTTCTTATTCTTCATAAATCTTCAATATTACAAGTGATATCCTCTCTACATATTCTTCACATCTTTACAATTGCAATACAATGTAATTTACAAGGTATACCCAAAGTCTCTCCTTCACCTCTATTATATACTAAGAGGTATGGAAAAATTACATCCTAAAATGAATGTGGATAAATGATTTTACACCTCTTTATATAATGAATGGTAATAGGATAATATTTCTCCATGACGCAAGAGGGATAACTCATTTTACATAAGATTAGAGCTATTCATTCCTTCCAATGCTGGATAAGACATCTTAGGATATCATACTAGACATAATTACACATTCCAACAATCATTGGTTACATGCATGATTCCCTCAACATTCCCTAGGAGATGTTACATTATGGTTGTTTTCATGATAGTTTGTGGTTGTGATAGAAACACCATCGGCAAATGTACTCTCAGCATCCATTCTCCACGTCTCTTATTTGCACAAAACATTATCAGCATGTTGTTGGAAAGTTGAGATGTGTTGAGTCTTAAGCTATTGCATATTCTTTTCCCTTGCATCCATTTTTTATTGAAACAAATTTGCGTCTATTGATTATTCTATTCAAAGCTTCCACATGGTTGAATACTTGCCTAAGATTCAAAGCATACGATCACACGCACACTTAAATTTAGGAAGTATAAATTTTTTATGATGCAAGCTAAGCAAGTTTTGTGCACTAGATTTCAAACTAAATTCCATTAATTGCTCTTTGTTATGTTCTAAATTTCTCACATGGAAGGGAAGATGTTGATATGAAATATTGTATAAAACAAAAATGGAAAGAGTCCAATATTTCAATTTCAAACAGTCCAATCTTCTAAATGTCCAATCCAAGAAGAAAACAAACAAACAATCTGGATATGTTTTAACCCTCTAGGGAAAATTATCCCACATAAACCAAATATGGGAATTATCTTTCAAAATAGTCATCCAACACACATAGCAACAACAAAACAACTCTTAGATTCCTCAATGCCGATTTCAAACTATTAATTTTTTGTTCTTCCTTTCAGGTTTGCAAGCGATCGATTTGTTTTATTTTCTTAACCAGGTAAATGTTTTTGTTCTAGTTTAATTTCTATTCCTCTTAATGTTGTATTAGGTCTATTATTTAATGATATACTATATGGTGTGTATACCACCTCTTTTGGATGCAAGGGTTGACCCAGTAATAAATCCTTTGCTCAGTCTCCTTAACTGATACTAGATTGACCCTTGCAAACCTTGGTCGTCTCATAATATGGAAGTAATGCATTGGGACGAGTCCCTAAATTTTAGTGTAATCAAGATTATTTATTCTTCTTTTACTTAGATGATAGCAATATGCTTGTTTAAGGGAGAATTTCTTGTGTTTTGATATAGGGTTTTACCCTAATTCTTGGGTTGAATATTTTTTTTTTGGACTTTACTGTATGTGAGTCTATGTTGTAATAGTAATGGAACTATAATGTTCTTTTATATTTGTACAATAATTTAAGAACCTTGGTTCTTGTAAACTTCGAAATGAACTATTTCCATGCTTATCTTCTTGTTTTATTTGAATTTTCAACAAGTATACCGTCACGTCTATCTTTCTTAGTTCTGTTAATGATTATATAAAAAATATTTTTAGCAATATTTTACCAAAGGACTCATGATACTCCCTACTATTCATATTCCATGTTTAATTGAGATTATTGATTTGTTTATATAAGAAATTGGTTATTCATATTCTCATTAACTATTTCTTAACCTTCTTACTTATGTTTATGAGATGATAAGTAAAATATATTTTAAACAGTTATAAAAGTAAATAACCAAAGCGCCATATTTCTTTTCTTTAACTTCTAAATGCATAATAGCTTCGGATAATGAAAGAAGAAAACACCCCATAATAGCTTCTAAATTTTTCTTCTTAAAATGGTCATTCATGTCCAATCCAAGAAGAAAAATACCAAATAATCTCGATATGTTTTAACCCTCTAGGGAAACTTGTCCTACATTAACCAAATATGGAAATTATCTTTCAAAAAGTAAGTAATCAACACATATATTAGCAACAAAACAACCCTTAGATTCCTCAATGGTGATTTCAAACTATTAATTTTTTGTTCTTCCTTTTAGGTTTGCAAACGATCAATTTGTTTTATTTTCTTAACCAGGTAAATGTTTATCTTCGAGTTTGATTTCTATTCCTCTTAATGTTGTTAAGATCTATTATTTAAAGATATACTAAATGGTGTGTATATCGCCTCTTTTGGACGCAAGGGTTGACCCAAAAATAAATCCTTTGCTCAACCTCCTTAACATATATTAGATTGACCATTGCGAACCTTGGTCATCTCACAATATGGAAGTAGGTTATTGGGACGCGTCCCAAGATTATTTATACTTAGATGATTGCAATGGGCTTGTTTAAGGGAGAATTTCCCGTGTTTTGATAGAGGGTTTTACCCTCATTCTTGGGTTGAATAATTTTCTTTTGGACTTTACTGTATGCGAGTCTATTTTGTACAATAATTTAAGAACCTTGGCTCTTGAAAACTTCAAAATGAACTATTTTCAGGTTTATCTTCTTGTTTTATTTGAATTTTCAATAGTCATGTTTATCTTTCTTAGTTATGTTAATGATTATATAAAAAATATTTGTACTAATATTTTATCAAAGGAGTCGTATACTCCCTATTGTTCATATTTCATGTTTAATTGCGATTATTGATTTGTTTATATAAGAAATTGTTTATTCATATTCTCATTAACTATTTTTTAACCTTCACAAAATTATATTTTAAACAGTTATAAAAGTAAATAACCAAAATACTATGTTTCTTTTCTTTAACTTTTAAATGCACTTTTTCTGCCCGTATTTTCACTTTCTTTGAGGGAAAATTCAGCTGCTCTTTCCCTATCTTCAGCTCTGTTCACTCCTTCTTGGACCGTTGGTTCTTTTGTACAGCGAGTTCTGCCACTTATTTTTTCTTGCCTCTGTTTATATTTTGGGGAATCTGGCTCATCCGTAATCTCTGCCTATTTGAAAACAAAAAGCCATCCTTCTCTGCTTTGATTGCCAGAATTGAAGGCTTGATCAATACTTTCCCTGTTCCTCTGAAAATTCACAAATTTCACAATATAGGACCTGTCCCATTAAAATGTTTTCCTTGTGGTTATTTCGATGGAGCTTCTGCAGAGTATACTGGAGGATCAGGTTATGTGATTTTTATCAATGAATCTCATTTCTATAGTTTTTCAATGGGTTGTGGAAGAAGTTCGAACACAAGAGCAGAGTTATTGGCTTGCTGGGCAATTCTTAGAGTCAGCTTATTGATGGGTATTCCTATGCAGCTGATTTATGGGGACTCATTGGTTATAATCTCATGGCTTAACAGAATTACTGCACTTGATGTTCCATCGCTGATGCACTGGTGTTGCGACATAAGACTTATGCTTCAAAAGGCCCCGCCGATGATCTTTAAACATACATATCGTGAGCATAACACGCTGGCAGATGCACTCTCCAAACAAGGCCTGAATTTGGATATGGGAGTTGTTACTTTTTCAGAATCTATGGATGGATTGATTGTGAATCAAGGCAATCTTAATCTCTTTTAGAGTAGCTGAATATCTCTTTGTTCAGCATGGTTATAGCTGTTGATTGATTATCTCTTTCTGCTCTTTGTAGAGTCCTTCTTGCTAGCATGTTTTGCTCTGATTTTGTATGTTTGAAGTTCATCTTCGATATTACTCAGTACTATCTGACTTGTTATAACAGGGATGATGAGAAAAGTCTGCTATGATCAGACTTTTTCTTTGGTATCTGCTGCTTTGTTTTGTCATTTATAGTTGTTGATGTTGGAACTTGGATCTGGCAGTCTTCTTGCAAATATGTATATGATGTATCTGCTGCTTGGTATTGTCATTTATATTTGTCGATGTTGGCACTGGGATCTGGCAGTCATCATGTTGATATGTAAATGATATCTTTTGATTCATATGAATAACAAAGACTGGTATTTTTTCCTCTGAAAAAAAAACTTCTAAATGCATAATAGCTTCTAACACATAAAAAAAAAATAGATAATAACAAGATAGAATTTGATAATAAAGAAGAGAGTAATAGACAATAATATTTACTATTTTTTTTTCTTTCTATTATTTCCTTTATCATGTAAATAAACTCATAACTAATTCTAAATGAATGATATAATAAAGTTAAGAAACATTTTCAAAGAAAATTCAATTATAGGAATGATATAATAAAATTAAGAAACATTTTCAAAGAAAATTGAATTATAGCATGTTTCTTTTTTCAATACTTTATTTCTCTTAAATGTACAAACAAATATAATACATAACTAAACTTGTATTTAAACAATAAAGTATAGTACAACAAAATAAACAAAAATAACTTATCTATAATTATTCAAGAAGCTGAACTAGGTAGGTCCACGTACCACCCAACTGTAGGCATTCCACGAGAAAATGTTAATTGTCCTACCTCAAAATACACCCCCAAGTTGATCCATGATATCAATAATTATAGTTATAGTAGTGTTTTTAGCATAATTTTTCTAACCAGGATTACTTACATTTCTTTCCCACCTAACACCTACTGGTGCTCTTCAAGGTGTGCATGGAGAACATTTTATTCCGGTCTAAGCATGCTTGTGTTCTTTTATGAGTCTTTAAAATGGATTTCAATCCCAATACCTTCCTCATACAACACCAATAGGTTCTCTTTAGCATGATCATAGAGAGTTCATTAACCCATTAGTTTTGGCTGGACCTTTTCCCATGTAAGTAGCCACTTTACTACCTAAGCATATGATGTTTTACCTGGATGAAATGCTTAGCTCTAAATCTCTATCTATTTTCTCTATCTTTCATTTTAGATCACTTTTGTTCCTACATCACCAACAACCCCCATTCTCCAATTCGAATTCCCCTTTTATGCATAAAATAGTTCTCTTTGTTTATTTTTCATCCAACAAACCAAGTGACACGTATCATTGTATTTGTGGAATTGTGGCTAAATATTTGGAGAGAATGTTTCAACTACTTTAATGATAAGGAAAAATAACTGCTTGGCATCTCATACCTGAAGATTTACTTTTTCTTTTTGTATTATCATGGTCTTTCTTTAGTGGAAACCCACCTATACAACTTTTGAAATTTTGACATGTTTATTTATATAATAAAAAAATGTTATTTGCAATTATTATATCAAAAATAAAAATACCTCGTGGTAGTTCATAACCAATTCATAAAATAAAATCCCAATTAGCATACTACTAACTAATTAGCACAACAAATTTTAAGGGCAATATCCTAGGGTATTACATCCCATTCCCCTTAAAATAAGATCATCCTTGATGTTTCTTTTTCATCAAACTTTTAAATTTGGAATATAAATGGATATTCTTCCCTTGTAGCATGTTCCATTTCCCAGTTAGCTTCCTTAAGTGCAAAATGTTTCCATTGCAACTTTACCTAGGCGATAACTCAATTCCAAAGCATAAATTATTTCATGTCTATTATGCACAGGGGATTTGGGTGGAACTCTCTCTTTGGTTCCACCTGTATCACAACATAATGAATTACATGTTTAGGGTCATGAACATACTTCTTTCCTAAGGAAACATGGAAAACACTATAGACTCTAATATCTGCTGGAAAATCAAGTTAATAGGCCACTCGTCCTATTCTAGCTAATATCTCAAATGGTATATAGAATCTAGGAGCACGTTTAGCACAATTCCCTAGATTCAATGTACTTATTTTTTGTTTTATTTTCAAGTACACATGTTCCCCAACTCAAAAATATTTATGAAGTATTTTCAAATCTATATAAATTTTATGCCTATATTGAGTTGTTTTAAAATTTTTGTTTAGATCTCTCTACTTCATGTTCCATTTCTTAAAGCATGTCAGGTTCAAGCATAATCTTGATTACATGCTTATAACAACTGATAGGAGTGTTACACTTTCTACCATAATATAATTCAAAAGGACTCATTTTTAAATATATTTGATATCCATAGTTGTAAGCAAACTCAACAAGATGCAAATACTCCTCCCACCAAGTAGGCTTGTTCATAACATACATGTGAAGCATATTCTAAAATTTGATTATTTCTTTCAATTTGTCCATCTATTTGAGGTTGATAAGAAGTACTAAAATTCAATTTGGCACTCAATCCTTCAAATAGAACTTTCCAAAAGTTGGAAGTGAATTTAGCATCTCTATTAGATATAATAGTAGTTGGCACTCCGTGAAGTCTAAAAATATCCTTCATAAAAAATTATGCAAAACTCATTGGTTTATAGGTGGATTAATTGAATGAGCAAGATTGCTTAATTTGTCTACCACGGCCATAATGCCATCATTTTGTCTTATTGTTTTAGGTAGTCCTATAATGAAATCCATGGAAATTATATCTCATTTCCATTCTGATAATGGAAAAGTTTGTAACAAACTACCAAGATGTTGATGTTATACTTTTTACTTGCTCTCATTCGATACACCTTGCAATGTATTCTGCTACATCTTTTTTCATTCCCAGGTAGAAATAATAATTTTTCTTATAGCAGTAATCGTTTTCTAATAGCTTGGTTGTCATGAGCAAGGTTGTTTATGTATTTCTTGCATAATAAGATTCCTTAACTCGTTAGAGTTAGGAATGTATAATCTATTTTTATAGATCAATAACCCTTCTTCAATCAGATTATAACCTGCAAATTTTGGTTTAGATATGTGATGTTGTAATCCATTCTTTATTTGAAGGAAATGATCGTCATTCTTTAATGCTTCGTTGATTTTGAGTTGCAATTCACTCTTACAGGTGTTAATGGTGTCAAAAGAATCATCTGTATATTTCTACCGAGAGTATTTGCCACTCTATTCTCCTTCTGTTTAATATGTTTAATTTCGAAGTCAAATTCACTCAAAATGACTAACCATCTAGCTTGTTATAGTATTTAAATGAGGCTAATCAAACATATAATTTAATCCAATATGGCTTGTCATAAGTATGAATCTTATCTGTATCAAATAATGACACCACACTTTCAATGCATGAACTATAATAACTAAATCTAAATCATGTGTTGCATGATTCCTTTCGTGTTCTTTCAATTTTCAAGATTCATAACATTCTACAAGATTATTTTGGCACTCCCCCTAACCCTTATTTACATGCATCAGTAAAAAATACGAAATATTTATAAAGGTTTGCAATTTTCAGTATAAGTACAATAATAAGTATATGCTTACGTTGTTGGAAACCCCTTTCACTTTTTTCTAACAAGATAAATTCCACTCCTTATAGGATAAGACAACTTGGAGAATCCCTCTACAAATGTTCTATAATAACCAGCAAGCCCCATAAAAGATTTTATGTCAGTTACGTTTTGGGAGTAGGCCAATCTATAATAACTCTTATCTTATCCGGATCCATTGCTATCCCTTCTTTTGAAATGTTGTTCTGCAAGCACCGAATTTGTTTCTGACAAAAATCACATTTACTAAACTTGGAATAAAATTGATGTTCTCTTAAAATATCCGATAGAACTATTTGAAGATGCTCCATATGCTCTTGTTTGGTTTATAGATAAGTATATCATCAATAAAAATCAAAACAACTTATCCAAATAATCTTGAAATATACCATTCATAAGACACATAAAGATAGTCGGTGCATTAGTAAGACCAAAAAGCATGACCACAAATTCATAATCGTAATATCTCGCTCTAAAAGTTGTTTTTATGTATATCTTCATCTTTAATCCTTACTTGATGATAGCCTATTATTAAATCAATCTTAGAAAATAAATTTGCACCTCTTACTAGGTCAAACAAATCATTTATTCTAGGCAAAGGGTATTTGTTTTTTATTGTTACTTTGTTTAGCTGTTTGTAGTCTATACATAGTCTCATGGTTCCATTATTCTTTTTCATGAAGAGAACTAGTGCTCCACATGGATAAACACTAGGTTTAATGCATTTATTTTCCAATAGTTCCTATAGTCTCATTTTTATCTCCATCAATTCTAGGGTACTTCATGTTATAAGGTGCTTTAGAGACAAGTGTTGCTCCTGATACAAGTTTTCTTGTAAAATCAATGTCTCTCTCAGGAGGTCAACTTGGTATTTCATCTAGAAATACATGTCTAAATTCTTTAAGAACTACAAAGTCTTTAAGCTTGGGTTTACTATCTTCCACTGAGTCTAATGTATGGCATACAACTTACATCCTTTTCTAGCACATTTCTTCATCTGCAAAGTTGAAAAATGTTTAATAGATATGGCCTTTGGAATTCCTATTATAGTTTTAACATTGTCATTTTCATATATACAAAGTAACGTTTTGTGATAACAATTCAAAATTACCTAATGTTTCCAATCCATTCCTATTAACACATTGTAGGATCCTAATGGTGAAATGTTTAAATCTACTACAGTTTTCATACCATTCATTTTATTGACACTTTTCAATTAATTATCTTATTTTCCTCTTAGTTCCTATAGCTAATTGATCCGAACAGGCATTCTTATGCTTGTTTTTTGGAGGCATACATGATTCAATAATTTTTGGGGAAATAAAACTTTGGTTAGAACATAGGTCAATCAAGATAGAAACAATTTTTATAGAAATTCTACCTTCTACTTCCATCATTGATGACTGGTAATCAACTTGTTGGTCTTTTAAAGCAACATAAATCTTACAAATACTTTTGGCTACATCATTGACTATTATGGCTTCCTAAACATTATGAATAGTTTTTACGTTCTCACTTCTTTGAGGGTAATTCCTCAATAGATGAGATTCCCCTCAGCTCCAACATTTCAAAGGACCCTGAACAAAATCATTTGGTTTTCTTCCTATATAGCCACTAAATTAATTTACACCCTGACTTGGTTGATTCTACTGAAAATTATTCTTCTAAACATTCTTGGTCTGATTTATGTACTGAAGAGGTTTAAATGCCTTTTTTCTCAATTCAGAATTTTCATTTTTGTTTTCTTACCAACCCCTAGGAGTTTTTGTTATGTACTAATCATAATAATGCTTAGTTGTTCTAACTGTTTCATCCATGGTTTTGGGTTCGTCAAATTCAATTCTATCTCCTTAAGATTGAGGTAAATTGCTCATAAAATGTTGTATCTTTACTTTTTCATCTCTGATGTATGGAGCATACCTTAACAACTCTAAAAACTTATTAGCTGGGTCATCCATCGTCATTTGTCCAATTGATTCTCTTCTTAGTAACATGATTTACTAATTTTATATATGCCCACCAAATTGGAGTTTTTCCATTTAAATTATAAATTGCTACTCTAGCTTTCATATTACTAGAGTAGTTATAAATTTGGAAATATTTACTTATCCACAACAATGAGGCTTCTACTTCTTTTCTTGTTTTAAACTTTCCATCAAACATAAGTGGCTTAATTGTCTTGAACTTTCGTTTTAAGTCATCCCTAGAAGTTCTTTTCTTTCTCTTCTTATGGGATGACATTTCAAAGCTATCATTTTTTGATTGACCTGAAATAAATATACTATCACTTGAAAATTCAATAGAATTTCCAGTTTCTTTACAGGAACTCAAATCTTTATCTTTATGAGGTTTCTTCCTTGAAGAACATTTACCAACATTACTTGAGGTTTGACCCTGTCGTTTTTGTGTTTTTATTTTCGTTAAATTCTATAAAAGAATAACGTTCAATTCTCGTTGTACTTCTTGAGCTTTTACTATTTTTTCATTATTGACCTTAAATATTTGTAATTCTTCTGGTAGACTTATCATAGTATCAATCATATTGGAAGGAAATCATTCTCTTTGATTAGATCCCATGTCCATACCAATTTTTGGATGATTTTCTATTGTTTGAATGCTAGGTATACCCTCAGTAATGTAAGTAAAATAAAGTAATGAAAGATAATTCTTCTCTTTCATTAGATGTCACTTCCATACCAACTTATGGTTGATTTTCTACTATTTGAATGCTAAGTATGCCTCCCTAATGTAAGTTAAATAAAATAACTATCTTCTTCTCCAACAATTTTTTTACAGCAAGTAAATAAAAACACAAACACAAGTTTTTTGCACTTTGTTTATAAATTAACAAATAATAATTTATTAATTAAACTAAAGAAATGTTATAATGTTAACATAAAATTTCCAATTAAAGCTCATTGGTTTCTCAAGTTGAAGCCATACTTTGATACCGAATTGTTACATACCTAAATTATGCTAATTGGAAACTTATGAAAGTTTTAGCATCTAAAGAACAAAAAAAAAGTTGAGTTTATAACTTGTTTGTAAAGAGTTTGTGGTAATTCCAGAATTTGGTAAATTATTTAATTCATTTGTTATTAACGTTAGTTATTGCGCCGAGAGGTGCTCTACAGCCCAGTATGGGGGGAGATCTTGTAATGTTATGTAATGTTATGTAACGTTACGTAACGTTATTTTTATTAATAACAAATAATTTTTTAAATTATAGGCCAAAATAAATATCTGCCAGAAAAACCACCTAATATGGGGAAAATGTTGTAATATTCCTCCCCAACAAAACAATAAAAAAGTAAAAATTTAATTATCCGTAAAAAAAATGGAAGATGTTGTAATATTCCTACCTAACAAAACAATAAAAAAAGTAAAAATTTAATTCTCCGTAAAAAAAATGTGGATTAGGAAAAAAACACAATATGGGGAAGATGTTGTAATGTTTCTACCTAACAAAATAATAAAAAATAAAAAATTGAATTATCCGCAAAAAAATGTTGGCCTTGCACATGGTTTTAAAACCATGTGTGCAAGGCCTTATAAACAACCCATGGTTTTATTGTACATGGTTTAGGAGGGCCTTCTAGATGGTTTTAAAACCATGTGCAAGGCCTCCTAAACAACCCATGGTNTTTCCAGATGGTTTTAAAACCATGTGCAAGGCATTCTAAACAACCCATGGTTTTATTGTACATGGTTTAGGAAATTAATGGATACCTAAGAAGAGATTTGATCTCTCTCGGCGCTTGATAGAGCCTAGGATTTGGATCTACACTGGTATATAAACATTCTAACCAGGATAAACTAGATATTGATGACCATGGTGTAATTTGTAGTTGTTTTACAAAATCTGTTTATCCAAATATGTTTTGGGTTATATTTGGGTTTGAATCCGTATAACACCACTTTGTGTTTATTATTCATTCAAAAAATGTTTTATTTTAACATATACATGTGTCTCGGATATGGGTATCCGTAAACACTTGATTTCTTGAGTGAGGTATTATCTTGGTGTTGGGTTTTATCGAGGTTTAATACTCGCTATGTAAAGGTATCATTTTTTATTTCTTCAATTATTTCTACTCATTAGTTATACCATATGCATCCATATGGTATTACGTATACCCATACTAGATTGATAAGAGTATTATCCATATGGTATTACGTATACCCATACTAGATTGATAAGAGTATTGAATCAACTAACAAATAATTGTGTTTTGGAGGTTTCTAGGTACTTACATGTGAAAAGGGTATACATAGGTTTGTAGGTGTACCACTTCGTCTTTCATTTGGTTTCTTGTTGGAACCTCAATTTGGTCCTAAGGAGAGTTGTTTGATGGTTTGTACACTCAGTTGCCAAATTTACTTGCTAGCCATGATGGTGATAATATATAGGTAATTGCTTACTTTATTTTCGATAAAATGACTACTATTATCAGTATCTTATTATAGGATTTCCAAATGCATTACATCCATTGTTACCTTGATTTTCATATATTTGTATCAATATAGTTCATCTGATAAGAGTGTTACTATACTAGTTTTTTTCTTACATTACACATTGTTTGTAGGTTAAATATGTGCTTTGAAACTGCATAGAATTGGCAGTTTATGGTTCAATCATGTTTTCTAGAAAATGAAGATGTAAACCATAGTTTGCCACTGAGTTTACGAAGTTGTTTTATAATGACCAAGGTAAAAAAAATATATCTTAAATGTTTACATGTCCAAAAAAAATTACACCTCAAGAATTCAATCCTTCTTGGTGCTTGATATGTAACATCCCCATACCCAATAATGCAGATAAATTAAAATTTTTACTTCAAGAACCCTTGTTCTCCTTCCAAACATAGGGCATGGACGTTAACACACACTTGAACCTTCTTTCTTAGGATTAGAAACCACTGGAACATTCGTTTTGCCCTTGACAGATCCCTTTTGTGACTAGAATGATTATTTCTGCACTGGACCTGTCTTTCTACAGTCCGTGTTTCACACTTCCGATATCTGCCTTCTGCACCTCAGAACTCAAAAATTGAGAACTTAATGTGTGACATAACATTTAACGACCCTTCTTCCTTCCGCACTTCTGCTTTCCGCCTTCCGCACCTCGAACCTTAGAAATCGGAAACTCAATGTGCGATAGAAACCTTGTAACACATCTTTCGCCTTTCCCATTCCGCACTTCCATTTTCTGCCTTCCGCACATCCACTTTTTGCCTTCTACACTTTTGCTTTTCGCCTTCCACACCTCGGAACTCGGAAATCAGAAAGTTATATTTTTGCCTTTGAATCCTTTTGCACTTATGACTTACACCTTTCGACCTCGGACTTCAGAAATAAAAAAACCCACTCTCTACCTTGTTTTCAACTGCCCTTTCTGCCTCACTTCTTCCGCCTTCCGCAGGTGGATCCTGGGGTGCGGAAATACAATGATTTTGTCATGTTCAACTTTTCCTCTTCCAGTTTCCGCCTTCCACAAGTGGATTCCAAGGGGCAGAAACGCTAAGTCAGAAGCATTCTGACTCTGTAATAGGATTCCAACCTCCATGGACTAAGGAAAAAAATGCATAAAACATACAAGACATAAACAAGCAAAAACATAGACATTCATACACAAGTGAACTTCTACTTAATCATCCACAAGCATTCAACATGAACATAGCAATTCATCATATTCATAAGCATTATACTTAACCACTATAGTCATTCATAAGAAAATACATTGCATAAACAAACTAACATAGATACTTATCTTGAAGATTAAGTTGTCCCGCAACTAGCTAGGTGACTGCAACATTCCACCCAACCATAGGCTAGTGTGTTCATTAATCTCTCAACACACTGCCACCCCCGATCTAGGCAGGATTTCGACAAGGAACTAGGGAGCAACAGACTTACCCACAGTCAGTTCATAACACTCACAGTCAGTTCATAACACCCATAGTCAAGCCAACACACAGTTGGGTTCCACAGATTGTCCAACCAAGCCAATAGACCATTGGGTTTCACAGGTTACTAAGGAAACAACCAATAATATATGGGTTCCTTGGAATTACTCAGCCAAGACAACATTCACCTCAAAACATAGTGAAATTGACTAATAGATGGGTTTGTCAGACTGTTAAGGAAATTGAAAGTTAGAATTGTTGGGCTAGTGAGCTCAACCTAAGAGCTAAGGACACCTACACCAGATTTGACTTGACCTCCACAACTCCTACACTACCCAACACAAGGAAGTATTCCCTTCACTGCTACACAGTCCCTCAGGCCATACCTTCCCTTCTAGTGTCCTCCTGAGTGTACAAGCAGGACTTACTAACCCCTCTTGATCTATCTGTGAGGTTCCTCTCTTTGCTAGGCTTATCAGCCACTTGTGGCCCTCCTCCACTCCTAAGTATTCAACCCAAACATGGATGCACAACCCAACAATCCACAAAGGAAAATACAACCATACATGATTCACTCTGTAACATAGATAAACCAGGGTCTCATACCACAATGTCACTTAGACAAAACGTTGTAAAACTACACTTCCGCACACAGGATAGTCGAACCACCACACTGCACATCTCCAGAGAAAAAACGAACGATCCAGGAATTATCGAATGATAGAATAATGAACAACCACGACGCTTAGGAATAACAAAACCTTCTCATGCCTAGGAGAAAGGACGTACTAGCACACATCATGTGCTTTCTTGCTGCAGAAGCAAGAATGCATCTTCCTAGATTGCAGACTTGCACGCTTTCTTAGTCAAGCTATCAAACTGCCATGCCTTTCTCTGCCCAAGGCTTTAACTGCCTCACCAAATTTTGGAAGAAATTGATGATTGAGGACAAAGGACAAAAAAGGTAGTTGAGGGTTCATGGGTTTCCCCATTGACATCTGGTCACGCCCTATTGGCTCAGGAGTTTGACTAACTCCCCACCCTATCCCTTGTGGAATCATGCCCCCATCTCTTTAACGTTTGCAGCCCCATAGCTAGATGTGGTATTATATTAATTTGTATTTTTGCATGATATATCAAAATATATATATTCTTTGCTTGACTTAGCACCAAAACCATAGGTACCAACCTTGATCACCTATCCAAAAAACATCAATCAATGGCAGGGCCTTGGCCTTGAGCTCCTCGCCATGATTTTCGTACAATATTTACATCATGTACAATTAAATACCATGGGGTAAAAAATGGGGTATTACAATCCCCTCCCCCTTACAACAACACTGTCCTTAGTGCTTTACCATCTTAAACAAAATGCTACACTAGCACCGCCCTTAGTGTTCTACAAAATTAAACAAAAATGGATGTGCCAACCGCATGGCATCCTCCAACTCCCATGTAGCCTCTTCAGGACTGTAGTGCTCCCATTGCACCTTTACCTGTGCAATGAATCAATTTCAGAGCACTGTGACCTTCCTGTCGAGGATGCGCACTGGCTCGGTTTGAACTCTCCCTCGAGTTCCACCTGAATCACATCCCAATCAATCACATGGTTAGGATCATGTACATATTTCTTAAGCAAAGAAACATGAAAAACATTATGAGCCCTAGTGCTAGCAGAAAATGCAAGTCTCTATGCAACTGGCCCTATTCTTTCAAGCACTTCAAGCGACCCACAATATCTGGGAGACAACTTGACACAACTTCCAAGCTTCAAGGAACTCTTCCTTGTCCTCACTCTGAGGTAAACATCATCCCCAACACTAAAGTATCTGTCCACCCTATGCTTATCTGCAAAGCTTTTTTGTCTGTCCTAGTCTACTTTCAGATTCTACCTGATTTTTGCAACCTTTTGCTCCATCTCCTTGAGCAATTATGAACCAAGTACAATCTTGTTCACTGGATTATCCCATGTCACAGGTTTCCTACACCTTCTTCCATACAAAGCTTCATAAGGACCCATCCCCAAGGATGCTTTCTGTCCATTATTATAAGCAAATTCTACCAAGTGTAAATAATATTTTGACTTGGTTGGTTTGTCCATCACATACATGTGAAGCATGTCTTCCAGCACTTGATTCACTCTCTCTATCTGACCATCAGTCTGAGGATGGTAGGCAGTGCAGAAGTTCAACTTTGTACCAAAATCCGCAAACAAACCCTTCAAAAAATTGGAAGTGAATTTAGGATCTCTGTTAGAGACTACTGCCTTAGGAAATCCATGCAATTTGAAAATCTTGTTCATGAATATTTTTGCAATGGAATCAATCTTATTAGTGGAATTAACCGGTATAAAATGTGCTTCCTTTGTCATCTTGTCCACCACAACCATGATGGAATCATGTTGCCTCCAAGTCATTGGCATTCCTATAATAAAATCCATGGAAACAACTTCCCATTTCCATTTTGGAACTGGCAAAGGATGCAACAAACCTGCTGGGTGTTGATGCCCAACCTGTACCTACTGACATTTCATGCACTTTGAAATATACTCAACAATGTCCTTCTTCATTCCTGGCAAAAAATATTGCTTTCTGGCGGTAGCAATTGTCTTTTGATATCCTGGGTGACCAAAATATGGAGTTTGATGTATTTCATCCATAACAATTCTCCTTAAATCTGCTACACTTGGAATATAAATTTTGTTTTTATAGGTAATAATTCCATATTCTTCCAATTTATATCCCTCATACCTCTTCTTAAGACTTTGCTGTTGCAATTTGTCTTTTACTTGCACATATAATTCATCTTCATCAACATGATTAACAATCTGTTGTCTCAAATCCGATTGGCAAATGCTAAGAGATGCCAAGCGCATTTTATGCACCTTCCTACTGAATGCATCAACCACTTTGTTTCCTTTTTCTTTTATGTGTTTGATTTCAAAATCAAACTCACATAAAAACTCCAACCATCTAGCTTGCCTAGCATTTAGAGTTGGTTGATCAAACAAATATTTCAGACCACAGTGGTTTGTCCTTAACTCAAACTTTCTGCCCATTAAGTAATGCCTCCACATCTTGAGAGCATGTACTATGGCTACAAGTTCTAAATCATGAGTGGCATATTTCTTCTCATGATCCTTCAAATTTCTTGACATGATAACATACCATGTGGTTGTCTTGCACAAGAACTCCTCCAAGTCCTTGACCGCATGCATCAGTACACACCACAAAATCTTTCTCTGGGTCTACAATCTTCAATATTGGTGCACTTGTGAGAATATCCTTCAACTGCTGAAAGCTTTCCTCACACCTTGGTGTCCATTCAAATTTTATTCCCTTCCTTTTCAAGGAAGTGATTGGGTGTGCAACCTTGGAGAATCCTTCAATGAATCTCCTGTAGTAACCTGCAAGGCCCATAAAAGATCTTATATCTGTCATATGTTTTGGGGTAGGCCAATTCATAATGGCCTCATTCTTCTTAGGGTCTACAAATATACCCTCATCTGAGATGATGTGACCCAAATAATGAATTCTATCTTTATAGAAGTCACACTTGCTCAACTTTGCATACAATTTATGCTTCCTGAGTAATTGCAATGCCAATCTTAGATGTTCTTAATGTTCTTCCTCATTCTTAGAATAAATAAGAATGTCATCAAGGAAGAAAAGAACAAACTTGTCCAAATACCTGCTTAAAACACTATTCATAAGGCACATAAATGTAGCTGGTGCATTTGTGAGATCAAATGGTACCACTACAAACTCATAGTGTCCATACCTTGTTCTGAAGGTTCTCTTATGAAAGTCTTCATCCTTGATTCTTACCTGATGGTAACCAGACCTTAAGTCAATCTTGTAAAATACCTTTGCTCCTCTCATTTGATCAAAGAGGTCATCAATCCTAGGAAATGGGTATTTGTTCTTCACAATTACCTTGTTCAGCTGTCTGTAATCAATACACAACCTAAGTGTACCATCTTTCTTCTACACAAACAGAACTTGTGCTCCCCAAGGAGACACACTCGACCTAATATAATTCTTCTCCAACAACTCTTGCAGCTGCATCTTCAGCTCAAGCATCTTTGGTGTACTCATCCTATAGGGTGTCTTAGACACTGGTGCTACTCCTGGCACAAGTTCAATTGTGAAATCAATGTCCCTGTTTGGAGTAAGTCCTCAAATCTCATTAGGAAAAACATCCCTGAATTCTTGTAACACATGAAAGTCCTCCAACATAGGAGTTTCATTCTCTACTACCTCCAACACATGGGATGACTACACTCTGCAACCTTTCCTACAGAACTTCTTTAGCTTGATTGCTGAAATATGACTAATAGTAATCACCTTTGGAATGCCTTTCACAACCCTTAAGTTTCCTTCTTCATCTATGCATTCAAAAGTCTTATTATAACAGTCAATCTTGAATCTGTTTGCTTCCAACCAATCCATTCCAATGAGAACATCGTAAGAACCAAGTAGTAGAACATTCAGATCTACACAAGTGACTATCCCATTCATAAACAATGGACATTGCTCTACCATTTCACTAACCTTTCTCTTTGTTCCAGTGGCTAGCTAAACTAACTCTGACTTGCTATGCTTTAACTTCTTAAAATAAAACACCTCAACTACTCTAGGAGTAATATAACTGTGAGTAGATCCAGGGTCAATCAAAATAGAAATAGATTGCTCAACAATATTACCTGCAACCTCAACCAAAATTGAATGATGATATTCCTGGAGGTCCTCCAGTGCTGCAAAAAATCCTAGAGACAACCCTTGCAACTTGATCCACAGTTTCTGCTTCTTGAATGTTGTAAGTTGGCCTTACATTCCCACCCTCAAGTGGATAGTTCCTGCGCATATGGGGTCCTCCACATTTCCAACATTGGAGAGGCTCTCTGTTCTGCTGTGGATCTCTTGGCTTTTCTCCCATCACCCTAGATGGCTTACTCACAGCTTGTGATGGCTGCTTCTGCTGATTCTTGAAGTTAGAAGGTTTAAAATCTTTCTTCCTCTGATCAGACTTTTCATTCTTCTTATCCTTACATGTCTTATGGTAACCAGGTTTTCTTTTGCTTCGCTCATAGAAATATTTAGCTTTCCTAGTTTCTTCCTCCAGCGTTCTAGGCTCATAGAACTCAATTTTGTCTTTGGAAGACTGAGGCAACCTACTCAGAAAATGCTAGATTTTTACTTTATCATCCCTGATATACTTGACATACCTCAACAAATCCAAGAAATTATTTGCATACTCTTACATGGTCTGCTGCCCCAATCTCAACTCATGGAATTCTTTGATCTTGTCATCATAGTACCTATCAGAGAGGTGCTTGTACCTAAAAAAATTCTAGAACTGTTTCCACATGATCTTCCTCTCTCTGACCTTCTTCACTTTCCTGAAGTGCTCCCACCATATGGATGCTCTTCCAGTCAAATTGAAGATGGCTACCCTAGCCTTCATATTTCCTGAATAGTCTCGGACTTGGAAATATTTCCTCATCCCAAGAAGCCAAGATTCAACTTCTTAACTGTTCTTTATCTCACCATTAAAGGTAGGCATCCTTGCCTTCCTGAATTCATCACGCGAACAGCTCAAGTAACGCCTCTTTCTTCCATTCCTGTGAGAAGAAGAACTTGAAACCCCGGTGGGTCCTCCTGAGTTAGATGATCCACTAATGGACCTCTTTCTTATTCTTTTGGAACTGCTCTTACTTCCTTTTGGATTTGCTGCACCATGCCTAGAGCTTAGCCTTAACTAGATGTCTGTCAAACTCTGCAGCATGGCTACATTCAACTGATGTTTCTCTTCCTGAGCTTTCAACATTCTTTCATTATCTTCTCTGTGACTCTGAATCTCCACCCTTAGGCTTCTCATGGTGGCTACAAACTATGGTGGAGTCTCTTGGAATCTTCTCCCATTAGACTCTGTCTCAAAATTTCCAACACAAACATTCCCCCCCATGACATCTTCCTCGTGCTCATAGGGATCCTACACATCATTCATGTCGTAGGTTCTCATGGCTGAGCCAAAAACCCACTTTTCCAAACAACACTATGACTCTGGAAAATGTGTTAACAACATCATTTGTTAGCTACATAAAAATTTCAAAAGTAAAAAGCATTTACTTACTGTCACCTGGCCCATTTAGTCCCTTAGTGCTGCAACCAATAGCTCTGATATCAATATGTAACATCCCCATACCCAATAATGCGGATAAATTAAAATTTTTACTTCAAGAACCCTTGTTCTCCTTTGAAACAAAGAGCATGGACGTTAACACACAATTGAAGCTTCATTCTCAGGCTTAGAAACCAATGTAACATTCGTTCCGCCCTTGACAGATCCCTTATGTGACCAGAATGATCATTTTCTCACTAGACCAGTCTTTTCGCAGTCGGCATTCTGCACTTCTGATTTTTTCCTTTTGCACCTCGGAACTCGAAAACCGAGAGCCCAATGTGCGACAGAACATTTAACGACCCTTCCACCTTCTTGACTTCCGCTTTTCGCCTTCTGCACCTCATAACTCGGAAATCAGAAACCCAATGTGCGACAAAAACCTTGAAACACATCTTTCGCATTTTGCATTTCCGCTTTCCGCCTTTCGCACCTCAGAACTCGAAAATTGGAAAGTTATCTTTTTGCCTTAGAATCCTTCTGCGCTTCCGACTTCTGCCTTATGACCTTGGACTTTGGAAACTGGAAATCCCACTCTCTGCCTAGTTTTCAACTGCCCTTTCCACCTTTCGTCTTCCGCCTTCTGTAGGCAGATCTTGGGGTGCGGAAACACAATGATTCTGTCCTGTTCAACTTTTCCTCTTCCGGTTTCCGCCTTCCACCTTCTGCAGGAGGGTTCCAAGGGGCAAAAACGCTAAGTCAGACGCATTCTAACTCTGTAACAGGATTCTAGCCTCCATGGACTTAGGCGAAAATGCATAAAACATACAAGAAATAAACAAGCAAATACAAGGACATTCATACACAAGTGAACTTCTACTTAATCATCCACAAGCATTCAACATGAACATAGCAATTCATCATATTCATAAGCATTATAATTAACCAGTAGAGTCATTCATAAACAAAGTAACATAGATACTTATCTTGATGATTAAGCTATCTCGCAACTAGCTAGGTGACTGCAACGTTCCACCCAAACATAGGCCAATGTGTTCATTAATCTCTCAACACACTACCACCCCCATGCTGGGCACGATTTCCACAAGGAACTAGGGAACAATAGACTTACCCATAGTCATTTCAACACACACAGTCAAGCCAACACACAGTTGGGTTTCACAAACTGTCCAACCAATCCAATAGACCATTGGGTTTCACAGGATACTAAGGCAACATCCAATAACATATGGGTTCCTTGGACTTACTCAACCAAACCAACATTCACCTTAAAACATAGTAAAACCAACTAACAAATGGGTTTCTCATACTGTTAAGGCAATGGAAAGTTAGAATTGTTGGGCTAGTGAGCTCAACCCCAGAGCTAAAGACACCTACACCATATCTGGCTTGGCCTCCACAAGTCCTATACCACCCAACACAAGGAAGTATTCCCTTCTCTTCTACACAGTCCCTTAGGCCATACCTTCCCTTCTAGTGTCCTCCCGGGTGTGCAGGAAGGACTTACCAACCCCTCTTGATCTGTCTGTGAGGTTCCTCTCTTTACAAGGATTATCAGCCAATTCTGGCCCTCATACACTCCTAAGTCTTCAACCCAAACATGGATGCACAACACAACAATCCACAAAGAAAAACATAGGCATACATGAGTCACTCTGTAACACAAAGAAACCAGGGTCTCATACCACAATGTCACTTAGAAAAAATGCCACGGAACTACACTTCCACATGCAAGATAGTCGAACCACTGACACTGCACATCTTGAGAGCAAGAAAAAATGATCCAGGAATGATCGAATGATAGAATAATGAACAACCATGACGTTTAGAAACAACAAAACCTTCTTGCGCCTGGGAGAAAGGACAAACTGGCATGCATCACATGCTTTCTTGATGCAGAAGCAAGAATGTGGCTTCCCAGACTGTAGACTTGCAGGCTTTCTCAGTCAAGCCATCAGACTGCCATGCCTTGCTCTTCCCAAGGCATTAACTGCCTCACCAACTTCTGGAAGAGATTGATGATTGAGCACAAAGGAGGTTCATGGGTTTCCCCATGGACATCTGGTCACACCCTAGTGGCTCAAGAGTTTGACTAAATCCACACCCTATCCCTTGTGGAATCATGCCCACATCTCTTTAATGTTTGCAACCCCATAGCTAGTTGTGGTATTATATTAATTTGTATATTTACATGATATATCAAAATATATATACTTTGCTTGACTTAACACCAAAACCATTAGTATCAACCTTGATCACCTATCCACAAAACATCAATCAATGGCAGGGCCTTGGCCTTGAGCTCCTTGCCATGATTTCCATACAATATTTACATAATGTACAATTAAATACCATGGGGTCATGATTGGGGTATCACATGATAGTTTTGGATTTAAGATGTATCTATGTTGGTTTTACTTTTTATTTTATTTTATGAGTTCAGATGGATTTTTTTAATTATTTTTTAATTGGTTTTATTTTTATTTTATTTTATGAACCTACATGATTTTTTTGAATTAATTTTGTTTGGTAACACTACGTTACATGACAACATCTCCCCCATGTTGGGTTGTAAAGCACCTCACTACTCTTGGTGCAAATATATACTAAATGGTGTGCATATCGACTCTTTTGGATTTCGGGGTTAACCCAACAATAAATTCTCTACTCGACCTCCTTAACCGATACTATATTGACCCTTGTGAACCTTGGTCATCTCACAATATGGAAGTAAGTTACCAAGACGAGTTCCTAAATTTCAGAGCAATCAAGAATATTTATTCTTGTTTTACTTAGATGATAGAAATAGGCTTGTTTGAGGGACAATTTCTTGGGTTTTGATATGTGGCTTTACCCTCATTCTTGGGTTGAATATTTCTTTTTTTTGGACTTTATTGTATGTGAGTCTATTTTGTAACAATAATGGAACTATAATGTTCTTTTATCTTTGTACTACTAAGAGCCCTGATTCTTGGAAGTAATATCAAAATGAAATGTTTCTAGGTTTATCTTCTTGTTTTATTTGAAGTTTCAATAATTGTATATTGTCATATCTATATTTCTTAGTTCTATTAATGAGTATATAAAAAAGATTCATCGTTATAGTTTACCAAAGGAGTCGTATACTCCCTATTGTTCATATTCCCAATTTAATCGAGATTATTTGTTTAGATTAGAAATTGGTTATTTGTATTTTCATTAACTATTTCTTCACCTTCATACTTATGTTTATGAGATGATAAGTTAAATTATATTTAAACAACTACAAAAGTAAATAAACATAATGCCATGTTTCTTTTCATTAACATCTAAATGCATAATAGCTACACAATAGCTTCCGTTAAAAAATAAATAAACACAATCCAAGGTTTCTTTTCCAATAATGAAAGAATAAAGTTACAATAGACAACAAGTGGGGTTGCTAAAGGCAGAAAGTCCCTGCCTTTAGCATTAGATATAATCAGTTAGATGCTGGATGCATGTCGAGCCTACAATTAACTATTGTCAGTCGCCAATCATCAGACGTCCGTGCTCTGGGTAGCCTTTATGTCCTTTATATTCACCTCAGTTTCCATGTACTCCGCACGCCTGCAGATTGATTGCCAGTAACATAAATGGATTTTTAAAAATTGATTCAAGGGATTCAAGGGATCAATTGAAGTAAAAAATTCTTAGCTACATGTCTATCGAGTAAATCCTTTTTTTTCTTTTGTGTAATTAAATTGAGTCATGTTAATGTAAGATATGAAGTGTTAATGTGGCAGATTAGAGGGAATAACAAACATCACGCAAAATCCGTTATGGAAAATGACAAGAGGCATGAAGGAAGGTCAAAACCAATGACAGATGTAGAGGCATCGATTCTATATTTCCAAATGTAGAAGACTGAGTACACCCGCATCGAATGATAGATGTAAAGACATTGGTCATATGACTCTATAGCTATCACCAAATACAGAAGACTGTGAGTACAACCACGTCGATTCAAAGGAGAGATTATTTATGTTTTGGAAACCCGACTGAGATTGTTTTCTTCCCACTATATTGGTCCTGGGCAATGGTAAAACATGTGCCTTGAGATCAATATGCCATTCATTAATTTGTATCATAGTAGTCCACTCTCGCCAATTTTATAGTGTATTTGATGCCATTATTTGGCCTTTTTCATGCGCCCTTCTTGAACTTTGAAGCGATCACAAAATCAAAATATTCCACCTCCATGTTTTTCAGATCCTTTTTTGTGTTATATAGCACTAGAAAAAACTTTCTTATATATAGGGGATTGATTCATTAAGTTGGAAATAGAGAATCGAGTGTTAGCATTCTAAATTTCGTCTGCTAGGAACAACATAATTGAATTGATGCAGAGCTTTGGATGGAGGTACAAGCACATGCATTACAGGTATTCTCTTGGAAAAATCCATAGGAGTTGTGCCCATTCAAGAATCTCTTTCACTAATTTTAGCTTCCCAACCAATTCTTAGACTAATTTTTGCTTCCCAACCAATTCTTAGAGCTCAAATCCTTGATAAACAAAGCCAACTATGCTTTGATATCAATCATAATGTATTGTTGGATATTTATATCATAGATAGAAATGCTCAAGATCCATGGTTACAGATAGTAGAAAAGAAGATGAGATGAACACTGTTTTTCCTCAACAGAAGCCATTTAGAGTGATCGAATCTCGTCTTTATCATCTTCCCAATAGAAAATTTTTAATCATAGTTAAACCGCATCCTGCTGCAATAGACCATGTTTTTGCAGTGGGTGTCTCTTCTCAGGTCTTGAAGCATTTACAGGAATTTGTTGTGGCCAAGGAGAATGGTGAAGATCTATAGGAATTAACAAACAGAAGGCTGAGTCCTGAGCTAGAAATGCATGAGGAGGTGCTTGCATGTGTGGAAGATGCCATTCCTCCTGGAATGGACAAGAAACCATTCTGGGCTCGTGGCCTTGACATTTTGAAATATGGGTTGTCCGTGTTCCGCAATGCTATCCTTTGCTTGGGGAATGTGGTTGACAACAACAGGAAGTCTCGTATCATTCTAGCTGACTTCGGTGAATCTGTTCCACTCAAAATGCTTCAAGTAATTCCATGGCCTAAATTGCTTTTTACTTTGAGTATTGTTTTCTTGTTTTTTCTTCAAGCAAAACCGTTTGGTTGAATGTTGGGATATTTTATTTTAGGATTCTTGATAAGGGTTCTGTGATTCCTGTAATGATTTTTTTTAACACCAAGATCACGAATCGTGATTGGTCTTTCTTCGATTAGATCCACAGCCAGTTACCACGGCTTCAACAACGATCCACCATGTTAGTGCCAAAAATTGTTCTCAGACTACTAGAAGAACAAGCCAACACAATCTCAAAAGTAAAATTAAATAAAATAGGTTTTATGGTTTTTGTTTATTGTTTTAGTTTTAAAAACTTCATCAGCAAGGAGGAAATAAACATCCACAAGCTAATAAATAACTGAATCATGCAAGTTAGATAAACTAGGGATTAAACACATCCCAATAAGCTATAAACATTACACATGAAATACTAATTCCACCCACTGGCTACAAGCATTTACATGAATAAACCTTTAAACAGGAAATGAAATTGTAGACTGAGCAATCAACTAGATCGGAAATGAAAAAGCATGACAGGTAAAAGGGCTTATTCATTTATATATAACGAATAACAGTCATCCACTTACATAAGAGTTATAAATGCTAGCTTGAGAAATCAAAGCTCTAAAAGCCTCTCCTTGAGTGAAAAATCCCCCCCAAAACTGTATGTTTGTCTTCCTTTTACAAAAGTAAATTATTTCCATAACTACCTTCTAGGTCAAAATTTGAAACAGTTACATCAATTAGTTACATGATAACTCAAAATCTTTAAAGACAAATAACCCAAAAATAGCAAATCGGATTTGGGGAAATTTGGCGAATTTCTGGAAATTTGGGTCTCAAAGACGCCTTCATATCTCTAGATCCGGGACACCTGTGCAAAAACAAAGAGAGGGTTTTTTAAATGAGTATGTTATGAACAAAAAAATCTCTTGGTTTTAAAAAATTCCCCTTCAATTGATCAGAATACGTGTTGTAAATTTGTGACTAAAACATGAAATTATTAAATAATTCAAACCCTGGAAAATATGCCACAAAGATGAATTCGAATCTCTCCAACGATAACAGATGTTGCAAAACTGAGAGATATTTTTGTGAATGAGTCTATTTTGGACAAAAACCTCTTTTGTTTTTCCAGAATTCGTTTCCATCACCTCGTAATCTGCTCCCAATGATAATGACAAAAACAGGAGAAACTGAGCTGCTACAAGAATCTCCTCACGAAAATATTTGACAAAGGAATCAAAATGAGGGTTAGATTATAAATAAAACTTGGAATAAACTTTTATTATAAGTTTTTGAAAGCTTAAAGATATACATATTAACTAATAATCCCAAAAGACAAAACTAAAATAATTAAATAATTCAACCTTTAAAAGCATTAAATCCAACAAAAATGACTGATTGTCAAGAATCAACATAAAATGTAAAATAATTTTAAACCAATGGTTGAAAATTAGGACAAAAAGAACAGATAAAATAAGAACAAGATCTATTTATAAAATGTGGCTCTTACTGTGGGATGAAGTCCTCCTTGTGAGGCTTCAATAACCTGTAGACCTTGTGCCTTATTCATTGGGTGATGGAGTCATTTACCAAATCTTTGCAACTTTCTTAAACTCTGAATACATACCTCTGAAATGACAAAATACTACTACAAACCAGCACACTGAAAAGAATATACATGCTTGTATAGCGAGCTTATTCTGCTATTTACTCCTACTTCTAATCGGAGGAAAGAACCCAATCAAGTGTAATCATACTTCCAGTGAAGCCAAGAAACCATTTGATCGAGAATCATAATTCCATGCATGCTACTGTTTGAGAAAACCCACAAAAGATGTGATAAATGCAATAAAGAATCTATAGGCAGCTGATACTTATGACTGGAAATAAAAAGTATGCCAAAAGCTGGAGCATTAGAAAACTTTGAAAAATACAACTCCATCCAAGAAGCCACAGGATCATGAAATTTATGATTTAAAACATCAACGTCTTCATTATATTCATCATAAAGTGAAGCATTCTCTTCCTCTACATTGCTGTTCTTTTTAAACTTTGGATCAAGAATGGAAACCAAGGGCTTTTCAAACTGCTTCTTGTCCTTTAAATAAAACCCTTGATCAAAACTTGAACAAATAAAATTCTGAAAGTGACCATAAGTTAAGAATGACAACTTATTTCTTATATTAATAGTAAGAGGTTGAAGAGCAACAACTTCTTCTTCATAACATGATAATCTCATAGCAAGAACTAGGAAATTTCTACTATAATCCACTGAAAATATATTATCATCGAAAAAGTCAGCAAACTGATATGAAGAATCAACATAAGCGTCATTTATATCCTTGTTCGTATGAAAATATGAAAATGATGAAGAAAATTGTCTTAAATCTAAATGATACCTACGTTCTTCTTCCTGTTCATAAGCTTGTATATCTTCAACATGGCCTGATCTCAAATCATTTTGCAAGCTCGGATGTTCTCCTCCACTCCTTTTATATCCTCAAACAATTGTCTTAAGGATGATGATTTCCTTTCTAACAGGAAAAAGACAAGATCTGAATGTTGATCCATAACATAACATACCATAGCAAGTTTTTTCGAAGGTCTGATCTCTGTAGGAATAATGATATAAAAACTTTGAAATCTCCAATTAAATTTAGTAATTGGTTCATCATTCTCCCTTTTCAAACTATAAAATTCGAAAAGAAATTGATCATAAGATTTTTTCTTACCCCAATACTTCAAAAATAAATCATGTAACTATTCCCATGATCCAATTGAATCAGCTTTTAAATTTCGGAACCAAAACCCAACATCTCCAGCAAAGGATTTAAAAAATAACCTCATGACAACATCCTCATGCATGATTTCAAAATTATCAATGAAATTATGAAAAGATCCTAAATGCTTCTCTGCTCTAATATGGTCTTTTCCAGTAAAATGGGGAAGATATTCAACAAAGTAGGAAGGGTAAGGATGTAAGAGAGATGGCAGCCTAAAAGGTTTAAACATCTTCTGTCTGAGTCTAGACTGAAAATCTGTGAGTTGAAAATGAGGTTCAACAAGTTGTTCGCAAGTTTCAGTAGTGATGGTAGAAGGTAATAGATCAGCTTTTTTCTCTACAAGATGACCAGAATAATCAGGTTCAAGAGATATGGGTATATGTATATCATGTTGCACATGTATTTCAAATGAAGGAATAAGATCAACATCAATAAAACAAGAAGAAGGCAGACTTTCTTCTTCCAAAGAGGGATATGAACTTGAAGGTTTATGATCACTGGAATAGACAAAACAAAAAACAATTCTTTTGACATGCAATGAGAAAGACATGAAGGAACTGATGAACAAGAACAAAACCTCAAGGAGGAAAGTAAAAATTTGATACCCAGTCTTTCCATTTGGCTTCTTCATTTTTCTGTTAACAAAATTCTCCTTGTAGTAGAATCTTTAATCGTGGAGTCGTCGGCGAAAAAATGTAGTCTAAAAGATTTTATAACTTTGTTCACCTCTCAAAATCAGATCAATAATGATATCTCAGGGAAGATATACTTCAGCTTCGTCCCTGGCAACAGCGCCAAAGATGTTAGTGCCTGAAATTGTTCTCAGACTACTAGAAGAACAAGCCAACACAATCTCAAAAGTAAAATTAAATAAAATAGGTTTTAGGGTTTTTGTTTATGGTTTTGGTTTTAAAAACTTCATCAGCAAGGAGGAAATAAACATCCACAAAATAATACACTGACTGAATCATGCAAGTTAGATAAATTGGGGATCAAACACATCCCAATAAGCCATAAACATTACACATGAAATACTAATTCCACCCACAGACTACAAACATTTACATGAATAAACCTTTAAACAAGAAATGAAATTGTAGACTGAGCAATCAACCAGATCAGAAATGAAAAATCCTGACAGGTAAAAGGGCTTATTCGTTTATATATAATCAATAACAATCATCCACTTACATAAGAGTTATAAATGCTAGCTTGAGAAATCAAAGCTCCAAAATCCTCTCCTTGAGTGAAAAATCCCCCCCAAAACTGTATGTTTGTCTTCCTTTTACAAAAGTAAAGTAGTTCCATAACTACCTTCTAGGTATAAATTTGAAATAGTTACATCAATTAGTTACATGATAACTCAAAATCTTTAAAGACAATTAACCCAAAAATAGCAAATCGGATTTGGGGAAATTTGGCGAATTTCTGGAAATTTGGGTCTCAAATACGCCTTAATATCTCTCGATCCGGGACACTTGTGCAAAAAATGAGAGAGGTGTTTTTAAATGATTCTGTTATGAACAAAAACCTCTCTTTGGTTTTAAAAATTCCGCTTCAATTTATCGGAATACATGCTGCAAATTTGTGACTAAAACATGAAATTATTAAATAATTCAAACCCTGCAAAATAGGCCACAAATATGAATTTGAATCTCTCAAACGATAATAGATGTTGCAAAAATGAAAGAGGGTTTTGTGAATGAGTCTGTTTTGGACAAAAACCTCTTTTTGTTTTTCAGAATTTGTTTCCATCACCTCGTAATCTTCTCCCAATGATAATGACAAAAACAGGAAAAACAGAGCTGCTATAGGAATCTCCTCATGAAAATATTTGACAAAGAACTCAAAATGAGGGTTAGATTATAAAGCAAACTTGGAATAAACTTTTATTATAAGTTTTTGAAAGCTTAAAGTTATACATATTAACTAATAATCTCAAAATACAAAGCTAAAATAATGAAATAATTCAACCTTTAAAAGCATTAAATCCAACAAAAATTACTGATTGTCAAAAATCAACATAAAATGTAAAATCATTTTAAACCAATGGTTGAAAATTAGTACAAAAAGAATAGATAAACTAATAACAAGATCTAGTTATAACACACCATACAATAGCCATCACAATATTTGTGTTGATGCAATTCTAATTCCAACTCCATTCTCGATCTGAATTACTGGCCGACACATTTCGATCTGAGTCACTGGCCGACAAAGTTCTATGGTTCAATAACCAATAACAGATTCACAGCTTCTCAATATATTCTAAATCCATAGACCAGTGATTTGGGCTTGAAGCCAAAGAACATGGATATGAAACTATTGTTCATTTTACTTGTTTTTTTGGTCCCATTCATATTACCAAGTACCTTTCAGGTAAAATCCAAGCATTTAGGTATTAAAAGATCCGACTGAGAATGAATTGATAATGCTGTGCTAGTTTTATATAAATATCTTTTATAATTGATGTTAAATATTTTGTTTCATGGAAATCACTGATATAGACATCCCATTCAAACTGAATTTGTAAGACCATTTCACGTTTGCGTTGGCATTTTTCGAATTTAATGTTATTGGTTTTAAAGTTTAAAACATTAGACCTACGTTGTTTTAGAAAAAACCTTTAAATACTTGAAGCAAGTCTTTTGAATAGAAGTATGATGAAACCATCAAAATATAAACCCCATATTCATTGTGTATTTGTCAATCATCATTGGCCTCACTGCATACAAACATATGGTAACTCTCTGCAACCACTATTCTTTCTTCTGCTACAGTAAAACCCATATTTTTTTTCCACAATTGAAGATGAGAGGTAAAAAAAAAATTGGATGAAATATGTGTAACTAAAAATATTCATATGATAAATGAATTTAGTATGTTACCACTATTTTTTGAGAGGTAATTACCATTGTTTTCTTAGCTAAAGATCTGGCCGCATCGAAAACACTATCAAACGCTATCAAGAATCATTAGAACTCCACAATCCGATGCCGCTACCACAACAAAAAGAAACAGACCAACGGGTTAGTCATGATATTTGAGTCAGTGGCTGAGGACAAGGAAACCATTAGTTTTCCCAACCGCTACAGACAACGGAGTGAAAGGAAGCACCAGTAGTTGCAACGCTAATGATAACCCTGGAGATGTTGAGGTCGAATCTAGTCATCTTAAGAGGACAAATTTTGTTGAATCTCCTTCTAGTTCTAATAATAATAATAAAAATAGTATTGAAACTGGTCACCGGGCCACAACTTCACCGTCCCATTCCGTGGAAATATGCTTCTAATTACTACGAAGCTGTATAACTTCAAACAGAACTCTGATTAGGGATGTTTTAAATGATGATTCTTGTTACAACCCAGTTTCGATGCTGAGAAGAAGAAATGGTAAGGAAAGACAGCATCTTAAAATTGGTCAAGGAAGGTTGCTTCAACATGACATGTAAGGCATGGTACATGTGTCCATGTGCATGCCACACAATTGTCTAAGAATTTCAAGTGGTGAAGAAAGCAACGTGTCTAAGGATGGATTGTTTAATAACATCAAGGAATCATGTATTGTATTATAACATTAAATGTTAGAGGTAATTCTAGGAAAAATTCCTAGCATTACTTGCCTTTGTTAAAAATTGATTCAACAACCTTATTTTTAAGCTAATAATTAGAGCAAGAATGCACAGTATGCCTCGAGATGAGGCCACATAAGAAGGAGAATTGTTTGATTGGTAAAACAAATAGGTGTTGCATATTGATTGGTGGAATAAAAAACTTTAATTCATAATTTGCAAAACAATTTAGACAACTTAGGATAAATGCTTATAAATTGTTTTGGTTTTTGTGAATATTAATCAAAACGATGACAAGCCGTTTCATAGAGTCCCTGCTATGCCAGGGGTAGGGACTAATACCATGATAGCATTTGATAATAAAAGAATTTAAAACATAAATAAACACAATGCCATGTTTGTTTTCGGATAATGAAAGAATAGAGTTACAATAGACAATAACATCATAGCATTTGATAATAAAAGAAGAGAGCAATATACAATAATATTTATTGTTATGTTTTTATTTTTCTATTATTTCTTTGTTATGTTTTTCTTTTTCCATTATTTCCTTTATCATGTAAATAAATTCATAAGGAATTCTAAGGAAATGATATAATAAAATTAAGATTAAAAAGAAATCAATTATATCATGTTTCTCATTTCAATACTTTATTATCTTTAAATTACACAAACGAATAAAATACATGATTAAACTTTTAATTAAACAATAAAGTATAGGACAAAAAAACTTATCTATATTTTTTCATGAAACTTAACTGGATAGGTCTACATACCACCCAACCGTAGGTATTCCACAATCAAACTTCAATTGTTTTGTCTGATTAGCCACCCCCAAGTTGATCCATGATATCACTAGGAAAGTATATTATGGTTAACAAATATTCCAACAATTACAATAGTGTTTTCTGTATAATTTTTCCAACTAGGATTACTCACATTTCCTACCCACCTAACACGTAAGGTTCTTTTATCAGTCTTTAGAATTGCTTTCACTCCCAATATCCGCATCATATGACACCAACATGTATTTCATTAACCTATTAGTTTTGACTAGACCTTTTCAACGTAAGTATCCACTTTATTACTTAAACATGTGATGTTTTATCTTGTTGAAATACTTGGCTCTAAATATATATCTATTTGTTTTGTCTTTCCATTCTAGCTCATTTTTTATCCTCTATCTCCAACAACCCCCACTTTCCCATTTGAATTCCCCTTTTATTCCTAAAAGAGTTTTCCTTGGTTTCTTTTTCATCCAACAAACCAAGTGACACTTATCACTATATTTGTGGAATCTTGGATAAACTTATGGAGAGAAGGTTTCAAACAATTTAGTAATAAAGAAAAGTAATTGCTTGACATCCCATACTTAAAGACTTACTTTCCCTTTTTGTAATATCATGGTCCTTCTTTAGTGGAAACCTACCCATTCAATTTTTGAAGTTATAACTTGTTTATTTATATAATTAAAAAATATTTACAATCATTAATATAAAAATTAATAACATCTCATGGTTGTTCGTGGGTTGTTCATAACCAAGTATAAAATTAAATCACAATTAGCATACTAATAACTAATTAGCACTTCAAATTTTAAGGGTAATACCTTGGGGTATTACATCCAAAACCATCATAGCTACCTCATCTTCTACACCTAGTCAATCCACACAAGACTTAGGTAGGGTTGGTGTACTATCGACCCTACACTCTGTGCCTTTATCTAGTGAATTTGGTCATCACATGTCTGCAATTTCTCGCATTTCTACTCTCATTTTCTGTTTATTGTCTCTCTTCCAATTTTTGCAAGTCAGATGAGGGTTTGTACCCATTCATCCTTCTTTGTTTCTTCATAAAGTGTATATTCACTTCTATTTTTTGGGCATCATTACTTTGATTGGTCTTCTTCCTCCTTAGACCAACTAGGGTTCCTATGATTCAAGGCATGTCATAGTTCTCCTTACCCCATCGCCAACCTCAATTTTAATTATGATCAACGATGGTAACCATAATTATCTTCTCATAAATTATTCCCACTATTGTTGTTTCTTCTCCTACCTGGTTGTAAGTGGATTTTGAATCGATGGTCATGCTTCTACTATGTGGCCCACACCTTTGTCTATGAGAAATATCTACAGTAATATTGGTACAGTGCAAAGGAATCTTTCATGCAAGTTGTCGTAAAATATTTGTTGACCCTAGGATATTTCGGGAAATTTTGGGTACTTGTTTTGGAAAAACAATTTTTGTGTGAAAAGGGATGCTGTGAAGTGGTTCGAAGAAGTGACAACTTCGAAGAAGTGGCCAAGATTTAAGAAAGTTAGGTGTTTTGACTGTGTCCAACCGTAGAGTTGGTTAGGTGGGTAAATCTCTTTGTCCACTTACATTATTAGGAATGGGTAGTGGGCACAGGGTGAAAGGATATGAAGAGCCTATAAATATGTAACGGGTTGAGATGCAATTGTACCAACAAATGGTTCCATTTCCAGGACCAAGATCTATCTTGAAGGGGGGAATGTGGCATCAATTGAAGCCTGACATCGAGGCTTGGGTTGATCATAAGGAAAGGGAGTCTTCTTAGGAAGAAAAAAACATCCACGCCTGACTCGGGAAGAATGGTTAGGTAATTATATTTATTTTGATATCTATGAAGTTTTCTTTGGTGAATTTTCTAATTTATTAAATGAATGGTTATCAAGGTTGACTCTCCAATAGAGGTTCTTTCAAGGAGGTGAGCCCAAAGGTTGGAGACTTGAGTTGATCCAATGACTAAAAAGTGTGAATAACAAGATCTCGTGTGTTGTTGGTTATTGGGTGGATAGTATCTTGGAAGGATACGTCACAGAGTTTGTTGTCAAAACTACCAAGTCTTATAGTGTAGAAGAAAGGGAGTTCATTAAAGGGTCATGGGGTAAGTATTTAAAGTCTTCAAAGTTGTGGATTAAGATGCTACTTTATGAAAAAGGGATCTTATGGATGAAATTCAACAAGTAAAGGTTTGGGTGAATGTATGGAATGAATTGAGATGATAAGGGGAGAAGAGAGTGAGACAGATGAAGAGTGTGGGTTCCTTTGGAGTAAGAAGAGATTTTGGTTGAATAAGAGGAGAAGGACTGTGATAAGGACAGAGAGTTGCAATGCTACCGAAAGTAGAGACTGCAAACCAGTACCATAGCTCGACGGAGATTCATGTGACGAAGAGTAGGAATACCAATTCATTTTAGAAGAAGATCACCTACCCCAGACTAGAGGCTAAAACATACCCACGACCCCGCGTACATCACCAAAAACTAAGGTAAGGCATAATAGTTCATCATAGTTTTTCCAAGCAAGTCAAAATAGTGGTAATAGTCAGAGTAGTACTACACCAAATAGTAAGATTCCAAGTAGTGGTCCTTTACTACCAAGTCATTTGGTACCCCAAAGGCGTAGAATGATAGGGGATGATGTGAAGTTTCCCATTTTCCATGGAAATGGATAAAAGGACCTAGAACAACATCGGTTCCTTTGTGAAGCTGTATGGATTATCAAGCAGGTCCAAGACGACAATATTAAGAGATCCCAAATAATTATGACTTTTCAAGGTTGTGCTCTAGATTGGTTTATGAAGTTTTTCGTTGTTCCCATCGTAGCTCCATAAAATACAGTAGTATATATAGTATATCAGATTAAAATACGAGTTCAAAAAGTTGAATTTCGAGACATAATGCATTACAAAACTGAAGGAGATTAACCAGTCTCTGCTTGAATCTATATGGAACTTCGACCATATGTTCAAAACATTAATGGCTAAAGTAAGTTTTCAAATGTCAGATGTCCAACACTAAAAATGGTTCAGCTACATTATTACCGCATATCTGACTACCGTTGATGCAACGAAATATTGTGTCTCAATATGAAGCTTTGGAGCTTACCATGAAGTTAAAGGTGTCACTAGTCAACACAAATAGTGAAGGAATGGTATACAAATCCAGTCGCAACTAGCCAATTTGTCACTGCAGATTCAAGACATCAACAAGGGAAAAGAAATCAGAGAATAAGTTTGGTGCACCACATGCAAAACATAAGGCCACCATAAATATCAGTGTTTAATGTTCTAGGAATATTTAGCCACAAGAGCATCTAATCCACTGAACCATTAAAGTATTCCTTGGTGTAGAGGTTGTTAGACTAGAGGGAATCATTAAGAGGAATGTTATTTACTCTAGAAAATTGTAAGTACTCCCTCGAACCTGTTTTGTAATTTTTGTTGATCTCTAGAGCATGATGAGAAGGATTGTTGAGCATATTAGTTGCTCCCAAAATGTACAATAGATACCTATCTGATGAAAGGGGAAGAGACGCTTGAAACAAGTAATTCCCAATTTAATCAACTGTGAGGTGGATTTTGTGGATGTGGACAAGGAGGATTTGGTCAAGGTAGAGGCTAGGTGATTTGCAACAATTGTGGCCAACCATGACAATTTGCAAGGGACTATCATAATCTAAACTCGACATGCTCATACTATAAGGAGTTGGAACACACTATTGAAGACTATCAATAGCTCATAGAAACTGGTAGGTGAAAACTAACCAGAACCAAATAACACATATTTCATTAAATTTGTAATTATTTAGTGGATCTAGAATTTAGAACTTCCGCTAGATTGAGTTTTTTCAAAATGAAAAAAGTCATAGCCTTTGA
>LPNX010858699.1:8008-25874 GCA_001517045.1 Pseudotsuga menziesii
TTTATGCTTGGATGTTTGAATATTGCTTTTATGCTTGGAGAAAGTAGTTCAAGGAGTTGATTCAGGTGTAACCAAGACCAGGTTGGATAATATTTAACTTAAACCACTTAAAACACAAATGTGACCACAATTTTTTATTTTTATTTATGTGTTTTAATATGTATACATGTTTTTTTGAAGCGTAAGGTGTTTATACATGTGTTTCTAATAGGAAACAATCATTTGTAAGAAAAAAATTAGTTTTTAGAAGGGTTTATCATTCTTTTGTGTGTGCAAGAGGGGTGCAAGGAGTTTTAAAAGCATTAATCATTCTAAACATGATATATGTATGAGGTCAGAAGAGAAGATGATGGCTACAATGCATTATAAAATGGACTAGAACTTGATGAGTGTACTAGGATAGAGTGTACCAAAACTAGATTAGAAAAGGAAAATCAAACAAAAAACAAAGTATTAGAAACTCTCTTCCCAATATATGCATATCGATGCTCAGGTGTAAATAAGAAAGGACTCAGAATCAACTATACTACATATCCATTATATATAGAAATAATGAATCATGTCCTTGAAAAAGATACATAGTGGATTGAATGTCAAAAATAGATCATAGCCACAAACATATACACTATGGATCTATTTCGTAGTATATAATATGATAACAAATAGAACTTGAAGTGGGTGTAAAATTATTCTCCATGTAGTACAAATGTTATATGACATATGGTATAGTCTTGCAAAACTCAAGTAATTGAAATGGTGAAAGAGCTACTAGAGACCAAGGTCTTCAACCAAAACAATTGATGTGTATGTGTTTTTACCATGTGAATAAATAAGTTGAAAAAAACATGGTGAACACCGATTTATTACCACTCCTTGATCTATATTGTTAACAAATGCAAGAAAACACATTGATTATTATTATGTGAATCAAGGTGCTAGTACATTATAGCAAGTTTAATTAAGGGAGTTGTCACCAAACACTTGTACAATTTATCAATTAGAGGACATTGATGATTTTGCACTTTCAATAGAGAGGGATATTTACATTGATGAATACATTGCCTAATGTAGTAAAATGTATCTAAATATATTTCCCATAAAAAAATAGTTGACATTGTTGGGAAGATATTTGTTTTAAGGGAGGCATTATCCCCCATCAACCAACATTAAGAAGTATCATGGACTTATTTGTTTTATAAATGAATTGGAAAATTATCTATAGGGATATACAAACAAGTATTATTCTCTCATGCACTAGGTGTTAATAACACACAAAATAGGCCCTTTGAGCAACAATTGATTATGAAATTCATTGACAAAGGAGAGGACCTCCACAAATGATGAAAATGTAATCGTTTTCTAAATGTTTCTGTTGGGAAATAGGGCAGACCCAGGTTTAATCCTTATATGTCGCACCAACAAAATACCCACCGTGTTGGCCCTTTCGGCAACAACCTGCGCGCAGGTTGCAGTCTCACCCGAAACAGCAATGGGGGGGCCGCAGAATCAGGTTTCTACAAGCAGAGAGGGGTATTACTACACCTTAGCCTTTAATAACCTTATTGGTCAATATTTATAATTTTTTACCATTCATTCACATGTAACTTTGTAGATAAATAAACAGTCGTGACTTGCTCAACCCACTACGGGGACTTCACAGCGAAGTAAATATTAGCAGCGATCTAACTAATCAGATGTATACAATTATTAATGCATAAAAGACAATAGAAACAGAAACAGTACAAGAAACCACAACACCGGATGTAACATGGTTCACCCCCAGTGTAGGGGCTACATCCACAAACTGTGTTCTATTCAACTTGCTACAAAATCACAGTTTGATCTGCGCACTCAGCTGCAGATCCCTTCATCCCTTAAAAGCCGCGCACACAGCAGGAGGCCCCTGCGTACTCAGCTGCAGGTCTTTCTTTCTCCTCTTACAAAAAACATCTGTGCACACAGCTATAGAGGTCGTCCACGCACACAGCTGGGAATTAACCTTTCCTTACAAAACCAATCCTTAACTTCGCCTTAATCTTTCTTTACATCAAACAGCCTAACCTATCTTCTTTACACAAGCGCTTATTTATACTGTGCATTTTTACAAAACCATGTTCTTAAACCATGGGCACCCAAGAGAAACCCTAAACCATGGATTTAAACCACGGGTTTATTACAAAAAGGGGGTTTTGACTTACCCTGACACCCCTAAGACTATCTTGACCCATAACTCCGCTTACCAACAGCCGCGAAGTTACCAAAACTAGTAATCCTTAGGGTACGCACCCCAACAGGCCCCTAAGACTCACTAGTGGCCCGTCCCGGGACACTCTTCAGTTTCACTGGTGGCAGAATTCCACTGATGAAGCATAGTGTATTGCTTGTGGAAGCTCTCCATGCTGCTTGTTGGCTATGTACTTCTGTCCTTTGCAGAAGTTTTGCTGATGAAAGCCGTCGCGCCCACCTGCAACACCATCCTTCACTCCAATTGCCGATGCCTGGCCATCCACAACTTTGGGGTCCCCTGGGATTGCATGTCGCACTGCAGAAGGAATATAGCTGCCATAGTTCTGCTACGCCGAAATATTGCATGGCGGGATTCCCCAGAATCCGTCTACGAGGCCACATGCCCTTGGTTGCCCTATGTTAGAGAAAAATCCTGGTCATATTTGCAAATTTAGAGCAAAATCCTGCCTGTCAATGTACTTAGCCAAGTAGGGCTGTACTGGCGGAGTACTCAGAAGGTGCTGCAGGCCTCTGTCCCTTACTTCTCGCACTAGCTTCTGAATGTTATAGTCATTCGACATGGTTTGTGCTGAATATCTCACAGATGGGCTTAAGACAGAAAACACAGGTCGAGATGGCTCCTTATAAAATACCGAGGCGGACTTTGTCATCATGGTGCAGTGATGACGCCAAATCTGACGACGTTTCGGAAATCTTTTCCACACATCGCCGGATTTTCCCAAAATCTCATTATGACCAGTAATGAGAGCAGCTCTCGTGCCAGCGCCGCCGACTGCAGTATGTCCCATCCGTCACATTTTGGCCTGCGACACACCTTGATAACCTTCGACTTTGACACAATCTGTC
The DNA here is from genome assembly GCA_001517045.1 of Pseudotsuga menziesii. Taxonomy (NCBI): domain Eukaryota; kingdom Viridiplantae; phylum Streptophyta; class Pinopsida; order Pinales; family Pinaceae; genus Pseudotsuga; species Pseudotsuga menziesii. Next base: position 11,102 of record LPNX010858699.1, read on the forward strand.
CCTGCGACCTAGGACCAACTTGTAGCTTCGCATCCTATAAACAAAATAGACTACGATAATCCATAATGCTCCAAGCATTTTCGCGTATTTGCTTGGTGCTACCTCCTATTCTGAGTACCTGGCCTGTCCGTGTACTTTTTTAAAGGGCTCCCATTTATCATAGAGGGAAAAATCTCACCATTTAACTTAGCTAGCTGGACTGCACCCCCGTTAGTAACTCTCTGTACTACATACGGTCCTTTCCAATGTGTTTTAAACTTTCCAGGGAATTTCATGAATTTGCTGTCATAAAGGAGCACAAGATCACCCTGCTAAAAATGTTTCTTCTTGATGTGTCTGTCATGCCACGATTTTTCTCGAGCCTTCTGCACCTGTTGTTGGAAGCCTGCGACAAATCTATCCTCTTCAAGTTCGAGTATCTGTTTCAGTCTCTCAGTGACTATGTCTGGGTCATCCATCTTGGTGAAAGCAGATATCTGGAGGCTGGGAACAATGTATTCCATGGGCATGACAACTTCTTGCCAATAAAATAGTCGAAAGGGTGTATGGCCTGTCAACTTTTTGCAAGTAGTTCGGTAAGCCCATAGCACTGCTGGAATTCGAAGATCCCAATCATTCCTGTTAGCATTACAAACCTTTGTCAAGGCATGCTCAAGGATTTTGTTAAAAGCTTCGACAGTCCCATTTGCTTGTGGGTGATATGCGGTACTCTTTTGATGATACACCTGAAATTCTTCAGTCAATACTTCAATGGTCCTGTTCATGAAATGTGACCCTTGATCACTCATAAGAACTTTGGGACACCCAAATCTAGATAAGATGTTGTCGAAGATGAACTTCGCAGCGGTAGCAGCGCTACAGGTTTTGATCGGTTGGGCTTCGGCCCAACGGGTAAGATAATCAGTTGCTGTAGTGATGTATCTAGCTCCTGTCTTTTTCGTAGGGGGGTTGATAGGACCAACAAAGTCAATGGACCATTTTTCAAAGGCCCGCAGTGTTACTTGCAGAGCTAGGGGCATTTCATCCCTCCTAGATGGTTTACCTGTCCTCTGACAGATATCGCAGCTGTGGCAATATTCTCTTGCATCTTTGTGAAGTGTGGGCCACCATAAGCCGGCTGTCAAAATCTTCTGCGCTGTGGTTTTGCCTGCATAATGACCTCCTGTTGCACCGGAGTGAGCTTCAGCCAATATTAGGGGTTTTTCGTGTTCCAAAACACATCTGCGCAGAATCTCATCTGGTCCCATTTTATACAGTTGTCCTGCTATTAAAGTGAAGTCCGCGGCTCAAACCACCAACTGCTTCTTCTGCTGTGTGGTCATCCCTAGAGGGGGGGTACCTGTAGACAAATACTGAGCAATATCCTGGAAATATTCATCAACTATCTGTATAGCAAATAATTGTGCATCTGGGAGGCCTTCATCCATATTGTTAGGTTCTTCGCCTGACTCAAGCCTCGACAAGTGGTCAGGTCCTAGGTTAAGTTTTCCAGGCTTAACAATGATCTCAAAGTCATATTCTTGAAATAGAATTAACCATCTGCATATTCTTCCACCTAGCACGGGTTTGTTAACGAAGTAATTTAAAGCAGAGTGGTCAGTAAACATCTTAAAATGAGATCCTAGCAGATAATGACGAAATTTTTGTAATGCATATACCATAGAAAGACCTTCACGTTCTGTCGTAGTATAATTTTTCTCTGCTGTAGATAACTTTCTGCTGGCAAAAGAGATAGGGTGATCGATATTACCTGCGCCTGGCTAAGCAAGCACAGTACCTAAAGCAATAGAGGATGCATCAACATGCACATGAAAATCCTTGTTCCAGTCGGGAAATACTAGGATAGGGGCAGTGACCATTTTTTCCTTCAGAATGTCGAGGCTTGCTTGGCATTCTGGTGTCCATTCGAACTTAATATCCTTCTTTAGCTACCTTTCCATTGGGGCGGTAATCTTGGCATATCCTTGGATGAATTTCCTGTAGTAACCGATGTGACCCAGCATTGTGCGGAGTTGTTTGATGGACTTCGGAGGTGGCAGGTTCACAATAATAGCGATCTTCGCAGGGTCCATCATCAATCCCTGCTTACATACCACATGACCAAGTAGAATGTCGAAGGGTGCACAGAAAATGCATTTTTTTAAGTTCAAGGAGATTTGGTGCTGTCTTCATTTGTCCAACATAAGCCTCAAACTAGTTATATGGTCTTTTACTAGCCGAAAAATAGTCCAGCCATCAAAGTAAACTTCTAAGAATTTATGTATGTATTCCTTGAATGTGGAGATGACTACTCGAGAAAATATGGAAGGTGCATTCTTCAACCCGAAGGGCATGATAGTATACTGGAAGGATCCCATTTCGGTAGCAAAGGTGGTCTTGTGTCGGTCCTCTGGAGCAATTCGGATCTGATGGTAGCCCGAAAACCCATCAGTAAAAGAGTAGACTTCTTGACCTCCGACATTGTCGAGCACTTCATCTGTAAAGGGAGTGGGAAAAGGGTCATGTAGACAGGCATCATTGAGTTTCCTTAGATCGACACAGATTCATATTTCACCCTTAGTCTTTTTCTCTTGGACGACCATAGGGATGACCCACTCAGATTCTTCAACAGGTTTGATTATTCCTGCAGCAAGCATCTTATCCAACTCGATCTTAACCTTTTCCTTGTATTTTGGATTCAATCTATAAGGGCGCTGCTTCACAGGCTTCGCATCAGGCTTCAGGGGGATCTTCATTACTCCGATATCTCCCAAGATACCTTTCATTTCAGAGAACTTTGTCAGAAAAAGATCTTGGTATTCGTGGAGAAGTTGAGTTACCTTGCTTACCATCTCGTCATCCCAATAGTCGCCAATGGTAGCAAACTTAGGTTGTGCCTCGGATCCAATGTTAACTGTACGCGTCTTCAAGGGCTGTGTCACTTCCAAAACTTCGACTGCCGGTCCATGCACGTCGCAGTATCCTTTTGACTCAGGGATATCAAGACGGCGCGGGTCCTCCTCCTCGTCGACTGTGAAGTTATAACATTTGACTGCGAGGGATTCTTGTGTGGCCCAATCGGGGCGATTCTCTGTCACTTCTTGTTCGTTAAATACCTTAGTATGGATGATCCTGATAGCTGCATCGAGGGCTGGATAAACATCATTAGTAGAGAAAGTATTGATAAAGCTCTGAACAAGACAGTCCCAACTTACAGTATCTTGGCGAAGTTCAGCCTCCGCGTACCAGTTCTTCGCTAGTGGTCCCAGCGTGTGCACAAATCTATGTACCCACTCATCCTGAGGTACATATCTCCAAGCCTCGTAGCATTTGCTTAAATGGTCCTGGGGGCAAGTTTTCCCATCAAACTTGCTTCGCGCCTTTTCCAACTGGTCTGAGAACCTTAGGTGAAGGAGCTTCTGACATGTTTCCCAGGTAGGGATCTGTTTCTTATGGCTCGTCCACCATCTGACTGCTGTGTCTCTGAATGATAACTCCAGGGCCTCCCTTTTCTGTAGGTCAGGTATCTGATCTGAGAATTGTGCAATAAATGGTTCAGGATCTGTCAAACCATCGTACACAGGTATAGTTCTGGGTTGTGAGTCGACCCATCTAAGAGACTTGGTAAGGCAGACATTGCTGCCCCGATGGTGCTCAGATAATCGGTGTTTCCAGCTTTCTAATTCATCTGCAGAGTCCGTCATACAGGAGCTACCAGACTCCCACCCTACGGCTAGAGGATCCTCATAACCTTCTTCCTGCGCCATGATAGTAGAGATGGGTTCTACATCAGCTTGATCCTCATGGTGTAGTGGCTCGGTGTACCATTCCCCTTGTGAAGGATCCAGGGGCAGGATGACCCTGAAGTCTTTCCCTTCGAAGACCATCTGTCTCTTCTTTAAGTTAATGACTGCGACATTTTCCATTACCCATTCAATTCCTAATAGGGCCGGGTAAGGGTTGCTGTCATCAATGATCTCAATTACTTCGAAGTCCATGAAGGTGCTGAATCCGTCAATATCTATTTGGAGATCCAGGAATCTTTCAAAAGGTATAATATTTTGCTGGTTGTCTAGCCTCAACTGTATAGGGGACCAGGAAAGGGTAGGTTTCCCCATTTGTTCCCAGGTTTGTTTGGTTAAAACATTTACATCGGACCCTAAGTCCAGAATAACATCGGTCATATCATATGCCCCTCTCTGAGCATTTAATCGCATTTCCCTCCTGGTCCTACTGACTCGATGCACAGTTTTCTCCCGACCATAGCTTTGCAGAGATTCACAGGAAGCGATGACGTTCTGCAGCTCATTTAGAGCAGCTTGATTTCTTAAAAGTTTGAGGCAACTTTGCAAAAAGGGAGATAGTATACTTACTTTATCCAGCGACGCGTCACGGGGTGGCGACATAGTAAAATCTTTCTTGGCCTCCATGAATGTCTCTTTCTCTCTGATGATATCAAATGCAGGGATTTTCTCAGGGGCCTTACGAACTAGAGCTTCGGCAGGTCGATTTGGCGTATCTTGGATGTGTGTCTTAACTCCACTTCTTGTAACGACATTGATGGTCGCAGTATGGCGGGCCTCCACAGAAATCATCTGGAGGTTCTGAGTAGGGGTAGTCTGTCGTGCCTGAATCTTGGCTATCAACTGGGGGCACTGCTCAATTACATGATCTACGGCACAGCAATACCGACACGTCGTAGTGGGGTTCCGACAGTCGCGAGCCAAATGCCCAGCTTGGTTACAATTGTAGCACACGAATTGGCTTCGGCTTCGCCCGGCCATGCCACCACGGCTTCCAGAAGTACCTCGTCCCGAGGCACCTCCCTGGTAACCATAACTATCGTTGCTTGGGCCGTCAGTGTGCACCCGGTAAGCATCATAGGTGCGACACTCATCCTCATTATGACCGACAGATTTGTAAAAATTACAGTAGGAGTTCTTAGGTCCCTGCCCATACCTTTGCAACAGGTAACAGTTCTCAGGTCGGTGCTGACCTGTCATTCTGCAGAGCTCACAATAGAGAACTTGTGGTGGGAAGGGGTTCAGTGCATCGGTCTGCAAGTACTTGTTTACCAGAGGGCACCGTTCCTTGTCGTGACCTTCGGTCCGACATTGCATACACCAAACCTCTTCGCGATCAGGTTTTCCCTTTTTCATCTCGCGAAGTTCTAAGGCCATCGCGGCTAGCTGGGCTTGGATTTGAGCAATACCAGAGTCGTCTCCAACAGGGGCAGTCTCTAGTTTCATTGCGATTTCCAGAGCCTCTTGCTGGTCAGCAACCTTCTGTTGCATGAGTGGAGTTCTGATATGTGGTAACAATGCTGCAATAAACCATTCCTTGTGCTGCGCAGGACTAATGGTAAAGCTGACTTGGTCCAGTAGAACTTTGAATCTCTGATCAAAGTCCCACACTAATTCGCCGTGCCGCTGTTGAATCTCCTTGAGTTCAGTGATGCTCTGCGACTCTGATTTAGGCTTCTTAAATTCCTTGAGTAAGGCCGCCTATATCTCACCCAAAGTAGGGCTCTGAGTGTTGGAAAATTTCATGAACCATGTCAGAGCCTGGTCCCGAAAGGAAGTAATGAGCTGCATGGCTTGCACATCCGGATCTGTAATTTTTTCGCATTCCATACTGCTTCGCAGAGAAACCAGAACTGTTCGGGGTCCTCTGATCCCGTGCCTTTAAAGATGGGGAGTTTGATGTCATCAACGAGGTGGGCCATGGAGTTTCTGGGGGGGTGGGGGGTAGACTGGCCTGTGGCCGGGATACTTGGGCCTGGTTGGCCCTTAGACGGCGATGGACTTCAAGGGGTAGCGGAGCGGCGTTGCGGGGTGACCGGAGAGTTTCGAACCGAAGGGTTTTCGTCGGAATCTGACGCTTCAGGATTTACAGGGGTGGACGCAGTAGCCAGACCTAAGGAAGAGGGGTCAAAATGTCTCTTATACCTTTTTCCGTTCCGCAGCAACCCACTTTGCTCATCGAAGGGAGTGTTACTTGCAAACATATGTTAGTATGACGAAACTAATAGTCCGATTCAAACAGCAATGTACCCTTTTCAGCCAATAGTGTTTTAATCCTTAAGCTAAATAAATTCAAAAACTTACCACCTTGTGGGGGTCCACACAGGAATTCGTCGAGCTTTGAAAATTCGTCCTCCTCTCTGTTAACCTAGACAACCACTGGTGCAATTCTATGTGGAAACTAACAAAGAAAATTTCATGAGTATCACAAAAAAAAAACATACCTTTGTAAACAGTCACTTGCGCTTCTTCACGGATTCGTATTCTCTTGCTGCACGAATTTCAGACAAGTCTCAGCAAATCAATCACCGATTTCCTTCACAGAGGGCCTCCAAAACATAGCCCGTGAGGTACAATGTAAACCCCTCTTGAGCAGGTACTGAGTTCAACCGGCAACGGAACCAATTTGTTGGGAAATAGGGCAGACCCAGGTTTAATCCTTATATGTCGCACCAACAAAATACCCACCGTGTTGGCCCTTTCGGCAACAACCTGTGCGTAGGTTGCAGTCTCACCTGAAACAACAATGGGGGGGCCGCAGAATTATGTTTCTGCAAGCAGAGAGGGGTATTACTGTACCTTAGCCTTTAATAACCTTATTGGTCAATATTTATAATGTTTTACCATTCATTCACATGTAACTTCGTAGATAAATAAACAGTCATGACTTGCTCAACCCACTACGGGGACTTCACAGCGAAGTAAATATTAGCAGTGATCTAACTAATCAGATGTATACAATTATTAATGCATAAAAGACAATAGAAACAGAAACAACACAAGAAACCACAACACCGGATGTAACGTGGTTCACCCCCAGTGTAGGGGCTACGTCCAAAAACTGTGTTCTATTCAACTTGCTACAAAATCACAGTTTGATCTACGCACTCAGCTGTAGATCCCTTTAGCCCTTAAAAGCCATGCACACAGCAGCAGGCCCCTGCGCACTCAGCTGCAGGTCTTTCTTTCTCCTCTTACAAAAACCCTCTGCGCACACAGCTGCAGAGGTCATCCATGCACACAGATGGGACTTAACCTTTCCTTACAAAACCAATCCTTAACTTTGCCTTAATATTTCTTTACATCAAACAGCCTAACCTATCTTTTTTTACACAAGCGCTTATTTATACTGCGCATTTTTACAAAACCATGTTCTTAAACCATGGGCACCTAAGAGAAACCCTAAACCCTGGATTTAAACCACGGGTTTATTACAAAAAGGGGGTTTTGACTTACCCTGACACCCCTAAGACTATCTTGACCCATAACTCTGCTTACCAACAGCTGCGAAGTTACCAAAACTAGTAATCCTTAGGGTACGCACCCCAACAGTTTCATATCGCACTTGCGATATATCGCATATGCGTTTTGAAAATTTACATATCGCATATGCGTTTTGTAATGTTACATATAGCATATGCGATATATCGCATATGCGATATTTGACATTACAAAAAGTGAATGCGATATATCGGATATGCGATATAGATTTCCACGAACCTTAGCCTTGTGTTTGGGCTCGGGTTATTCCGAACGTACCATCAATAACGCATATGCGTTCTTGATTTACACTTCAGAAGTGCGTTACTGATTTCCTAAGTGGCACCAAAAAGTGGAACCAACTTTGTGCGAGCGCCCGAGGATGATGGTGATGATGATGATGATGATGATGATGATGATGACCATGATGATGATGATTATGATGAGGGTGATGATGATGGTGATGAGGATGAGGGTGATGATGATGATGAGGTTGACGATGATGAGGATGAGGATGAGGATGAAAATGATGATGACGATTATGATGATGATGATGATGATGACCATGATGAAGCTGATGGGGATGATGATGATGATGATGATGATGATGATGATGATGACCATGACGATGTTGATGATGATGACGATGATGAGTATGAGGATGAGGGTGATGATGATGATGATGACGATGATGACCATGATGATGCTAATGAGGCTCACAGTGGTGATTATGATGATGATGATGATGATGATGATGACCATGATGATGCTAATGAGGATAAGGGTGATGATGATGATGATGATGAGGATGCGGGTGATGATGATGATGAGGATGAGGGTGACGATGAAGTTGATGAGGATGAGGGTGATGATGATGATGATGAAGCTGATGAGGGTGATGGTGATGATGATGATGATGATGAACAATGATGATGATGATGAGGAGGAGGACGAGGATGAATATATGATGATGATGATGAGGATGAGGATGAGGGTGATGATGATGATGATGAGGATGAGGGTGGTGATGATGATGAGGATAAGGGTGATGGACAATGTTGCATTAGGACAAAAAAAAATTAGTTAATATTTACCTATAGCACCATTAGAATTTACCTAGTTCAATTATGCTAGCAACATTAGAGAACTTCCATGAAGTAATCTATAGTGGGAACCCACCACCCATACAACTTCGAAGTAGCTAGTGACATTGTGAATCTAGAAGCCATGCAACATAAATTAGCTCTGAACATAATTCTATATATCACATATTCATTGTAGCATATTGATATCGCATATGCAATATGAATAAGCTATATCGCATATGCGTTATAGCTTATTCATATCGCACATGCATTATATCGCATATGCGATATGAATAAGCTATATTGCATATGCGTTATATCGCATATGCATTATTTTAAAATTTAAATAATTGGCGGGATTAAGGTTTGGCATTAGGTTTGGAAGCAGCTTTGGAATACCGAACCTATTGGCTAGGACAAATCAACCAGGGCTATTTCTTGTCTTTTAGAACTCTATCAATATGCTTAGTTTAGGTGGTCTGTTTTGATATTACATACACAACATTTTTTTATGAAAATGTAGGATATTGTAGAGTACGAAATGACAATTCTGAATATGTAATTGTTTCCTTCAAAACTATGTTTTATTTATTTATAATTATTTTTCTAAATGACACATGTCAGTTTTCGAAAACACATACATCAATTGTTTGTTATATAACTTTTGATTTCCATCACCATTTTCCAAAAAAACTATATGGTGCACTAGATGAGATCAAGCTCTACGATCTTATATTAAGAAATCAAGGATTTCATTAATTTTTGCCCCTAAAGTGTTGCACCCACACATAAGGTTTTAATTTCAAGATTTTCTCACTTCAATAATTAATAATTAAAAAAATAATTGATGAAAAATTACGAATAAATAGTGTTGTACTAGGCCCATATGTTTTTTATGTCTCTAAGATTTTATCCCAAATGGACATCATTTACCTCATATATTGCTGCACTCGCACAAACATATATGTTAAGATGTACTGAAAATTTGAAAACCCACTTTCATGGAAACTAATTCTATAATCATTTACACACATTTTCTCTGCATAAATGCTATATATTATGAAATATGATTCAATTACCTATCTTTTCTCTTTTTACTTCATCTTCAAATAAGTTAGGGAAGTACCCCTAATTGTCACCTAAAGTCAGAGTTTCCCATTTATTCCAGTATCATGTGGCATCTAAGGTGTCTTTAAAGGAGTCCATGATTGTGCAGCAGCCCTTTAACAAAATATATAATCTAAATTTCAATAACTTAAAACAAAATATTTAATATATATTTCAATATTTGAATAAAGATTCCAAAATATTTACATAGATCCCACTTAAAAAAATTCAATTTAACACTACATATTTTGACAAAAACAGAATGACACTAAATATTTTGACAAATATATTATATATTTTTATAAGTTTATTTTTCTATACGCTGTTTTCTTTTTTAGCTTTATGTCTTTTACTTGAGAGAAACAATTTTTTTTATAAAACATTGAATTAGGTTTTCGTTTAAGCCTTAAGCTTTATGTTTTTTAAATTGAATTGATTTAAGCTTTTTTCACTTTAAGCTTTTCTTGCTTTTAAGGACTTGATTGAATTAGGACTCGAGAGAACCTGCGAGAACTTCAATCTTTATGTCTTTTCCTTTAGAGAAACAATTTTTTTTATAAAATATTGAACTAGGACTTGAGTATCTACTACACCATCACAACATCTATCTCCGTTGTATTGTATCTACTACACCAAGAGCGTCAAGCTTTTCCCCATTCTGCAATTTCTAGCATTTCGGCAGCAACATTGTTTCCTCTACTCTGCTATATGAGAGGAGATTTTATTGTTCTACTCTGCCATATGAGAGACGATTTGATTTCTCTGCTTTGGCATATGTATTTTTAATTCAATTCACTTTCAACAATGTCCGCATTATGCAATTTCTGGTATTTTCGTAACCTGTCCTCTTTCCATGGAAATTTGGATCGATCGTCTTTTCATTTCGTTTAAATTGATTTTTATTGTTTTCATTTGTTTCATGCTTTCTAGATGGCTCAGATCAATGGTTTTATTGTTTTGTTTGATGCCCCATATTCCCATCAGAGATAGAAACGTATGCATTCATTTAACATTACCAACACTGTTTTCTTTGCTCTGCCATATGAGAGAAGATTTGATTGCTCTGCTCTACCATATGTAAATGGTATAAGTAATGAAGTATTTTTAATTAAATTCACTTAAGATCGCCTTCGATTTCTACAGTAGGAAAACATCAGTTAATAATTACAATGGATAATTTTGTATGGATTCTGTTTTGATGGATATTGACGTCTAAATTCTTGAAATGTCCAGGTGAGGCCACATTGATCAGTTACAATCATTGATCCAAAAATCTCCAGGAAATCTTGCAAAATGCACACCAACGGTAAGGGTATCTACTATGTAGTCTCACCATCGGCTTATTTCTTTCAATTTCATGTATTCATTCTTTTACAAGCCTGATATTCTAAGCTGTGACCTAGCCTGGCCCTTTATAAATTCATTCACAGATTTCTGGCATTTCCGCTTCTAATATACTAAGCCCTGCCATTTCTGCTTCTGCAATTTCTGGCATTTCCACAACTTCTCCTCTTTCCATGGCCATGGAAATTTGGATTGGCCGTCTTTTCATTTCGTTTATATTGATGTTTAGGGTTTTCTTTCATTTTGTGCTTTCTAGATGGATTGGATCAAGGTGTATGGGATGTGGAGTATGCAATGGTTTTATTGTTTCCTTCGATGCCAAATATTCCTGTTAGAGAGAGAAACATATGCACTAATTGAACAATAGCAGCACTTTCTACTCTGCCCTGCCGTATGAGAGAAGATTTGATTGCTATGCTCAGCCATATGTAAATGCTATCAAGTAATGCTTATGTTTTTCTTTAATTTCTTGCTTTCTATATGGATCGGATCATTCAACAACCTATGCATTCATTCAACAACAGCAGCACTATCTTCCCCTCAGAGATAGAGACATAGGCGCTCATTCAACATCACTGTGTGATCTGCTCCGCCATATGAGAGAAGATCTGATTGCTTTGCTCTGCCATATGTAAATGCTATCAAGTAATGCAGTATTCTTAATTCAATTCCTTTTAAGATGGTCTTCAATTTCTACGCTACAGAAAAGATCAGTTAATAGTTAGAATGAATAATTTTATATCGATTTTTTTTTATATAGATATTGACTGTCTAACTTTTTGAAATGCGCAGGTGGGAAACATATTTGTTAGGAATAAAGGATTATATATACAAGCTGCAGCTCAGTTCGACGATTATTAATTTATCAGAACTTTCCAGGGAAACATGCAAAATGCAGGCCAAAGGGAAGGTATCTAGTCTCACAATTGGATTATTTATTTCAATTTCATATATTCATTCATTTACAATTCTGATATACTAAGCCCTAGCCTATCTTAGTCCTTTCTAAATTCATTTATAGTTTCCTAATGTAGCCTATCAACCTCGCCTTTCCTTTCAGCAATACTGCATTTAGCTTTCAGCAATACTGCATTTCTATTTCATGCTTCCACAAAGCAACATGCAGCTAGCCAACTCTGCTATACTCATTCTAGCATGTCCATGGCCACAACCACTCCCACTATCCATTACAGCCACCACCACAACCATTTGTTTCTTGTTGTAGGAATGTATTATTTAACATCCTAGCGTTTTAAATGTTTGAATGGTATACCACTCTTTGTTGTAGGAATGTATTTTTTAGCATCCTAACGTTTTAAATGTTTGAATGGTATACGACTCTATGAGGTGTTGTTTTTAAATGTTTGAATGGTATACGACTCTATGAGGTGTTGTCTGATGGACTATAGTAAAAGAACTCACATAAAGAAATATACACGCCATGTCATAAGTTGTAAATTGCAGCAGCCTATAATCCTTTTGTATATTATCATATATTATCAATGATAGCCACTAATGCAAAGACCTTAGTTGAACTTTTTAATATTTTTAGTTTATAGAGTGATATTTCTATATGACAAGTGATATTATACATTACATATTATAGTGATATTTCCATATTTCAGTGATATTTTACATATTATAGAGTGATATTTCCATATTAAGGAGTGATATTATACATTACGTACTATAGAGTGATATTTCCATGCAGAGTGATATTTTACTAAAGGGGATACATTTTTTATAGACATATTTATTTCTTCTCCTACATGTACCATATGTATTATTATTTTTCTTAGCAACCTCTCATAGGTCTTGTTGATATTTTCCAACTGATATGTCCTTTGTGCATTAAATGGTACCTTTTCTCTGGGTCCCAAATGTGGGTTCAATTTTTATGCATCATCATAGTTTACAAAACCCTTTCTTTCTTTTTTATGTATCAGCACAGTTGTATATTTTGTTTGAACTTTGTATTTGGGACTCTAATTAAACCAGCTCCATAATGAACATATGAATCAAAAGGAAATTCTAATTATATAGTAAATAGACTAGTACAAGAATTATATAGTATATTTCTATATTTCCATTAAGTAGTTGCAGGCTATGTTGTTTAGTCTAGGTTAATATAGATGACTTGTAATCTACTATTTTTATATTATATATATATTCTATCCTGCAACAAGAAAGAATCGCACATACTATGGTCATTTTGTCTATCTACCTAGCATTGCTACAGACATAGCAATAGACAAATTTATATCAGTTGTTTCAGATTCATTGTTCAATAAGAAATGTTTGTCTCACTAAAATCTCAAATTCATGAATCTTGATATGGAATTTTATATACAATGATGAGAACATGATATTTACTTTTTTAAAACATTTGTTCAATAAGATATGTTTGCAAATTCATGAATCTTGATATGGAATTTTATATACAATGATGAGAACTTGATATTTACTTTTTTAAAACATTTGTTCGATAAGATATGTTTGTTTCAATAAAAGCTCATTTTTATGAATGCTATTTACTTTGTTAAAACATTTGTTCAATAAGATATGTTTGTTTCAATAAAAGCTCATTTTTGTGAATGTTTGTTTTAGTAAAAACTAGGTTTCATGAATAGTGATAATGAAATTTTATATAAAAGGATGCTAGAGATAAGTGTTGCTCACATTAATCGAAATGGAATCCATTTGGAGAATGCAATATTTTCTAGTCATGGGTATAGGTCTATACATTAATGAATTTTTCTTCAAGAGCATAGGGCTTAATATATTTCTCTATTAACACGGTACTTTTACATTAAGGCACTTCCTATATTTCTTCAAGAGCATAGGGCTTAATATATTTCTCTATTAACATGGTACTTTTACATTAAGGCACTTCCTATATATTTTTTTTATTATTTTCAGTATGTCAAAAGGTTGTATATTTTTTTTAATTTTTTCTAAAATATTTTATAAAAGAGTGTAGACCAAAAGCTTGTATTTTTCTTTTAATTCTGTGTAATGTATGCCAAAAAAAAATTAAATTGTATATTTTTTATTAGTTTGTAAAGTATGTCAAAAGTTTTGATTGTGTTTGGGTATTAATTATTTTAAAGATTGTAATAATAATTTGAGCTTTTAATCCTACAAACATAAAGTTGAAAATTAAACTTCATATGTTATACATCTCTATTCATTTCAATTTTTTTATTGACTATATTGGTAATACAGTTATATATTTTATTAATAATGTTTAGATATATAAATATTTTTTAAATGTATATATTATATTTAAAAAATAAATTGTATATTTTTTATTGGTTTGTAAAATACGTCAAAACTCTTACTTATTTTTGGGTATTAATTAGTTTAAAGATTACAATAATAATTTGAATGTTTAATCCTACAAACATAAGATGAAAATACAACTTCATATGTGATACATTCCTATTCATTCCAATTTTCTTATTGACTATATTGGTAATATAGTTATATTTTTTTTTATCAATAATGTTTAAATATATAAATATTAGAGATAAATATTTTTTAAATCTATATATTATATGTTTCTCCATACAAAATGTATAAGTTTTATTAGTAATGATGGATAGTCAAAATTTCTTTCTTAATGCACTACTAACTAATAAACCACATAACAAAGGATCAATGATTACTATTTTGGATCTTGTTTAAATATGGTTTTTTTTTTCATGTTATATTGTGTGTCAAGAAGAGCACGAGGAAGAATAGGAGGGGGGAAAGTAGGAATAGGAGGAGGAGGTGAAGCGTGAAGGGAGGAGGAATATTAGGGGGAGGGGGAGGAGGGGAAGTAGAGTCAAGAGGAGTGAGAAGGAGAAGTAGAGGCAGTAGGAGTGAGAATGAGGAGAGAGGAAGAGGGAGGATGAGGAGGGGGTGTGGAGGAGGTGGGGAGAGGAAAGGATGGGGTGGAGGAGGATAAAGGGGGGGAGTGGTAGGGGGATA
>LPNX010858699.1:28089-54325 GCA_001517045.1 Pseudotsuga menziesii
TTGAATAATGGCACTGCACTTACGTCTGATCAACACATGATGCGAAGACTGGCACAGCACTTACGTCTGATCAACACATGATGCAAAGACTAGCTTAGCACTTACATCCACCCAGACAGGAACACATCCTATCACAGTGATGGAAGGGCATGCACTCACATATGATCTTGTAGTAAACTACAATCACATCAAAATGGCCCCTAGTCCTCCTCGACTGAGCTACTTGGTAACTGACCAGGCACCTCCATTCTCCTCGAGAATGGCAGTTGCCCTTACATCCGACCTGCTCGTCGGAATGGCCAACACTCACATCTGACATGGAAGGAACTAAATCCTTTAGCCATGAACAGAATGGTTCAGCCCTTACATCTGATCAAGTGGGAACACATCCCTCTATCATATCAGAATGGATACTTATCTTTTACACTGATTCTTCCTGGTAACTGACCAGGTGCCACCATTCCTAGAATGGCAATTTCCCTTACATCTGTCCTACTCAACAGAATGGCCAGCACTTATATCTGACATGCAAGGGAGAAACCCTCTCACCATGATAGAATGGCTCAGCCCTCACATCTGACCTGCTCGTCAGAATGGCTATGGATCTCAGCACTCATATTAGTCATGGAAGGAACCAATCCTCTCACCATGATGGAATGTCTCAGCCCTTACATTTGACCATGGAAGGAACCAATCCTCTCACCATGTCAGAATGGCTCTGGGTCTCATCACTATCTCTGGGAGGAAGCATCGATCTGGAGAACACCAAGTCTCTCTCTGAATTACTCAAACTTCAGCCTAGCCAATGGCTTTGTCAATACATCAGCTATCTGTTCCTCCGTCGCAACATACAGGAGCTTCACTGCTCCTCTCTGCACCATATCCTTGATATAGTGATATTTGATCTCGATATGCTTCGACCTGTCATGGAATACTGGATTCTCTGACAACTTCACGCAACTCTGGTTGTCACAATGTATACAGGTAGCATCTAACTGGAGATCAAATATATCTGACAGTAGCTTCCACAGCCATACTGCCTCACAACTAGCTGAACAAGCTGCGACATACTCTGCTTCAGCTGTACTCAGTGCCACACAGGATTGCTTCCTGCTAAACCAAGAGATCATACCTGATCCCATACTGAAACAACATCCTGAAGTACTCTTCCTATCGATGGCACTGCCTGCCCAATCTGAATCAACATAACCCTCCAGGTTAATCTTCTGATTCGCATCATACTTGAGTGCATAATCAATTGTACCCTTCAGGTACCTCAAAATATGCTTTGTAGCAATCAAGTGAACACTTCTTGGATCTGTCAAGTATTGGCTCAAGGTGTTCACAGCAAAACAAATATCTGGTCTCGTGTTCGTCAGGTACATCAATGACCCAATCATCTGACGATACATCGTAGCATCAACCGTCTCTGAAGAAGCATCACTCAATAGCTTCAGGTTCGATGCCATAGGTGTAGCCATAGCCTTGTAGTCCATCATCCCAAATATCTTCAGGATCTCTACTGCATACTTCCCTTGTCGAAGGAAGATTCCATCTGTACTCTGCCACACCTCCACACCTAGAAAGTAATGCATCATCCCCAAGTCCTTCATCTCGAACTCAGCAGCAATATTTCTCTTCGTATCAGCAATCAACCCATCTGTACCTGTCACAAATAGATCATCTACATATAGTAGAAGCATCACTGGGTTGCCATCTTCAACCTTGTAGTAAAGTTTGGAATCTTCTTTACTCTTGGTAAAGCCCAAACTGGATAGAAAGCTATCAATCCTACCGTACCAGGTCCTGGGTGCCTGTTTCAAACCATACAGGGCTTTCTTCAATCTGCATACATGAGACTCTCTGTCATGTGTCTCAAAATTGAGTGGCTGTACTACATACACTTCCTCTTCTACTACACCATTCAAGAAAGCGGTCTTGACATCCATCTGGTGTATCTTCCACTTCGTTACTGCATCCAGAGCAAGAACTGTTCTGATGGAAGTGTGTCTGGCTACAGGTGCAAAGGTCTCTTCATAGTCTACTCCCTCTTTCTGAGAGAATCCTCGAGCCACAAATCTTGCCTTGTACTTCTCAATGCTACCGTCCGCAGCATGCTTGATCTTGTAGATCCATTTGGAAGTGACAACTGACTTCCCTTTTGGTCTTGGGACAACATCCCAAACATCATTCTTCATGATCGATTGATACTCTTCGATCATAGCATCCTTCCATTCTTTCTGATCTGCCGCTTCTTCATAACTGGAAGGTTATTTGTCAATGAAATCACATAGTAAAGCTACATATCCGGAATTTGATCTTGTCCTCTTTCTTTCTTTGAGATTCTCTTCTGGAGCCCCATATCTTTCCGCACCTTGGATAAGTTCACGTACCCAAGCAGGTTTCCTCTTATGAGGATTCTTCTCCAGAGGTGGATCTATAGGACTTTGTGGTTCCTCAAATTCTCGATCTTCTTCTTGAGCTTCTTCATTCACAATTGTGTCACGGATCCTAGGTGCTTCTGCTTCTGCTTCTTCAGGTTCTTCAGCAGGTCTCTTTCTGGATTTGTTGTAAGCTGTACCTTCATCAAATTTTACATCCCTGCTGATGTCAATCTTATTGTATCCTGGAAAGTAGATTCTGTAAGCCTTCGAGCTTTCAGAGTATCCCACAAATATGCCCTTCTTTCCTGAAGGATCTAATTTTGTTCTCTTCTCTTTTGGAATATGTATGTACACTGGACAGCCGAATATTCTGAGATGGCTAACTTCTGGTTTCTTTCCAAAGAAGACTTCTTCAGGAGTCTTATTCTCGAGCACTCTATGTGGAGCAGCTTCAGCCCAAAGATGCATAGGTAGATCTTGATCATGAAGCATAGCTCTTGTAGCTTCCATGATAGTTCTATTCTTCCGTTCTGCAACCCCATTCTGCTGTGGATTATAAGGAGTGGACAACTCCCTCTTAATCCCTGATTCTTTGCATAGTTCCTTGAATTGATTTGAAGTGAATTCTACACCATTATCTGATCTAATGGTCTTGATCTTCTTTTCAGTATGGTTCTCAATCAAGGCTTTGAATTCCTTGAACTTGCGGAATACTTCATCTTTGTTCTTCATAAAATAAATCCATGTCTTTCTAGAAAAATCATCAATAAAAGAAACATAGTATGCATACCTGCTAAGTGAGTTTGATGACATAGGCCCGCATACATCGGAGTGGATGATCTCCAGAATGCTTTTGGCTTTGCTTTCACTGCTTGGAAATTTATTCTTTGTATTCTTCCCTTTCGCACATCCTTTGCAAACTCCATCATGCTTTGCTTGAATTTCTAGAAGACCTTCGACAGCTTTACTTGCAATAGGTAGTGCTCTGTAATGCACATGTGCAAGTCTTCTATGCCAAAGTTCATTTGGTTCTACTGTATCATGAGTCAAGGCTTGTTCTGGATGTCCCTTTAATTTTTACAAGCCTCCTTCTTGTTCTCCAATCACTACCGCATCATCGATAGTCTTTCCTTTAGGCCACATGATGACTTGACCATCTATGAATGCTACCCACATTCCTTTTGCATCCAATGCTGAAATGGATAGAATATTCTTCTTAAGCCTTGGAACAAAAAATACTTCTTTCATTGTTAGAGACTTACTAGATTCTAGCTTGTATGATGATTCCCCACTACCTTTTATTGGATATTGGTAGTCATCTCCTAGTTTCACCTTGTGAGGTGATTCATGTTCTGACAATCTCACAAAAGATTCCATGAATCCCGTCATATGTTTGGAAGCACCACTGTCTATCAACCAATCATCACTTCCATGAGTAATGTTACCTGTGAGAGCTGATATCAAAACATATTCATCCTCGCTTGAAGAATCTTCACTTTCATATCTGGATCTCTTCTTGGATGGTTCATCATCCTTTGCAGCATGAGCATGATGTTTTGTTTTGTTCCCCTTCTTCTTATGAGAGTGGCCCTTGTTCTTAGGACAGTCTTTTGCAAAGTGCCCTATCTCATCACATGTATAACATCTTAATTTTGAAAGATCTCTTCTAGGATGAGAATCCTTACCTTTGGAGAAATGAGGTCTTCTTTTGCTTTTCTTGGAGTGAGCCTTGGAGCAAACTGTAAGAGCTTGGTCTTCACTTCCCATCTTCTCTTCTCGAGCTACTATCCGTGCTTCTTCTTGAGAACATTCTTCCCACGGTCTGCTGAATTTGACTAGCTTCTTTCTTGCACAGATACCTTGAATGAAAGCATCCCATGACCTAGGGAGGCCATTCAATGTAGTCATGACAATCTTCGCATTTTCCACTTCTTCATCAACAGCTTCTAATTGTTCTTTGATTTGAGAAACTCTTGTGAAGTATGACTGGATAGTTTCTGCATTCTGAATCTTCACATTCTTCAGCTGGTTTCTCAGGGTCATCTTCCGATTGATGTTCTTTCCTTCAAACAGTTTGGTTAGGGAATCAAACATAGCTTTAGGTGTCTTGAGAGAGGACACCTGAGGGATAAGATGATCCTTGATAGAATCAGCAATGATCCTCTTTTCCATAACCATCTCCTTCTTATGGAGAGCCTTTTCCTCATCTCCCTCTGGAGCTGGAATCTCCTCATGGATGTAGGAGTCTAATTCATTCTCTTCCAGGACTAGGGAGATTCTATACTTCCAAGCTTGGAAGTTATCAGCCCCCTCAAGCTTTTCATCAAGATTGGTATGATGAGACATATTTAAATAAGAACCTCAAATGGAAATACAAGAGATTTTAGATCTTACCAGGTTCAAGATGTCAAATCTAAAACTTGAGCTGAAATCCCACAGAGCTGGTTCAGGAGCAACTAGGGTTTTGCTTTTCTGGAGTTCTGTCCACCCAAATGCCTTCAAACTTGTTCCTAACTTCTATTTTGGAGAGGAGAACAATCCAGGCCTGGGCTCACTGAAAAATTCCTCTTCAATAAAAACCCCTAATTTCTGGCCCTAGTGACAGGTCCAAAACTGAAAGTCCTCCGAAATGAATTCTGTTTCGACAGAAAGATGCACCCTAGGGAGGAGAGTAAGTCCACCTTACTTTTGCTGAAAAATAGTGGAGAAAGATCCATAAACAAGGAAGCCCTAGCTTCCGTAGCTGCACAGTGTCTTCTTCTCAGGTTAGCTCTGATACCATGTTAGTTTTTCAAGATTTAAGCTAGCATTTTGTTAAGATCTTTTCACTGAGAGAATAACAAGCACATAAATCACATAAGCACATCACAAGAGACAAGAGACACAAAGATTTTTAGGAGGGTAAACCATAAATGGAGAAAACCCCTCAACTTCCTCTAAGATAGTATCACCACAATATGTGATCCCAAAACAGTAAGATGACCTCCCAACACAATAGCAGCCTTCTGTCTTCTGTCAAGCCAAAGAATTTCCTTCTCCAAAAGTGCGCC
Organism: Pseudotsuga menziesii; assembly: GCA_001517045.1. Lineage (NCBI taxonomy): Eukaryota > Viridiplantae > Streptophyta > Pinopsida > Pinales > Pinaceae > Pseudotsuga > Pseudotsuga menziesii. Next base: position 33,524 of record LPNX010858699.1, read on the forward strand.
ACACTTGAGAGAGCAAGTGATGTATGTCACAAAGTGATAAATAGAGAGACACACACTCTCTATTTATATTAGTCCTTTCACTTGAATTGCCATTTCACACATAGGCTCGACCTAGTAATTATTACTTGAGCCTACATCTTAATTAGTGTATAATAACTCAAGTGCCCCATAACTATGGGGACTTACCTAATGACTTGATATGACTTGATTACATTATTAATCCTCCCGATCGGAACATCGGGGCATGACCACATGACTCAAATACATAATAGAAACATCCCGGAATAAACATCGGGTTACAATATATGAAATACATAGAAGAATACATTCCGAAGTTACATATACATCAACAGGGAGGGTGTTTGAGAGAGGAGGAGGGGGGGAGTAGGAGGAGGTAGAGTGGAGGAGAGAGGGAGGAGGAATGGAGAGCAAAAGATGAATAGGAGGAGGAGTGGAAGGGAGAGGGGTGGAGGAAGAGGATGAGTGGAAGGGAGAGGGGTTGAGGAAGAGAAAGAGTGGAAGGGAGAGGGGTGGAGGAAGAGGACTAGGTAGAGTGGAAGGGAGATTGGTGGAGGAAGAGGATTAGGAGGAGTGGAATGGAGAGGGGTGGAAAAATAGGAGGAAGAAAGGAGTGGGGGTAAAAGGAGAGGGAGTAGGAGGAAATGATAGGGGGGGGGAAGGAGGGAGAGAGGAGAAGGTGGGAGGAGGGGGAGAGGGAGGAGGAGGAGAAGGGTGTAGAGTGAAAATGTTGAGTGGTGGAGGGAGAGGAGGAATAAAGGAGTAGGGCATGAAGGAGAGGGAGGAGGAGGAAAGGAGAATGTCACAGAGGGATGAGAAAGGAGGAGGGACGATGAGGGAGAGAGGAGGAGGTAGGGGGAGAGGTATAGGGTGGTTGAGAAAGTAGGAGGAGGTAGAGGGAGGGTGGACGGGAGAGGAAGTGAGTAGGAGGAGGAGGAGAGAGGGAGGGAAGAGGAGGAAGGAGGGTGTGGGAGAGAGGAGGAGGAAGAGAGAGAGTGGATGAGACAGGGAGGAGGGAGAGAGGAGGAGGAGGAGGAGGTAGAGGTAGAGTGGAGGAGAGAGGGAGGAGGGGGTGTAGGAGAGAGGGAGGAGGAGGAGTAAAGAAGGGGGTATGGGAGGAGGAAGAGAGGGAGGATGGGGAGGAGGAGAGATGGAGGAGGGGGAGGAGGAGAGAGGGAGGAGGGGGAGGAGTAAAGAAGGGGGTGTGGGAGGAGGAATAGAGGGAAAATGGGGAAGCAAAGGAGAAGTAGAAGGGAGGGAGGATGTGCAAGAGGAGGAGGAAGAGAGGGAGGAGGGGGAGGGGGAGCAAAAGGAGAAGGGAGGGAGGAGATGAAAGAGGAGGAGGAGGAGAAGAAAGGGGGTGGAGGAGGGAGTGGGGGCATGTAGGAGGAGGAGCAGGTAGGAGGTGGAGTGAGGAGGTGCAGGGAGGAGGCATAAAATCATGATATATTTTATTTTTTGAAACTATATTCATAAAATAAATAGGTTGTTTTAGAAATTGCACTTATAAAGTTGTTGACATGAAAAAACATGAACCACACTTTAAGTGTTATCTTTTAGAAATTATTCAAATGATATTACAACATACAAAACATGCATGTTGTAATACCATATATGTTTGATTTGGTCAAACTATCTCCATAAAAAATAGGAGGTTGTTTTTATTTGGTCAAACTATACCAATGTCATATTAGAAAGTTGTTGTTTTAATTTGTTTATTTATAAAATGGATATGTAAGTCCTTATCAATTAAACTTATTGACTAATTTACCAAATTCCATTGATATCACCTATGAGATTGATGGGTGGCCATCATTTATTTACAATGATTTTCCATGGTGCTTATACTATATGAAGATATCCATTACTTAAACAATGGTCATTGGTATGAAATTTTGGTATATGAAATAGTATTTCTTCTTGGTATGAAATTATATATTTAAAATCAACTTTGATTCAACCAATATTCTATTCATCTGTAAATAGATGACATATCATAGTAAAATATGTTTACAATTCTTTGATTAACCAACGTTATGCTCATTTGTGAACATGACATAGAATTATATGTGTCAAACTAGTATTTTGTTCACTTTTACATAACTAAAGCTAATTTTCACATAACTAAAGTTTATTTTAAGAAGTCATAAATTAATTTTGAAAAACCATATTCCTATCATCTTGAATTCAATTCAATTACCGATTCATTCAAATATTTTTCAATGACAATTAAACATCTAAACTATGGCAATCCCACAAAATGTAGACTAACAATAAAACAATTACATATTTAAATAAAATAAGGTATAATTTATAATTGAAGAAATTAATCATTTCATCTTTTGAAACACGAGATATTACATTTGCACATCATATCAGGGAAAAAATGATATCGATACATTCTTTATTTACAGTTCCCAAATCTATTTGCCAAATATAGGAACAAGAACAGCCCTAATCACTCTTAAATAGTAACAATAAATCATGCAAATTTATCAAAAATCCTTCCCGAAGTACATATTATGAATTTTGAGCTCTTTGATTATAAAAAAATTATATATTGAGCATATATATATCCATGGAAAAACACATTAGAAAAACATAAACTAATATATTGCATAAATATATTCTAATTAATTGATAGAATGCAATTAAAATGTACACTATTTTCTCATTGAGTACATCAAAGAATCAACTTATAAAACTTAATTTTCTTTCTGTTAAGAATAAAAGTTAGTAGTCATGAATTCAAAGCAAGTCCTATACATGTCTAGTTTTCCTTTGCATAGTACAAGGATTCTCATTTTGTCTCTACTCTTTTGATTCATTTATCTTGTGCATTGGATTGTGTATGTGATATGGGTGTTTATGCTTGTTTTGTTGCTTTGATACCCTTCCCCTAAGAAGTTCCCTTGGAATTATATATATCTTCTTCGCATGGCCTGTTATTTGGCCTCCATAACATTGAGTTCTTGGATTAAAAAATCATAAGATGAGTAGACATACCCACAAAAATATATCCTGTGACAAAAGGTCAACTATGATACTGCAAAAATAAATCACTATAATCTAATAGAATCCAGTTAAAAAGTACACCATTTTCTCATTAATTGCATCAAATAAACAACTTATTAAACTCTATGCAATTTCAATTGAGACTATAATTTAGCATGGTCGTAAATTCATTCCAATTCCTATATAAGCACTATGAGACATTAGGAACATTGCACTGAAATTTGTTTAAGTCCAACCCACCACAAACCTCAAAAAACTAGTAGGTAAAATATTTTGTTAGAATTATGTTTGGAACATAACAAATACTTATTATGAGGACAAGTGGATGTGTGATGTAAGGTAGTTATGGTGACTATATCTTCTCACATTGTCTTTGATTCAACACTAGTCCTTTTAGTTTCACGATATAGATAAATATACAATACGACAAAACTAATAATTGCACAAAACTCAATTGATTGTCGCAACAACTTACAACACAGTAAGCATTAATTTGATGGTTTTGTGGTGTAAATATTGGTAGATTGAAGAACCCACAAAATCTAGTCAAATCAATGGCTTTGATACCAATGTAAGCAATAACCCTTATTTCTACTATTTAGTTGATATAATATTTTTGCAATGTATAAGAATATATTGAACAATTATTAATTTCTAGAATGGTTATTACAATGAGCCTTCCAGTATACTTATATACATTGATTGGTGATGAGGTGAAGTGGTATGTACACTTTTACTTTTCATTAGACTATTCCTATCATTATCATTATATTTATTTTTACATTTGGTACATAATCTTTAAACCTTAATGCCTCCATCCTTTTAAGTATTATCCATTTGTATTGATAAAATTTATCACTACATAAATTATAATACATGTAGATATTTTAGTCCTTAAGCACTATAATCATACACATAACATCTAATCCCCAACACATATGATTGTTATAACCCATATGGTCAATACCATTTATGAACCATAACTACTAAACCATATGAATCCTCTTAAATATAACCTTAATATAATTCATGAAACCACCATTCCATAATATCATATACCCTTGAATTTGTTTGTTTATAACATGGATAAGTAAGTCCTAATCAATTAAACTTATTCACTACTTAACAAATTTCCATTGATATCACCTATGATATTAATGGGTGGCCATCATTTATTTACAATTATTTTCCATGGTTCTTGTACTATGCTAAGATATCCATTACTTAACCAATGGCCATTGGTATGAAATTTTTGTATAAGAAATAGGCTTCCTTCTTGGTATGAAATTATATATTTAAAATCAACTTTGATTCAACCAATATTCTATTCATCCGTAGATACATGGCTTATCATCGGAAAATATGTTTCCAATTCTTTGATTAACCAATGTTATGTTCATTTATAAACACGACATAGAATTGTATGTTTCAAACTAGTAGTTTGTTTATTTTTACATAACTAAAGTTAATTTTAAAAAGTCATAAATTAATTTTGAAAATCCATATTCTTATAATCTTGAAATAAATTCAAGTACTCAATCATTCAAATATTTTTCAATGACAATTAAACATGTAAATTATGGAAATCCCACAAAATGTAGACTAACAACGGAATAATTACATATAAATCAACTAAATTTTAATTCATAATTGAAGTAATTCATCATTTCATCTTTCGAAACAAGAGATATTACATTTTCATATATCATATCAGGGAATAAAAGATACCAATAGATTATTTCTTTATAGTTCCCAAATGTATTTCAAAAAATTAGGAACAAGAAGAACCCTAATCACTCTTAAATAGTAACAATAAAACATGCAAATTTATCAAAAATCCTCCCTAAAGGATATCTTATTAATTTTGCCCTCTTTGATGATAAAAAATCATAAATTTACCATATATATATATATATATATTTTCACGAAAAATACATTAGAAAATCATAAAATACTATATTGCATAAATATATTCTAAATAATTGATAGAATGCAATTAAAATGTATGCTATTTTCTCTTTGAGTACATCAAAGAATCAACTTATTAAACTTGATTTAATTTCGGTTGAGAATAAAAGTTAGTAGTCATGAATTCAAATCAAGTCCTATATATATCTAGTTTTCCTTTGCATAGTGCAAGAATTCTCATTTTTTCTCTACTCTTTGGATTCATTTATCTTGTGCATTAGATTGTGTATGTGATACGGGAGTTTATGCTTGTTTTGTTACTTGGATATATGTCCCCTAAGAAGTTCCATTGGAATTATATATAATCTTCTTTGCATGGCCTGTTATTTGGCCTCCATAACAATGAGTTCCTGGAAAAAAAAATCGTAAGATGAGTAGATATAGCCACAAAAATATATACTATGAAAAAAGGTCAACTATTATACTGCAGAAATAAATCACAATAATCTAATAGAATGCAATTAAAAAGTACACTATTTTCTCACTAATTGCATCAAATAAAGAACTTATTGAACTCTATGCAATTTCAATTGAGACTAGAATTTAGCACGGTCATAAATTCATTGCAATTCCTATATAAGCACTATGAGACATTAGGAACGCTGCAGTGAAATTTATTCATGTCCAACTCACCACAAACCTTAGAAAACTAATAGGTAAAATATTTTCTTAAAATTGTGTTTGGCACATAACACATACTTATTATGAGGACAAGTGGATGGGTTCTGTAAGGTAGTTATGGTGACTATATCTTCTCACATTGTCTTTTATTCAACACTAGTCCTTTTAGTTTCATGATATAGATAAATATACTATAAGACAAAACTAATAATTGCGCAAAACTCAATTGATGTTCGCAACAACTTACAACACAGAAAGCATGAATTTGATGGTTTTGTGGTGTAAAGATTGGTATATTGAAGAACCCACAAAATCTAGTCAAATCAATGGCTTTGATACAAATGTAAGTAACAACCCTTATTTATTCTATTTAGTTAATAGAAATATTTTTTCAATGTATAATAATATATTGGACAATAATTCATTTATAGAATGCTTATTATAGTGAGCCTTATGGTATGCTGGTATACATTGATTGGTGACGAGGTGAAGGGGTATGTACACTTTGAATTTTCATTATTCTTTTCCTATCATTATCATTATATTTATTTTTACATTCGGTAAAAAATATTTAAACCTTAATGTCTCCATCCTTTTATGTATTATCCATTTATATAGATAAAATTTATTAGTGCAAAAATTATAATACATATAGATATTTTAGTCCTTAATCATTATAACCATTAACACATAGCCTTTACTCCTTATAAAACATATAATCCCCAACACATATGATTGTTATAACCCCTATAGTCAATACCCTCTATGAACCATAACTACTAAAGCATATAAATCCTTTTAAATATAACATTAATATAATTCATGCAACCACCATTCCATAATATAATATACCCTTGAATTTGCCTATTTATAACATTGATTTGTAAGTGGTAATCAATTAAACTTATCGACTGCATAATCAATTTCCATTGATATCACCTATGAGATTGATGGGTGGCCACTATTTATTTACAATGATTTTCCACAGTGCTTGTACTATGCGAAAATATCCATTACTCAACCAATTGCCATTGGTGTGAAATTATACATTTAAAATAAAATTTGATTCAACCAATATTCTATTCATATGTAAATACATGGAATCTCATAGAAAAATATGTTTCCAATTATTTTATTAACCAATGTAATGTTCATTTGTAAACACGACATAGAATTGTATGTTTCAAACTAGTATTTTGATTATTTTTAAATAACTAAAGCTAATTTTAAAAAGTCATAAATTAGTTTTGAAAAGGAATATTCTTATAATCTTGAAATAAATTGAAGTACCCATTCATTCAAATATTTTTCAATGACAATTAAACATCTAAACTATGACAATCCTAGAAAATGTAGGCTAACAACAAAATAGCTACATATAAATCAACTAAAGTTTAATTCATAATTGAAGCAATTATACCAAAAAACTATAATTCGTATCGCCAACATTGGTTTGTTGCAAGTACATTTTGCAAAAATACTCAGGGAAAATATGATTGATCTTTCCTTCCTCACATTTTATTCATTGATCAAAACTCGAAGAATCTGGTTGCTATGTTCATAAGGATATTATTTGCAAATCCCTTTATTTAGTGAAAGTGCAAAACAACAAAAATTTCGAGGAGATATAATGAAGAAAGAAGTCCATGATAGCCAAATTTAATATATTACTATTCATCTTTTTATACTTTGTTAGTATGCCATTAGAACACCCACTAGATTATACCAATGGTACTCCAATGTCAGAATCTATTGCCCAACAATCATATTTCTTCCTAGTTCCAAATGCATTAGACGAATTGCAAGTATTATTTTTTATGTCCCCTCTAGGAGAATATGTAAGTTGCTCTAGAATTTAGTTTGTGACCTTGATTCGATTGCTTGGTTTGGAATGTTGATGAGATGAAACTAAAAGTAAATTCATCATCAAACTAAAATCACACTAGAAATAAATATTGTTTTAATGTATAATTACATATCTAAGCACTTGGAAAATTTCATCAATCGTATGCATCAATATCAAATGCTTGTATGTTTTTCTTTGTATGTCATTTACATATATAGGGTGAGAAGAGGGATGTCACACCAGGTACAATACTCTAGGCTCTAAACATTGTTTTTCATTGAAGGATAAACTTTTTGAAAAAAAATAGAAGCATTATAAATGCACTACTATGTTAAGTTTCATATGTAGAGCAATTATTTCATTATAACAATGAAAATTTAACAAAAACACAACCTGGTTAATCACGTTCATATTATACAATAGATCATAGGTCAAATAAAAAAATAGTCACAATGCTACAAAGAAAAAAAATATTTTAGAACAAGATGGCCCCAACTTTGTCATAGAAACAAGGTTTATAAAAAGGTAGAAGTTGACAGGGTTATGCATAAATGTTTCTTATCAATACCTGCACCCTTTAACATTGTCAAAAAAATACATCCTATTAGGAAATAATATTAGGATCAATATCTTGAAACTTCGAAATAAAAATATCACAAATTAGAATTTCCTGCCAATATTATTACTCTTCCAAGCAATTTATCACGTATTACGCCTTTGTATAACAAACTCCTTAGAGAAAATCACTTATGTTAACTTTGTTTTGAAATTATAAATGTAATTTTTCCACAAAAATAAAAATGGAAAATATTTCTAAATAATATGTTTGATAGTCATAGCTTTTCTAATCATTGTCTCCTTGATGAGAACTCTGAGTTGTGTAAGGGATTGAGGCGATTTCACCAAAATTTTGGTGAAGTGAAGGATGATTTTTCTATCAATGTTCATAAGTGGGAAAATTGTGAGTATAAGGGAATGATTAGATATCAATATCATGGTAAACATGTAATATGCAACACCCCACAGATAGAATAACATATAAAGAAGATAAAATAATTCTCAACCTACATGGATTTTCAAAAATAAAAAATATGAAGTTCTATAGGTAAAATTTGATATGTTCCAAGATCTGGTTCTTAAAATGGAAAGTGGTTGGTACCCTTTAGATGGGACTTGGTAATTTGTAGATCCCCTCCTAATATATCCATTGGGCCATCTAGGAATGCATCAAAGAGAGTGAAATAAGAGGAGACTATTTAGTAAGGACCATGCTGAGATGAGTTTACCCAATCATCATTCTATCTCCTAGGTTAATAACAAGAAAAAAGACCGCAGTTTGCATGATGTTATATAAGAATGGGTCCTTGCAATATTTTGCAAAGTATTTTTTTGTTAAACATGTTTAGTAGGAAGGACACTAGTAGAATCTACAATCATTGCAACATGACAATAGACCTAATACAACTATTAGCTAACAACTTTGATTTTTGGGTAGTATTTGAAGTCTTCATGATAAACTAGTTCCTCTTATTTTGTATTATCTTGCTAGATAATCTAACCACTACTTATATTAATACAATTCAAAAATATTTTTGTAAAATAAATTAAAAACCTTAAAATAATAAAATTTATGTAAAGGGAACAAGCCCTTTCATAGATATTTGAAATAATTGATTTTAACAATTTATGAGAGTTAGCGATGTATTAGCAGATGCAATAATAAATTAAGGAATTTCAATCGAACTTGGGAAAAATAGAATAAAACTAGTGGGGTGGGATTTTTAATGGTGGTCTGCATCCCTTCGTAATGCTAGTGAATCCATAGTTTCATGTATCCATATCTAGGAGATGAGTGGTGGGTAAAATTTATGGCGAAATTATTAGCATTAAAGTCCATGTGAGTATTGTGTATGTGATCATTTAACCCAATATGTGGTTTTTGTTGTTATTCCCATGGTGATGGGATGGAGGATTACATGTGGTATTATTTTATCTATGGTTTGAAGGTTAATTTTTCTTTGTAGTTTAGTGATAGTCGTCAATGTAAAGATGGAAAGCTATAAAGGTTTTTAAAATCTTGTGAGGAATGAATCACATTCCCTATTTATTTGTTCATAGAGTACTTCATATATCTTAATGTTGTGGAATATACCGTTACCATTCCAATTTTCAATTGCTTGGAGGTTTTAATGGTCTAGTTAGCACGTTGTATAAATACAACCAACAATCATAACCATTCTGAATGGTAGCTACTTTATGAGAGCTTTGAGTTGTAAAAAAACTTGAGGATATGTGAGAAACAATTTGTAAAGGTCCCAACCCAATATGAGCTAATTTTTCATTGACTATGATGTGACTTGGATATGGAATTTTATCAAATACTTTACCTTTGCCTTATCAGAAACTAGTTTCATTCATTTGTGAATGATTTTAGTTTTTATCAAACACTTTGGGAAAATACTTTGATAACATGAAAATGCCTCCAAATGAATAGATGGTTGATATTTAGAAGTGTTTTATGGTTGTTTGTGTATGATTGAATTGTTGAAAATGTTTTCATATATCATGTGGAAAATATTTTCTATTGCAATTAATAGAAAATTTCAATATTTATCTCAGTTTGCAACTACAACATTACAACTCAATAGTAATAGAAAATTCCAATAGACAATACAATTCAGATTTTAAATTTATTTCATACATGTATATGACGAAGTGTTGATAACCTCTTTAGTTGATAACGACATCTCCTTTAATTTCTTCTCAAGCTAGAAATGACCGTGATTACACTTTTAGGAATGCCTTTAATTCTTAGAATAATAAATCATGTATGAAAGCAAGGATTTGCATCTTCCCTTTTTGCAGTGTACAACCCTTACTTCAACCCACGATTTGATGGATTTTAGATACTAGATGCAGATGGAGATAAGAAAAATTCCCAACAATGTAATAGAGTCACTTTGGTAGATAATAAGCATCAACATAGGTTTTGAATTCATTGATGATTGCACACTCTTCCATTTTACAGATGGCGAGTGCACCCCCCTTCTAGGGCCTTTTCTTCTTCTCAACTGCAAATTGGGTGTGTCTATTTTTGCACAATACTTACCACAACAACCAAAACTAGATATAGTAGTGCACCCTCTCTCTAGCATCTACAAAACTTAGATATGGGGTTTATGCTTCCATTCTCATCTATAACATGTACATCTACTCCTTTTTATAGTAAACAATGAATAAAACAAACAAATATAATTCTAAACTTAGTTCTCTTCCACAACTAACACACCCTCTTTAGGTGAGTGTTCCCCTCTTCAAAGGATTTATAAAAGTCAACAAATACTCCACATATATACATGTAAATATACACCCTCTTCCAATGCACTGATTTTTTTTCAACGAACAATATCTACAAAATGTCTCTTTCTCATCTTATGGGTGATTGAATGTTGGCACTCTCTTATCTGGAAATGATCTATGTTGTAATTTTTTTATTCCACTAGTGAGATTCCCCTCACCAAAAAGGAATATGGACTTGCAACATACCCCTTATACCTTAATGCCATTATGGGTGAAAAAAGGGGGTAAATTTTTTGTTTCGTTGTTACTACAAAATGAATCATTCCTGTTAGTGGCAAATTTTACATGGCGTTACAAGGAAGTATGTCCAAACAAATCAATGATATTAACCATTAAACGCATTGAACAACAATATCTGAAGGTACGTTGGATATAAATCACCATCAGTCAATAAGCATTAAAATCAACCATTCATTCCTTCCCACTACTGTCCTTCTTACTTAATACACTAGGCAATTTAACTCCAAACTTTATTCTACATTCTAGTCTGTGTTTACATATTTACCATGAGTAACCCATATTCCTTTGTCTTTAAACAATAAATGGATAATCACTCAATAGGATCATCTTGATAACAAGGTGAAACCATCAAGAACATAAACTAATGTGCATCGAGGAACATAAAATAATACACATCATGGAACATAAAATAACACACATCAAGGCACACACAAACAAGTCCAATGTACGTGGTTCACCCCAACCTTGGGGTTATGTCCACCAAAAGTTTAGGCCTACTTCTTTATTCATAAAATTCACCTAGCAAGGTGTACAACCTACACCATAAATGATGTGTCATTATATCCTCATACAATAGTAGGAAACCTCATCCCGAGGCCCACATAAATAAAAACATCTTTGGGTAAGGAACAATAGGCTTTGATGAACGCCTTGCACTGTAAGCATTAAGTTGAATTGTGAAGGTGAAAATCACATAAATAAATCAACCTAGAGGCCAAATTCTAGTGATAAGTACTTACCTCTAAAGAGTGACCTATTTTGCAATCACTGTGGGAGTTTTGATGTAAGATTTGACAGCATCTCCCCCCAGCTCAATATATCAATATAACAGTTTATATTGGAGAATGACGTAGAATGTAAAAATTTATCTAGCATGCCCCTTTTGGGGTTGGATGTGCAGATAACATGCTATTCTCTTATACGACTTAAATTGATAGTTGCAACGGAAATAGTGGAAAACAATATTACCTTAAAAATTTGTTTGACGCAATTGTAAAACGGGTTTTATTTGACCACTAGGAGGATCTTACACAACAAGGTGAAGCAAACGTGATTGTAGAAAATAACTGCTTTTGACATAGCGGTTGTTCGTTGAATCCTCCAACATATTTTATTTATAAAGCATTTATAGACAATGTCTATATATCACCCCCAAAGAGCCATAATCCATAGAAGACTTGATTTTCCTATTATATGTAATAATAAAAATATCCTATGCACATGGAATTTATAAGTTATATCAAATAAAACTTAAGAAATGAAATGAATATATGAGGAAAACTAAAGGCAAAAGTGTCCTCATTTTTTAAAAAGCTTAATCACCACTGAAGTTCCAAATTCAAATCAGAAAATTCCAAATCAAATACTCACAATGCAGGACTGAACTACAGATAAAAATAGCAGTATTTTCCACTCATCAAATGACCCTACACAACATAATACTTAACATTCACACAAATTGCAAGCACTTTTTATAGTGCATCCTCCATTCAAAACTTTTTAAAAGTAAAGAGGATAGGAAAATGAGAAAGATAATGCACCTTCATATGCACAAGCAATAAAGATGCCCATATATATATTTTTTGGGACCATACCCTAGCACTTCATATGCCTCACACCAACGCTCACAGAAGGAGACCATTAGTAACAATGAATCTAGTCCTTCCTTTTGTAGGAACACCCATGGTAGCAGCGCATACCATTTTATGGGTTATATCGGATCTGATATTTATATCTAGAACAACAGTTTAGAAAAGAAAGCGAAACCCCAAAGGAGCAGCTCGTGCTTGTTATGGGTCCTGATCCCTAACTTGACAAATGTAATATGCAAATAAAAAAGGTGTTGCTAGTCTAAGCAATGTCACAGTAAGCGTGACCACTCTATGCCTTCATAAACAACATAGGGTAAGACTTCGAGGTACCTTTCCATGTATATTATGCACATAAGTAATGCTGGGAACGTGGCTTACCTCAATCAAACAACAAAGTGTCCTTACCTCATGCAAGAGAGGTCATGGAACCCACTTTGGGTGCTATTCGACGAAGGATCCACTTCTTTTCTTCAAACTCCTTTACGACTGGGCTCAAACCTGTGCTCTCACAGCTCAACATTTTCGTCCCTTCTGTAAGGCTAGAATCAAGATTAGCTGTTTTCTCCTCCTCCTTGCATTTTAAGTAGCCTGAGAAACCTTCCTTAAACTGACTCCTGACTTAACCTGGGCTTCAGGAAGTAATTGGTGGCAATTGTTGTAAGTTTCCACCCTACAAGGCCATAATAAGAAAAGGAAATATTTCAGTCAGGGGAGAATTGAAAATCCTTGCTATGTGGTTTCATTATATTACTGTTATGAAATCCACGTGAGATGATTGTAGGGTAAGGAAGTCCCACCTTGGTGACGAGAGTGGCCATTGGGCTGATAGCGACAAAGAGGAAAAATTTGGAGGAAGGTTGATAGAACTAGGCAAAAAGAGAATGGAAGTTAAACCCCTCCACATGAGCTCACCCTCTTTTTATCCCACCCTCATGGAAAGCTCCTGCCCCCTTTTTATCCCAAAGATTTTGAGTCCAAAAAAAAACATAATTAACTCCTTCTTAGATCAGTGCTCATGCCTAACCTATAATGCCCCCACAATTGGTGGTCGTTACTTAGGGCAATTACAGCCCTCCCAGCTCAACGTTCTCAAAATCAACGACCATTAAATAGGCTAATTTATGATCAATGTCCATCAATTTACACAAAGTCTCCCAAATCAGTGACTATGAATTAGGTAACAGCTCCTCATTCATGCCCACTAATAAAGGTAATTCACTATTTAAATAATAAGGTAGTTTTGTTCTATTATATACGTGATAGTATATTTACATATGAAATCTCTTTAGTTTCCCTTATATATATATAATTTCTTTTTTTTCTATATGATGACTTCCTTTATATATATAATGTTCCCTTATTATATAATTTTCTCTTTTGCTCCTTATGCCTACCAACATAGGCATTACCCATGACCATTTAATATGTGTATGCACATATAATTATATTCACAGGTATGTCTAGTATGCTAGGAATGTATATATATATATATCAGTCCCGGTAGATGGTAGATTGTCATTGTTAAAATGAGGTATGTTGGACTTAATCGTATTAGGGTTAGATTAACTAAGCTAGAGTACCTTAGTTAGGATAATCTCATTGAGAACTCGGGGCTTGGAACTGTATTTTCTAGCACTAACATGTAATTCTATAGAAACCATTCGTTTTTCAACCTAGTGTTTTTTTCAAGTTTTCCCACCGTCAAGTTGTGTCGATGTTTTCTGACTTAGGAAGTTAATCACCTAACTTTCAAGGTTTGTTCTCATGGGGCCTTGGCTTTGAGATCCTCACCGAAATAAAACCTAGTACAATAATATTCAATATTACAAATTTTTTCGGGGTATACAAGAGGACATTAACCATATCCTTCCTCTACTGAGTCATTTTTCTTGCTTCGTCTATTCTACTCTGCTCTCCTTCGATCAACCTTGATCTTTCTGCAGGTCACTATTGCTCAAGACTAGTATTTTTCTTGCAACAAGTTCGGGTCTAGCCCAATTTTATTCTATACATCATGTACAAAATTATAATTCAACTTAATCCTAAGCCATAGATCCTTTTGCATTGTAAAAATCTGCAATTTATGGGACACTTTCTGCAATTTATTCATCAATAAAATATAATTACTACCCTTTGGATGTTGGTTTTATCTCCAACCTTCGGATAGTCATGTCATCCTTGACCTAAGGAAATCCCTTCTTCACAATGCCCATTCATCATGTAGTAGTTACTTGGAAATTTGTCCACCCGCTTTACGTTTGTTTTGTTTTCCAAACTCTCCCTTGAGTTTATGTTCCATTCTTGTGTGGACTTACAATAATTTCTAAGGTTACTCTCCCTTTTAACCACTAGTTAAAATTTTTCCCCTCGGTGACATCAAATAGTGTCCTATCTTCCAGATGTCTAATTTTACCTAGGTCTTTTGCCACACCATATGCCTAACACCAACGTGCTCACATGGCAATCACTTGCCTAACACCATTGTGCTCCTGCCGCATATAAGCCTAACACCAATGTGCTCACATGGAAATCACTTGCCTAACACCATGGTGCTCCCACAGCATTCAAATTTTTCCCTGTTCACATCTGGTATAAATTTTAACTTTGACTATCTGTAACGCACACTCCTTGGTCCTTATGACTTTACTGTCATTCTCTTGATTTGTGAATCGGCTACATGGTTATTCAAAGCATCTATTGGTAACCCAGAATTTAATTAATCATTTAATAACCTTGTAAATCATCTAGAAACATTACTCCTTACTCATTTCTGAGTAATTGAGCACAACTTACATATGCAGGTGGATTTATATACCATAATGTACGTCGATTGTAGCAATGGTCATAATCTTGGTGAAGCCTGCAATGTCAGTATGTAAACAACATCATCCACAGTTAATCCTTGGTTATAAAACCTTGAGATTCAACAATTATAACAAGTAAAAAATCACCCATACTTAACCTCATTATTTACAATAGAAAATATTTTTCTAACAGTCAACTCCGACTGATAGTGTTCCTATCATATCGTGCAATGTTAGCATATAACATTATACAACATTCATCCACTCACTTATTTTCAATATCAATATCTTTAGACATCCTAACTCATCTATTATTTGGATAATTACTGGGGATATTCCAAATTTATACCACATTCATCAGTGGCAATTCTAGGGACATGGAAATTTCAGTAACATCAGTAATCCAAAGTAAACAAAGTAAATTTTTATCATAACTTCATACCTCAACTACTTATGCCATGTCTTACCACTATTCTAGTTCATCAAAATGGGGGCCTTCATATAGGTGTACTCCTTCTGCACGACCAGAAATATTAGGCACAACACATCATGCCATTTACCTTAGTTGTATTGTGGTCCAAGTTCATAAGCATTCTAGTTTTTATTTTTCCTTTTCTTGAAGAAATACTGTAAGGAATTTTGTCATTTTTCATGGAACTGTATAAGGAGATCAACCATGCCAATGAAAATGTATAGATAGCTCAATAGTCTTTATGTGCATAACCCAAGTTTTTGCACACTAATGATTATATGTGAAGGGTACATTATAATAGTGCTATATTGTACTAACTTGAATTCTCTTCCTAACAATTCTGAAATTCAAGTCCTACCTTTACTTAGCATATATTTTTGTACGCTAATGGCATTCAACATTCACACGTTAATTCAGAAACTTTTGATAAAGAAGTTAACATTTACTTTCTGAGAATTTTTGTTACACATAGGTTCAGAAAACAAATAACATTCACTGCTTTCATCATTTACTTATTAGGTGTAACGAGTAACCATCTTTATTAGTTCATGGTAGAAAGGATAAAATAATACAATTCTTCTTTGTGACATATGCATTTAGGACCCAAGGTCATAGGTTAGTTATGTGTGTACATAGAGGTGAAAGAGTTTTGTTCAACACTAATGGACCCACTCCTCTTACCTTTGATCTAAATGCTCAATTAATAAATTTACTTTGGATATAATCAATCATACACCTCAACCAAATTACCCCATTACCAATATCTATATGCAATTAGAGTCATTTGTCTAACATGTACCAATGTATCCATACGATTTGGGTGCAATTATTTGTTTCATGGTTTACATGAAATTCCAAATGTAAAGAGGTGTTTTTCTATTTTACATAATGTTAGTATTAATATCTTTTTACACCTCCAACATTTATTTAATACAAGTTGTATCTTGTAAAATCTTGACAACACAATATATATATTTAGCATAGCTACCACTATTTCTTCTTACCCTTGTGCTTAAATCATTTTTATTATATATGATAGTTTGTGGCAAATCTTTTAGACAGTTTTTTTCAAGGGTAATACAGTTACTCCTAATCATGAACTTATCAAGTTCCCTTTTAATAGCTACGTTGCTATCCTCAGGTAAGTTATGTATGTATGTTTACATCTAGACATATATATAACCATATTCCCTCACATAATGATACTTCTAATACTTTCGAGTATACTCTCCTGAGTCACTTATGTTTATTAATTACCAATAATGAACCCTAACTTAGGTCTAGAGGGCTTATAATCAATGCCCAATTCTCATTAGGTTTTCTAGTAGTCCTGCATTCCAATTGGTAATTAGGTAATCCTTTAAATGCTACTTTTTAATAACACTATTCACTATGTTTTTCAATGTAACCTATCACAATTCTAAGAATCATACATCATGTCATTAACAGCAATTCAACTCCCACATTACTATTATAGTAGAAACTACTATAGTACTTTCATCGACCAGGATTTTGTCTGAGAAGACTCTTGTACTTTACCAAGAATTTACTTGTGCAATTTAAATAAAGACGAAACAATCATATTAACCATTCATAAAACTTTTCGAAAGAAAATCAAGGAAATAACAAGACACCTATGCACTTATGTCATCGGCCTAACGTGGAAGTGGAAAAAGTAATGGCCATCTTTATTGTGATCTTGAGAAGATGTTCCTCCTCCTGCACAACTACAAGGTCAATAAACATTTGCGTTTGGTACAACTTAAGGTACTTGGATTGCTGAACAATGCGAACTTGTTGATTTTCTATTATCACAGAGCCAAAACTCAATCGTTAGTTCCTAAAACGAAATATGTAGAAGCATTTTGAGCCCAAATAGGCCCAAGCATTTCAACTCTTGCTCTAAGACCATCTATAACATACCCCTTATACATTAATGCCACTATGGGTGAAAAAAGGGGGTAAAATTTTTGTTTCGCTGTTACTACAAAATGAATCATTCCTGTTAGTGGTAGATTTTACATGGCATTACAAGGAAGTATGTCCAAAAAAATCAATGATATTAACCATTAAACACATTGAACAACAATATCTGAAGGTACATTGGATATAAATCAGCATTAGTCAATACGCATTAAAATCAACAATTCATTCCTTCCCACTACTGTCCTTCTTACTTAATACACTAGGCAATTTAACTTCAAACTTTATTCTACATTAGTCCGTGTTTACATATTTACCATGAGTAACCCATATTCCTTTTCCTTTAAACAATAAATGGATAATCCCTCAATCATATCATCTCGATAACAAGGTGAAACCATCAAGAACATAAAATAATGTGTGTCGAGGAACATAAAATAATACACATAATGGAACATAAAATAACACACATCAAGGCACACACAAACAAGTCCAATGTACATGGGTCACCCCAACCTTGGGGTTACGTCCACCAAAATTTTAGGCCTACTTCTTTATTCATAAAATTCACCTATCAAGGTGTACAACCTACATCATAAATGATGTTTCATCAGATCCTCATACAATAGTAGGAAACCTCATCTTGAGGCCCACATAAATAAAAAAATCTTTGGGTAAGGAACAATAGGCTTTGATGAACGCCTTGCACTGTAAGAATTAATTCAAATTGTGAAGGTGCAAATCACATAAATAAATCAACCTAGAGGCCAAATTCTAGTGATAAGTACTTACCTCTAAGGAGTGACCTCTTCTGCAATCACCGTGGGAGTTTGGATGTAACATTTGACATCATCTCCCCCCAACTCAATATAGCAATATAAGAGTTTATATTGGAGAATGAAGTAGAATGTAACAGTTTATCTAGCATGCCCCTTTTGGGGTTGGATGTGTAGATAACATGCTATTCTCTTATGCGGCTTAAATTCATAGTTGCAACGCAAACAATGGAAAACAATATTACCTTAAAAATTTGTTTGACGCAATTGTAAAAAGGGGTTTCATTTGACTACTAGGAGGATCTTACATAGCAAGGTGAAGCCAATGTGATTCCAAAAAATAACTGCTTTTGACATAGCGATTGTTCGTTGAATCCTCCAACATATTTTATTTATAAATCATGTATAGACAATGTCAATATATCACCCCCAAAGAGCCCTAATCCACAGAAGAATCAATTTTCCTATTATATATAATAATAAAAATATCCTATGCACACGGAATTTATAAGTTATATCAAATAAAACTTAAGAAATGAAATGAATATATGAGGAAAACTAAAGGCAAAAGAGTCCTCATTTTTTTAAAAGCTTAATCACCATTGAATTTCCAAATTCAAATAAAAAAATTCCAAACCAAATACTCACAATGCAAGACTGAACTACAAATAAACATAGCAATATTTTCCACTCATCAAATGACCCTACATATCATATCCTTAACATTCACACAAATTACAAGCACTTTTTATAGTGCATCCTCCCTTCAAATCTTTTTAAAGATAAAGAGGATAGGAAAATGAAAAAGATAATGCACCTTCATATCCACAAGCAACAAAGCTGCCCATATATATATATATTGGGGACCATACCCTAGCACTTCATATGCCTCACACCAATGCTCACAGAAGGAGACCGTTAGTAACGATGAATCCAATCCTTCCTTTTGCAGGAACACCCACGGTAATAGTGCATACCATTTTATGGGTTATACCGGATTTGATATTTATATCTAGAACAACAGTTTAGAAAAGAAAGCGAAACCCCAAAGGAGCATCTCATGCTTGTTATGGGTCATGATCCCTAACTTGACAAATGTAATATGCAAATAAAAAAGGTGTTTCCAGTCTAAGCAATGTCATAGTAAGCGTGACCACTCTATGCCATCATAAATAACATAGAAGAAGACTTTGAGGTACCTTTCCAGGTATATTATGAACATAAGTAATGCTGGGAACATGGCTCACCTCAATAAAACAACAAAGTGTCCTCACCTCATTCAAGAGAGGTCATGGAACCCACTTCAGGTGCTATTCGGTGAAGGCTTTGCTTCTTTTCTTCAAACTCCTTTATGATTGGGCTCAAACCTGTGCTCTCACAGCTTGACATTTTTGTCCCTTCTGTTCGGTTAGAATCATGATTAGCTGTTTTCTCCTCCTCCTCGCATTTTAAGCAACCTGAGCAACCTTCCTTAAACTAAATCCTGACTTAACCTGAGCTTCAGGAAGTAATTGGTGGCAATTGTTGTAAGTTTCCACCCTACAAGGCTGTAATAAGAAAAGGAAATCTTTCAATCAGGGGAGAAGTGAAAATCCCTACTGTGTGGTTTCATTGTATGAATATTATGAAAGCTATGTGATTTGATTCTAGGGTAAGTTAGTCCCACCTTGGTGAGGAGAGTGGCCATTGGGCTGATAGCGACTGAGTGGAAAAGTTTGGAGGAATGTTGATAGAACCAGGAGGAAAGAGAATTTAAGTTAAACCCCTCCACATGAGCTCACCCTCTTTTTCTGCCCCCCTCATGGAGAGCTCCTGCCCCCTCTTTATCCCAAATATTCCCAGTCGAAATCAAAACATACACCTTCCTAGATCAGTGCTCATGTCTGACTTGTAATGCCCCCACAATTGGTGTCCATTACTTAGGGAAATTACAGCCCTCCTAGCTCAACGTTCTCAAAATCAGCGACCATAAAATAGGGTAATTTATTATCAACGTCCATCAATTTACACAAAGTATCCCAAATCAGTGACTATGAATTAGGTAATGACTCCTCATTCATGCCCATTAATTAAGGTAATTCACTATTTAAATAATAAGGTATTTTCGTTCTATTATATATGTGATAGTATATTTACATATGAAATCTCTTTAGTTTCCCTTATATAT
>LPNX010858699.1:55667-112840 GCA_001517045.1 Pseudotsuga menziesii
GTGTGCCTTAGTTAGGATAATCTCGGTGAGAAGTTGGGGCTCGGAACCGTATTTTCCAGCGCTCACATGCAATTCTACGGAAACCATTCATTTTTCAACCTAGTTTTTTTTTTCTAGTTTTCCCGTCGTCAAGTTGTGGCAATGTTTTTTGACTTAGGAAGTTAATCACCTAAATTTAAAGGTTTGTTCTGGTGGGGCCTTGGATTTGAGCTCCTCACCGGAAGAAAACCTAGTATAATAATATTCAAAATTACAAATTGTTTCGGTGTATATAGGAGGACATTACAGGACTCCACCAGCAAACTCAACCTCACAAATATGATTGTAGAGACCCTCTAGCAAGCATCTTAACTCCTCCAAATTTGGAGACCCTCTTATGGATAACTCGCCCTCCGCAACAAACAATATCCATACTATTATACCTACTCTCAACAGCTAGAATAAATGGAAGACTCCAAGTCAAGGGAAGTTTTTATGCTCTATCATTAAAAATAGTAAATACACATTTAAAATTATGCACGAAAATATTACTTTCAAATTCAAATTCAACATTCTTTTATTTTTTATTTCAAAGTATTTCCATTTTTTTTTTTTTATAAATATACACAAGTTCGTCAGTTTTTTACAGCATTTGTCGTTGGATATCCATCCAATCCAACGACTTTGCTACACTACAGACGCATTATTCGTTGGATATTCGACGAGGAGGGAACCAACGTCGTTGAATTTAATACCTTTATTGGGTGAAGGAGTTTTTCAAATATACATTAAATCCGGCGACTATGCTACATTTTTGACACCTATAGTCGTCTCAAATTGGAAAAAGAGATAGGGGAACACATTTTTATTCTGAAGGCATTGAAGTAGCATTTGGCATCAGATATCCATCAAATACGACACATCTATTCATCGCATATCTGACAAAAAGGAAGGGAAACACGTCGATAGTTCAATCGAGTGATAGTGGCATGTGTGTCAGATTTATGACGACGGCTAGTCAGAAATCTGATGAGTAATTTTAACGTTGAAAATTGATGCAATATTTCACCAACAATTTAAAAGAAATCAACTTGTCAAATTTCCGATATCAATATGTCGAAACTATGACATTTAGGCCGTTATAATTTGTGGTCAAATTCACTTGTTTTCTCACCAAAATCAATTCCATTCACTTGAGAATATCATTTGCAACTAGGTGAGATTTGTACTTCTCCACCTTACCTTTTTTATTTAACTTCTCCACCTTACCTTTTGGATTTGTACTTCCTAAGCTTACCTTTCATTCCAACCAACAACTCAATTATATCCTACATCTCTTTGTTGTCCAAGGAATCCATTTCTCCAATCATGGCCTTAATTTGTAGTTTACTATCCTCTAAATCTATTGTATTCCCAATAGTTCTAGGGTCATCATCAATAATAGGTATAACAAAACTTGATGGAGTATGCAATTATGATTTCCTTCTTTCCCAAATTGATCTCTTCAAGGTCGGAGTTTGAGGTTCCTCTTATAATTCATCTTTTTTATTGAGTTAGTTTTTACACCCTCCATATAAAAATTTATTATCTCTATTTGTTCTTCCCTTGGTTTGAATTCCTATTTAGGAACAACTTTAACATCCCTAAATAAAACGTCCCATCATTATTTTTTCTCAATACTTTTATTTTATTCTTTGTCTAGTTTTCTAAAAGAGCCTTAATCTCTTTAAATTTACCAAGGTCCCATATTTCTTAGGGATAAAATAGATCCATATGTTCCTCAATAAATACTCAATGAATAAAATCTAATACATAGATTTACATAGTGAAAAAATAAGAACATGTCCAAATACATCACTGCATATTAAATCTAGGAATCATTTTTCCCTTGTAACACCAGATGGGAATCTCACTTGATTTTATTTACCATATTAGAATATTGATGGAAATTGAGATCTAATAATTAATTATAAATACCTTAAAATATACCTTTACCAATTAAATCTTGAAGACCCTTCTCTCAGGTATGTCCTGGTCTTTGATTCCAATAGCTTGTATAGTGTTCCTCTATGAACACATAATCAACACCATTGTTCCTCAAATCATCTTCCATGTGCCCTTTTAAAATCAAGTATGCATACCTACATCACCCAATTTGCTCACATATATTAGGTTTTTGGCAAGATCCAAATGTGTAGATTCATGGGAGAGTTCTAATCCTTCCATATTTTAGCAATGAATTACCACTTCCATGTCTTGTGATTTGGTTGTTGATTCATATCCTAGAAAATATTCACCTCCATCGTACTTTTAATATTCACAAAAGCACTCCTTAAGAGGATTCATATGTAATTAATCACTCAAGTTAGTGGACCATGTAATTAATCACTCCTTCCATGGAGGATTTTTTTTTTTTCCAGAAGGGGAAGTATCAAATCTTTACTTTTATCAATATTCTTGGATTTGCATTCTTTCTCATAATTCCTAATTTTACCACATTTTTAGAATTTCCTTCTATATTCTCCTAGAGAATTATATCTACCCATTGAATATTTATTTTTCTAATTTTAGGGATGACCTCACATAGATAAAAAAATATTTGGTCACTGTTATCATAAATTCTCAATTAATGTAGACAAATATCGTTTCCCTAGTCTACATGGGGCAGATCTAGAACAAAAGACTCATAGAAATGTATCATCTCCCTATATTTTGAAATCACTTGAATGTAATTATTTCTTACCTCACATTGAAGGTGATCCTTGTCTTATGAATTCTTTCACAATCAGTTGCACCTACAAAATATTGTAAAGAAAAAGAGAAAAAAGTGAAATAAAAAATATAACTTAACACTCTATGTGAACGATCAAGGAGAAAAGTAATGAATAACTCACATAAAACACAAATTATTCCTAGGAAATGGAAACATATCTGTATTAATAGAAATAGAGAAGAAAAATACAACCAAAGTATTGATGTTGAATCCATGTCCTCACAATGGATTTTGACTCACTTTCACAAACTCTATAATCTCTGAAAACTCTCACTCAGAAGACCATACTCTTTTCCTCCTACACCAGGAATAATTCCATCAACATAAAGGTACTTTCTTAATCATATTTTCGTTTATTAGCCATGAGGAGAAGCTTGCATATAAAATCCAAAGAGGTACCAAATGGGTTGAGATTCTTTGGGAGGAAGGTGAGGGATCATCGTAGAGGTTAGGGTTAATATGTGTTGGGTTGTTATCTTGAGTATGACCCTACTCAAGATGGATACCTCCTATTTAGCACTATAGATTCCTTCCTTGATACTTCTGTTGAGATTTCACCCTCAATTTGTTATATTGCATAGATTTAAAGTATGTTTTCATTTGACTTTTCTAATGGATTGTTGGAATCAACCCTCTCTATTCTTGTATTGGATTACATTAACGTACATCACCTCCCTTATTTGCACCTTATCCTTCAATAGTGTATGCTACCTTCATTCTCAAGCTACCCTCAGGTTGATGGATGTCGCTTCCCTTCAATCTTGTTTCTCTCTTTTTTTACACTTCCTTAAAACATCATAATGATCCATGAGGAACCCTTGTATAATTATTTGCACTGATGATCAAGGAACTATAGATTGCAATGCAAAATAGGACATCATTTCCTAACTAGTGGAGCATTCTCATGTGACACCAAGGAATTGGCTCACACTATGAGGACCCCTAGAGTACTACGATGCATTTGTTTCTTCTCTCCTTCATTAAATTTAATGATTCTCTCCTTCCTTGAAACTCTCTACTATTACCATATCTTATATATCAACTTCTGTAAGGGGGGAATAATGTAGCATATGAGGTTCATGATTGAATACTCACATGCACCAAGTGACCAAGAGTACACTTAGTAGTTCACTCTTATTTTTCATCCATACATAGTTTTCTAATCATGATATGATACCTATCAATAACTACACTAATGTAATGGAATACCATAAAAAATACCATCTCACCTTATCCTAGATCCAAGACCTCTCTGATATGTTTGTCACTTAGGTGGAACATCTCTCAGATGTCTAGTGCTTAGGTGGTACGTCTGTGATATTTCTAGTTCTAGGTTGAAACCTCCCTCTTATGTATAATTCTAAGGTCTTTTTAGGGTCCAAAAATTATGAAACCATTTGATCAACCCCACATCATTGATTCAATAGGAACAATACAATGGTTATGTATGAATTATATATTCAATGGATAAACTCAACATACAACTATTCCTTTAGGTCATTCCCTTCGCCAACAAAAAAACAACCTTATTGAGAGTTTCTCCTCTCTTTATCTCATTATATTATATTCACAATTTAAAATTAAATATTATAGCATCCAAAAACTTAATCCATTAACCCATAATATATTACAACCATTAATACTTAATTGAAATTAGTTTAGAATGTGTTGGAAAACCATTGGCCAAAAAAACGCAAATTGAACGACAAATCGAATCAAAATTTTCTATGGGTACCTACAAAGAGTACAACACATGTATAACATGATCCCACTTGTTGTATTTTTAAAAAACAATGTGGACAAGGAATAACATTCATGTATTCAACTGCTAGGGGAAGCAATGTGCATTGATTCTCTACACAATGATAAATATTTAGTACTAACCAACTTTGTCAATGAATATACAACATCCTTTAAGGTATCAACCATCTCCAATAATACTTTGATCTATTCAACCATGTATCTAACAAAATGGTATTATACATCAATATTCTTTGTGTTGGAATGATAAGTATGATTATTTGCTATAAATAGTGCACTTGATCTATCACAACTTATTCTCACTACTTTCTAAAAGAAACCAATACCTAATTGAAACCATATATATTCTTTATCTCCATGAGTGGAATCCATGTGGCCATTTTCTATGGTTGACAATGAAAAGATATCTTTCCTCTTTCTCATCCAATTGATTGCTCCCCCAAACAAGTTAAATACATACCCACTTGTGGTTCTTATGTGTTCAATATATCTAACCTAGTCCGCATCAACAAATCCATGTATATATATCTCCACATGATGTATAGATTTTACTTGGAAGTATATTACATAATATGAAGTTTTTTTCAACTATACAAAACCCTTCCTTACAACAATCCAATGTTTGTTCCATATTTTTGACATACAGCTTCTATAAAATTCCACTACATGGGAAATTCATGGTATAGTATGTACCATAGAATACATCAAAATTCCAATATCTCTAGTGTAGAGAACATTCTACTTGTCTTCTACCTCTTCTTAAGTCTTGAAACATTTATGTGAAGATAACATTTCACCTACATAAATAGTTACCTTTATCGATTTATGTTTTTTCATATTAAACCTCTTCAACATTGTCTCAATATATTTCTCCTTATTCAACCATAGTTTCCTATTTGTTTGATATATTTTAATTTCCATGCCCATTTTTTTTTTGTTGTGGCACCAATATATTTCATATCGAAACTAGAAGATAATGATGGCATCTAATGGAGAATCAGCGGTGGGAAAAGTTACTGTCATATCGAAATTAGAAGATAATGGATCTTGGACATATTTAATTATTTCCTTATTGTTTCTAGTCAACAACGTTTCATTGAAATACAAGACCGCACAAATAAATTGGTAAGTAGTTTTCTTTAAATACACATGGAGATTGACTTTTCTACTTGGAAAAGAAAGTCCCAATAAATATGTATCAAACCTTTGATACCACATCCTTGTTGATTATTGTAACCCATACAAGGACTTCTTCAACATGCAAACTAACTCCTTCTTTCCCTTCAGTTTAAAATCTTCTTGTTGTTTCATCTAGATTTATTCTTCAAGATATCCAAGAAAAAATGTTATTTTTGCATCCATCAAATCTACTCCAAAATAAAAAGAAACAACAATATATAAAATAAATATAGTATAAGTTAGATAAGAAAAATACAAAAAATTATCACCACACATGTTATTTAGAAGTTACTTATAGATTGACTTTTCTACTTGAGAAACCAAGCCCCAATATATATGCATCAAACCTTTGATACCACATCCTTGTTGAATGTTATAATCAATACAAGGGCTTCATCAATATGCAAATGAAAGATCAAGTCTTGAAGGGGCATGTCACACACGCAATTTGAGTGAATACAAACTCAAATCACACTTTTCATCCAATAATTAACATGGCATGTTTTTTTATTAAAAATTTTATGCTTTTCATTCACATTTACAATAATTATTATATCATAAATTTACCTTTTATCATGGAATTTTTTTGAGGCACCTGTTGATTTCTAGGGAACTCTTGATTCTTAGGGATCATTGAGTGTTATTAGGGTTTTGTTCTATCCTAGGATTATTGGTTCTATGAAATTGTTATAGAGATCAAATGATATGATTTATTATATTCCTTGTCATGTTTAAATTATCAACTGCCATTTATATGTTATTAGTGGATGCTACTCTTGATGGAGAGTAGCCGCATGGTTTTTATATATTCAAATTGAATTTGATCTAGTTGTTCAAAATGTGATTTTATTAGAATCTTTCTCTACCATTATTATTGGATCTAAGGCGTTAATGAGAGTGTATATGTTTGTTCTTGTTGATGTTTGGGATTTTTGTAATAAAAATGAATGAATGTTGATTATAATGGCGGGGTTATAGTGGAATGATAATTATTTTAGTTGTCTTCTTGTATATTTTTCCAAAGTGTACTGGTAGATTCTTTTATTTGTATTGAAAAGTTCGTGACTGGTAGATTTTTTAATTTGTATTGCAAATTTCACTAATTTTATTTTTGACCTAAATTTGTGTGGTTCTATACTTGTTTTATGATATTTTGTTTTTTCTAAGAGTCATTTAGAAGTAAAAATAATGGATGATTTGTTTTGATGTGTAATTTCTATCATCATCCGTAAATGGATCTAGTTATGTATGATAAATATATGATTTAGTTGGAACATGATACTTCATTTCCATCATGATTGTATATAATATATGCAAGTCATGTTTGACATGAGATGTAGACATTATACTATAAAGGATAAAATTGAATATAAAGTCCAAAAAGGGACCAAATGGGTTAAGATTCTCTGGGAGGAAGGTGAGGTATCATCCCTAGAGGTTAGGGTTACAAATGCCACCTACTCCAGTCGGTTGGGATAAGCCTCCATGAGGAATTTCATCTAGAAGGATCTCGAACCTCTTCTTTTTTTCATTTAAAGAGTGTTCACGCTCCTTAAACATTAAAAAAAGGTGTCATGGGGAACTGATGTTTTTTGTTAATGAGAAACAAGTGCCACTGGTGCTCTATGTTAGAAGACAAAGTGTATTGGGGCCCCTAGGATTGAGGAAAAAATCCCTTAAAAGATTTTTTGGACAATCTTCTTTAGGGTATAAAGAAAAGTGATAGTTTTTTGGTGTAACAAAATGCCCCCCCAAGTATGAATCTATAGGTAGATTATAGGTGAAATACTTTGCTAGACATGATTCAGAATCAGAAGCAAAAGAGTGGCGAGTGAGGACTTGAAATAGTACCAGATTACAAACTATCTGACGCATATCATGGTTGTTGACCAATACACTACAGATCCATGTATAATGACAAGATCATGGATACCAATAATACATTGTATATCCACTATAAAGAAGACTCAAATTGGGACATAGCTACTAAATATACATTATAGATCTATTTCATCCCAATTCAAGCTTGAGAATAGCCACCATACATACATTGTGGATCCAGGCAATGACACAAAATACTCCATGGAAACTCGAGGATAGGCATATATGCAAGTGAATACCTAACCACTCAGGATCTTCATTCGAATCCCAAATAGTACTATTCTATACATATAAATACATATCTTGATGTTGAACATGGTAGAAACCACTTGATTACAGATCATTTATGTATACCGATAACAAGTGTGAGGGAAATCATCGTTAATGTCAATGATTCCCAAGGTAACCTATTACATTCCTCCAATCATGAATATATAAGTTCAAGTCGAACTATTGACAAAACATTTCAATCAGAGGCCAATGTTGAAAGCCAACTGTCTAAAGCGAGGAAACCTACCATTGAGGCATGCAAGATTCAAGGTACTATATGGTTTATAAGACTAATTCATGGATGATATGCTGGCGTCGACAAGAATATAATTGTTGAAAGAGGGCCATAATTTTTCCCCCATAATCGATACAAAAATTGGAAAAAAGTGATTTTGAAGGGATCTTGACAATGGAACAACCATGGGACAAACTCCGATATGACTGAATTGAAGGAAGTTAAGGTAATTGTTGGGCTCCAGAATTGTCTTTTATAATGATTTTATTTACATTAATTTCCCACCTATTTACTATAATTTGATACAACTATCCTTAAAGACGGCTATCTTTTATTGTATTTTATCAATTAAAACACTTAAACGTAAATGAAGCTTAATATGTTATTTTTTATGTATTAAATGCAATATTGTGCAAATGATAAAAAATTTGGTACTTCATCTAACCTCTCATTCAGCCCTTCTTCTGGTCCTAAGTTCCGCATTGGGTTTTGATAACATGTTTCTTATTGGTTCACTAAGTTCGGCTTACCTTTATCTTCTGATTCTTTCAAGTCCTGTTGATTATGCAAGTGCAAATTAAAGACCATGATGATGAGCTTTGGAATATTTTTTTAATTTAAAATAAATAAATAGCTCAAAAAATATTATAATAGAATTATTAATTAAGGTCATATGGGAAAAGTTTCCACTTAAAACAAAATATTATAGTATATTAAATTATTGTAAAACTTTAACATTCACATCATATAAGCCACTTATATAATTTCCATATTCTACCTCACAAAATAGGTGTTATTTCTTATCAACCATAACCAAAGATTTGGTAATTTAAATTTAAATTCAAAAGTTGAAAAGATAGATATATATATTTTTTACTTTTCTATATAAAAGATTTGGTAATTTTATATAATATATATTGTATTATTACGTAACGTTGGAAAAATAATTAATTTAACCTTCATTATCAAGCTTTGTGTATTACATTATTTACTCAAATGCTTGTAATACGTAAAGCTTGTGAAAGGTTTGTCTTTAAAACATTAAAATAGGTAACACATATTACTTTATTTATTATATTTAATACATAATATTGTTTTAATGTGTTGAATTCTTGCATAATTCCTCATGTGATATGTTTTTTATGCCATGGTTTGTTTTATTAACTATATGACATGATTTTATGATTAATTAACATAACGTATTTGTTTACCCATGATATAAAGAGAATGTGTTCAATATTAAATGAACCAATGCACGAGACATGGGTTTTGTTTCCCACCTAGCATACATGGTTTATGAGCCTCTACATGCAAATATTTGCTTCACATCCTATCCAAGAATCCCACGGTTCTATTGCATGAAACTAGAAAACCAACACACACGATTTGAGGGAAACGCCCTGTTCAGTATAACTCATCAATGGAAGGTGTTTTCAGATTTTATGGAATTCTATTATTAGAGAGGTAGACCACTAAAAGGTTCAAACTTCTCTCCATTGTAATCACTATAAAAAGGCGTCTTTGGTTGTGAAGAAAAAGGAGGAAAAAAGTTTTTTTTTTTTTTAAATTTTGCTTCCAGTTTTAATACAAAAGATTTTATTAGTTGTTGGTTTTATCTTTTGCTTCATGGTTGGTGACTAATTATCTCATGAATGGAAGCCAGTGTCACCTAAGAGGGCCCCTCAATCACTATGTATTTATGTGTAGAATCTAGATTCAACCTGTTATATTTGTTCATTTGTTGTCTCTGTCACACTAATACATATGAGCAAATTTGCGATGGTTTTTTCCTTGCTCTTTCCATGTTTTGTCGTCTAAATTGCGATGATAATGGTATTAATGTTTCGTGGCACTTATTTCATCGATCTAAAGATGAAATTTATCAACCGTCTATATAGCGATGAAATATGGCCGCCACGTGTCTTCTATATGGTGGCCTTGAAATTAATTTTTCTTAATTGATTTTCTATGTTTTGTCCCTCTATCGACAAAACAATTGTCCCTATAACGATGAAAATATGGCCAGAAACTGCTACATAAATTTTTTTTTCCACACCAAACTGTGGAACAATTGCGGTGAACTATTGTCCCTCTATTGACGGATTCTAGAATTTGAATAGAAATTTCTTCCACGCAAAACTGTGGAAAACCAATCTCTATCGACGAAATCTACAAGTTGAACAGTAATTGTTCCATGAAACTGAGTCGCTATGTTAAATTTTTAATGGTTATATCATATCTTAAAACATTTAGCATTATAATAGCATAACCATAAGCCAAAAGATCACTGAAATATAGACAAGCACAACCACACAAAAGGAACACAAAGATTTATCTTGGGAAAACCCTAATGGGAAAAACCCAACAAAAGCTTCCTCAATATAGATGCCCCAAAAAGACAAAAGGTAAAACCCAAAATATTGATCCTCCTTCTTCTCCAGCCACAGCTCTTTCTCTCTCTCTCTCTCTCATGCGCTACACAAGTGAGTGTGTGTGTGTTCAAATGAGAAGCACCTCACCTCTATTTATATTCTTTCATTCACTTTATAATTAATTAAGTTATGTAGGCTCGATTAATCCTAATTTACTCATGTAGGCTTGAGTAACCATAACTGGGGTACTGATGACTCGACTTACAATGGAGGGGACTTCCTCATGACTCTTATTAGTTCTCCCGATTAGAAAAATTGGGGTATAAATAAATAAAAGTGATTCTCCTGGTATGAACATCAGGGACCACAAAAAATACATATAGAATATTCTTCGAAGTTACAATATTTCAACACTCCCCTTTAACGAGAAGGGTATTCTACAAAAACATCAACAACAACAATAGTAGGAGAGAGAGGACATCATCAACATCATCAGGGCGACACATATATAGATCATCGAAATATTTTCATCATCTTCAACATATAGTCTTCATCTTCAAACTTCGGCAACAACAACACTTTGACTGCTCGATCGATAACATCATCATTCATAGTTTGACTTTTTGATCATCATCATCAACACTTTGACTTTTCCATCATCATCCGAAGCACTTTGATCTTTCGATCAACAACATCATCATCAACAGCACTTTGATCTTTCGATCAGTAACATCATCATTAGAAACACTTTGATCTTTTGATCAGCATCATCATCATCATCATACTCTAAAATTTTGATCAGTAACATCGTCATCATCACACTCTGATATTTTGATCAGTAACATCATCATCATCACAGTCTGATATTTCAATCAATAACATCATCATCATCACACTCTGATAATTCGATCAAGAACATCATCATCAGCAACAACCTGCAATCCACAATACGAAGGCAAAAGTCTTTGGATCACTTTTGGACTTAAAATCCAGGGATGATGCAATCCCACCACATTCACAACAACCAAAGTCACCAGATTCAATTACGGGATAGTCACTCCCTATCACATTAGGAATAAGTCCAAGGATTATGCAATCATACCACGTTCTCAATTACCGAAGTCACTAGATCCGTTCTAAACAAAAGTTCAAGGATGATACAATCCTACTGCATTCTCGAGTATCGAAGTCATTGGATCCGTTTTGATAAAATGTTCAAGGATGATACAATCCTGCTACATTCTCGAGTACAAAAGTCACTTGATCCATTCTAAACAAAATTGAAGGATGATACAATCCTACTACGTTCTCGATTATCGAAGTCATTGAATCTGTTTTGAAAAAAATTTCAAGGATGATACAGTACTACAATGTTCTCGAGTACCGAAGTCACCGGATCCATTCTGAACTGAATTTTAGGGATGATACAATCCCACCACATTCTCAAGGAACAAAGTCACCGAATATATTTTGAACCAAAGTTCAGGGATGTTACAATCCCACCACATTCTTGAGGACCAAATCCAATGGATCCATTGTGGACATATGTCCTGGGATGATACAATCCCTCATCATTCTTGAGGACCAAAGTCACTAGATCCATTCTGGACAGATGTCTCAGGATGATACAATCCTTCCACATTCTCGAGGACCGAAGTCAAGGGATTTGTTTTGGACAAATGTCCCGGGATGATACAATCCCTCCACATTCTCAAGGACAGAAGTCATTGGATCCATTCTGTACAAATGTCCCGAGATGATACAATCCCTCTTCATTCTCGAGGACCGAAGTCACTGGATCACTTTAGGATAAGTGTCTAAGGATGATACAATCCCACTTCAACATCACTGCTCCCCATTTCAAGGAAGGTATTTCCGAACAACACCAATCTTATCTCAAAGGTGTTTGAACTTTACCCGAGACAGAGGCTTCGTCAACACATCAGTATTGAATCATCATCTTGTTGCATCATCATCTAAACCATTATCATCTACATATTCAGTATGTGAATACTGAACTATCATCATCTGTATCTCTAGTATGTGAATACTGAAAGCATCATCATCTATATCTTCAGTATAGAAATACTAAAAGCATCATCATCTGTATATTTGGTGCAGAAATACTGAAAGCATGATCATCTGTATCTTTAGTATAGAAATACTGAATCACCATCATCAGCATCTACATTATGTAAATTCCAAACATCGTATATATCTTCAATATGGGAATACTAAAACATCATCATCTGTATCTTATCTTGAATGCGGGATTTCTATGTGCTTCGATGAAGCACTGGGTTCTCTGTCATCTTTATACAACTCTGGTTATCATATAGAATATCAGTAGTATCCATCTCTAGATCAAAGAGACCTGACATCATCTTCCAAATCCATATGGATTCATAACTAATAGAGAAAGCTGCTATGTATTCTGCTTCTACCATGCCAATAGCAATACTGGATTGTTTCCTACTAAACCATGAAATCATAGCAGACCCCATACAAAAGCATCTACCTGAAGTGATTTTCCTTCTAAGACACTTCCAACACAATCTGCATCTGTATAGTGACACAATCTATAGTATAGACCAAAGTCTATAGTCCCTTTCAGATATCTCATCACATTTTTTGAAGCTATTAGGTGAACACGTCTAGGTTGAACTAGATAAGGTGTTCAGAGCAAAATAAATGTCTGGTCTGGCATTTGTTAGATACATCAATGACCCAATAATATGTTTGTATTGATTCACATCCACTAACTCTAACAAGTCATCAGCTTAACCACTTCAAGTTGGAATCCATGGGTGTGGCCATGGCTTTACATTCCAACACATCAAATATTTTCAAAATTTCCACTACATAAAAAATGGATCATCCACATATAGTAATAGTATGTCAGGTTCATCTTCTATAACCTTGAATTAAAGGTTAGGGTCATCTTTACTCTTGGTAAAGCCCAAGATCATTAGGAAACTATCTATCCTTCCATACCAAGATTTGGCAGCTTGCTTTAGGCCATACAGGGCCTTCTTCAACTTGCATATGTGAGTTCGTCTGTCTTCAACTTCAAATACGTGTGACTATTCGATGTAAAAATCTTCCTCAATCATACCATTAAGGAAGGATTGTATTTACATCCATCTGGTGTATATCCCACTTCATCATGGAAGCAATTACCATGATAGTTATGAAGGAAGTGTACCTTGCTTGCTGGAGCAAGTGTCTTTTCAGAATTAATTCCCTCTTTCTGAGAGAAACCTCTATCCACATGTCTTTCCTTACTTCTATCAGCAGCATATTTTATCTTGCAAATCCATTTGGAAGATACCAAATTCTTTCTTTTTGGTTTGAGTACTATATCCCAAACATCATTCTAGTATTATTTCATCATAGCATCTTCCAGGAGTTCATCTTGTCAGGTCATCAACATATCCTAGTCTTCTGCATTCAACCTTAAAGGTTGGAACCAACTTTACTTTTGGTAAAGTCTCAATCCATCAGGAATTTGTCCATCATGTCATACAATGTCAACCTCAGAGATCTTATGTAGTCACTCCCCCTGAATCAAAGCATCATCTTCCCTCTTCATTCTGTAGTGGTAGTTCTTTACTTGATATATACTTCTAGTGGGTATGGTCGATAGAGTATGTTATTTCATAGTCTATTCTTTCTAAGGAAAACCATGAACCTTTCTTTTTACACTTGTTCTTATAGATTCATATGGAAGATACTATAGACTTCCCTTCAGGTCTCGAAACCATATCGTAGACATCATTCCCCTTGATCAACTATTACTCTTTGATCATAACTTCTTTCATAGCTGGAAAGGTTAGCATCAATGATGTCACCCAATTGTGTTACACAACTAGAGTGTGTTCGAGGCCTCTTACTTTGGTTTGGAAGTCTCACCTTTATTTTCTTCATCTTGAGTTATCTCTTGTACCCATGGTGGTCTTCATCCTTCGAGGTGGATTTACCACTCTCTGAAGCTGTTTCTTTCATCACAGTGTCTCTAACCCTGGGAGCTTTAAATTCATGTTTATTGGAGTGAATCTTGAATTGTCATCACTTGTTCTTTAGAACAAGTCGCATCCTTCTTTTCTTGTAAGCGGTTGTACAATACCTTTCCTATAAGTCAAATGCACCAATTGCATGGTTAGAACCATTTCATAGAACATATGAATAATGACGTATCATTCAACTGTTTAGCCAATACAACATTCATCCATATCTCACATAAACTTTCTAGATGACATTATTGAGATTGTGCACTACTCCAATATGTCAGCAAGTAGGTTTCATTCTATATAAGTAGCAATGGATAGGTGTATAGCACCATGAGCTATTTACCCATCACATGCATACTATCATTAATGCAAAAATTCTATCATGCATAACACATCAACTGAATATAAAAAAATTTCATGAAATGACAATTGAATACTTATCTTTTATTTGTTTCGTTGGTAGACTCCTTCTTGATCCTTATCCTTCATCATCTTCTTCATTCATGACATCATCATTCCTTATCCAAATGATAAGATGGATAAGAAGGTATTCAAGAATTGAGTTCTTCATATTCCTCATCGCTTGAGGGATCTTATTTGAATTGTGAGCGCTTGATATTTAGTTGATCCCATCTTCTCTTCTCTTATTATGAGTCGAGTTTCTTCTTGTGTAAGGCTTTAGCCCCATTTCCCTTTGGAATTGGAAGCTCTCCACTTATGTAGGTGTCCAATTCATTTTCTTCAAGAACTGATAAAATCCTATGCTTCCATGCTTAGAAGTTTTCAGCTTCACCAATCTTGTCATCAAGCTAAGGTGCTAGGTCATTTTGAAATAAAAACCTCAAATGTAAATGGTGAAAGATCACATCTTGTTGGTTTGAGATGTTCATCATAGTTCTGGATCTGGTTGATCTAGGGTTTGTTAGAGAAAACCCAATTCTAAAAACTTGGAATCTTTCAGATTTGATTGGAAAGAAAGATGCACCTCCTGAAGGCGAGCTGAGCAACATATTCATTTTCCCAAAACTGTGATCATAATTGCAAAATATCTGATGCCCTAGTTTTCTTCAGTTTCTTCTGTAGAATTCTTGACATTGTTTCTGTGTTATCTCCGAAATTACTACTCTGCTATGTTTGAAATTTCATACTATGGTATCCTTACATGTCCTCTTTCCAACAACATAGGTTAGAGAAGAATTGGTTTTATCAATTAGGACTTATGCACGTTTTCCCATGGTGACGTATTTCAGGACTTTTCAAAAGAGAGAACTTGTATGGACTTCCACATGTCAATGTTTCATCTTTAGAGTTTGAAAATTGTACCACATAAATTAAAATATGTACCATTTCTGGAACATCTTGTGAAATTTCATTTGGACCTTCATATCCCGAGATATATAAATTCTCCCCAGGTGTCTTGTTTATGGATAAATCATGTGAGAGGCTGGAATCCTAACTTGGAGGAACCATATATCCTATAATATAGTGAATCTGAGTCTGAAAGTTGGATACTGTGTACATAAAGAATTTATCTTTGACCTTTGAAAGTTTCAGCACTTGATCCTTCTCCAATCTCGAGATATAGCAAATCTACCAAAACTATCAGTTTCAGTATTTTAGGGTTTTTCACGACTAGGGTCAAACTAGGGTTTGACTTTCCCGTAGTTTCACCCAACCAAAAATATCAATCCAGGTCTCTAAAATTTGATTTTTATGAGGAGAGTAATCCTATGTTGGGCTCACTCAAAAATTCCTCTTCTGTAAAAAGCCCTAATTTCCCGCAGCAAAAACTGAAAATGTCCAGAATCAAATTCTACTTCGACAGAAAGATGCACCCTTCAATGAAGAGTCATCCTAGCCTTCTTTTGCTGATATATTGTGGAGAGAGACCCAAAAGGTAATAATCCCTAGCTTCTGTAGTGGCATAGTGTCTTCTTTCAGGGTGGCTCTAATACCATGTTGAACTTTTAATGGTTATATCATATTTTAAAACATTTAGCATCATAACAGCATAACCATAAGCCAAAAGATTGCTGAATGATAGAAAATCACAAACACACAAAAACAACACAGATTTATCCAAGGAAAACCCTAATGGGAAAAACCCGGCAAAATCTTCCTCAATATAGATGCCCCAAAAAGGTAAAAGATAAAACCCAAAAGACTAATCCTCCTTCTTCTCTAGCCACAACTCTTTCTCTCTCTCTCATGTGCTACACAAGTGAGTGTGTGTGTGTTCAAATGAGAAGCACCTCACCTCTATTTATATTCTTTCATTCACTTAATAATTAATTCAGTTATGTAGGCCCGAGTAATCCTAATTTAATCATGTAGGCTCAAGTAACCACAAATGGGATAATAATGACCCAACTTATAATGGAGGGGACTTCCTCATGACTCTTATTAGTTCTCCAGATTAGAAACATCGGGGTATAAATAAATACAAGTGATTCTCCCGGTATGAACATCGGGGACCACAAAAAATACCTATAGAATATTCATGAAAGTTGCAATATTTCAACACACTATAGGGATGGTATTCGTGGAAATCCACCCAGGGTTATGACGTTTTTGTAATACCTGTGACAAAAGTTCATTGATATTGAGACGAAAAAATTAAAAAACCATGGAAAGGCACCTTCCTTTCCATGGTTTTGGATCTTCAATAAGTTCTTGTGATTGGTGTGCAGTCTCATGGAGTTTTTGTGTTTATGGACAAGCGAATCCAAAGATACACTTCAAGAATCGGTAGTCAATAAATCAATCCCATTCAATTATTCTTAGTGTCATGATTATATGCCTAGAGTAAATTTTGTAAGAACTTATTCAAAACATAGCATCTATTGTATATTGGTCTGATGTACACATTTCCATATCGGTTTATAATTACTTGCAATATTTCCATACTTATTCATCACAGCCAAATAGGGTCCTTATAGAATGGTATTATTCACACCCTCCGTGCACATGAAAATTGTATGGTTTCATCTGGGTCCAATGTGCATCCTATGAACTTCCAAAGTTTTTATCAGGAAGACAAAAAGGTGATAGAAAAGAACAGTTTTTGTCGTTGTTCTTTTCTATCACCTTTCTGTCTACCTGATAAAAACGTTGGAAGTTCATAGGATGCACATTGGACCCAGATGAAACCATACAATTTTCATATGCACAGAGGGTGTGAATAAGACCATTCTGTAAGGACCCTATTTGGCTGTGATGAATAAGTATGGAAATATTGCAAGTAATTAGAAACCGACATGGAAATGTGTACGTCATACCAATATACAATAAATGTTATGTTTTGAATAAGTCACTTACAAAATTTACTCTAGGCATATAATCATGCCACTAAGAATAATTGAATGGGATAAGTTATACAAGGTATTTATTTATCAATTGTTGATTCTTGAAGTGTATCTCTGGATTCGCTTGTCAAACCAAGAATAAAATAACAGAAACTGAAAATTACAATAATTCGCTCTACCACCATTCAAGTGGGCTATATCATAGATGTTGTAGGTATTACAATGTTATTTGCAATGGAAAGTGTTAACACCATATCTATCCTATAAAGGCAGTAGGTTGTAGGCTCTAGCTTCTATTGAGATGCATTATTTGCAATTACAAGATTTGGTTCTAGAATAAAATGTTAAATGGATTGATATGATCAATGGACTAGTTGATGCTACAAGGGATTTTAGTAGTGAAGAATTGGGGTTTGAGATTTTATTAGTGTATATGTGAAAATATCCTCAAATTTGAGATATGAATTAATAAATAAAATGTTGCTACACACTTGCAAATGATATGTCTTTTCCAACCAGCAACCAATATTTGTGACAGCAGAATGTTTTAACCTTTAGTTAGATATGAAATAAGGTACACAGGAGGCTAAAACTAGGGAAGATCTAAGAATTTCACTAATTAATATGAAGTTTTCAACCCTGCAAATCAACCTTTTAATTCTGTCTTAGACCAGATTTAATCAGTGCTATAGATCATATTTCTAGAAGGTAATTCCCAACCACAAACTGGGGCAAACCTACCATGTGATTTGATGTTTTAGGGATGAGTTTAATACATGTAAATGAAAGAAATTTTCAGATCTTATGAAACAGAAAATGAAATATGAATTAAGATTTACAATGGCATAAAAGATGTGATTAGTGCCTAACAAATACAAGTTATGCAGATGGGTTCAATTGAGGATCTAATGGAGGATTTAGTGATTAAAGAGTAGATAGGGTTGAATGGTTCAAACCCAATCTTCTCCTTAATAACTAGATCCACTTCAGAATCAATAGGAAAATCCTAAGCTATACATTAGATATTTTTCAAACAAGAGCCATGAGGTGGAAATGTCACCGCTATTCCTAAAAATTATTACTACAAGACAAATGCTATAGAATAGAAATATACCTCTATTTAAACCCAAACAAAGCTTCCCATGCCAAACCAAGAAATCTATCATAATACACTTGTAATATAACCAAGGTTTACCCAGCAAGTCATAGGGAACTTAAGTAAAAAAAAAAAAAAATCAGCTAATGATGTCTCGAAAGTGTGTTTTTTAGGTAATTCCACCAAGAGATGTGGTTCTAGAGTCACATTCCACATGTCCTGTGAAGGAAATCAACAATCAATCTATCGAGCACACATTTTCCACCAAAATATCAACTCGCATTTAAATGCTATATTACAATATCATTGCCTCACTTATGTGGAAACTTGTGTTTGTATTCGACAAGATTTCTTTAACCATTGTATTAAGAAGAAAACAACACACAAATTTTAAAGTTTAAGACATAAATATATTAAATACACATATAAATAGGATTTTATTGGAAATGTGTGGACACCGTTAATACCACCATCCTGTCAAACAATATAGAACAAAAAACAGAGGAAAGAGTCATATTGTCTTACTATATGAATAAAATGTCACTAAATACTCTGGATAAATATTTGTTATCTATGAATGTTAACTTTCCAACAAATAATATTTAGATATGGAAATATTTGTTCTAACAGAATGCACTTTGAGGAGCTCATGGAATGCTTTTGTAGCGCACATATAAATACATTTTTCTTGCTTATAAAAAAAACTAAAGAAATAGTTTAGGGGAGGAATTTCAGGGATGAACCTGCAGAGCTACGAGCATGGGCTTGTTGTGAGAATCATTGCATATGATGTTTCCATCCTTATTCATTCTCCCATTGCATATTCCACTAGACTTGGGGACCCCACTGTATTTTTCTTGGCCCCTTTTCTATTATTTCTTTCTCATATTTTCTCCCAACATTCCTTAAAAACTCAGCGACTGACATCTTTTCCATGGCATCCTCCAACTGCAGAATTAAATTCAACCCATTAAGAAGAAAAAAATTGAACATGAATTTGTTCTCCTCGGGTTTAGGCTTGGGTTTCTTCTTAGGAAGCACTCCAAGGTAGCCCTCATTGCTGCTTTTATTCCTCTCAGTAGAATATTCTTCCATCTTGGACACAAGGAATGGAAAACCACAAAGGGAATATTGTGTTCCTCTATGGAAACGCTTGCCTACACTTAGAATTTGCAAGAATTGATGCATGTAACGAGCATTCGTTAGTTTATACATAGACTGTTGTGGCTGGGATCGATGTCTCACTAATTACTCAAATCAATTATGCATGTACAACTCAAGACAAGCTCTGGCAGTCCACAATTGCTACAAAGCTCCGCTTAGTAGCCTCAAAACCACTCTGAGTAAACAAAAATAGTTTTTTGTAGAAAATTTGGGCTTCAAACTCCAATAATTCAAGTTCGGGAGGTTCTATCAAGTTTGTATGTGACCGAACACCACAATATGTAGTACACCCACAAAGGCAATTGAAATTTATGTTGAGCAAATTCTCCTTAGAGAGGGTATTATAAGAGACTGAGACTATTAGGTTATGTGCACTTATGCTAAAATATCCAAGGACACTATTTATTCATCAATTTCTCTGCAAAAATAGGACAAACCATGCACCACTATCATTAGAACTGTTTAGTGCAAAAGAACCTCATGATAGCGGGTAACCTAGGGAAAGCTACAAACAGTTAACTTTAGTAGTTAAACGTAGGGAAAACCTATCCAAAATGTGAGCATGATGCA
Source organism: Pseudotsuga menziesii (assembly GCA_001517045.1). Lineage (NCBI taxonomy): Eukaryota > Viridiplantae > Streptophyta > Pinopsida > Pinales > Pinaceae > Pseudotsuga > Pseudotsuga menziesii. The sequence goes on from LPNX010858699.1 coordinate 76,263, forward strand.
CTACAGAATAGGTGAACATAACACTAGTACTACTTACTACCCTGCTCCTAAGAATGTAATGGAAAAATGGGGCAGGAACTCTAAAACCTAGGGAAAAGCATGGAATGGTACAACAAGAACACAACAAAGACAGATAAGTCTGATATTTTTATGTTTCTATACAAACATTGGATATGAAGGATGATGAAGAGGATAGAAATGAAAATAGCAAAGTTACATTATATGACAGGTACAATCAAGTAATATAAAATATTAATGCCTAGGGAGAATGTAGGCAATGCAAGAACTTTTACCTTATCAATTGCCTTTCGCTAGGTCCATTGGCCCATGTCGCTTGCAAAGAGTTGTCCTAATAAATGGAAAACCACTATGTTGGTTGGAAATTAAATTTATAAATTAAATAAATAATCCATTCCTAGACCTATACACAAGTGGTAATTTTTCCAGGCATGGAAAATATCAAAATACTCTATGAAATAAAAAATGGGCATACAATTAAATCAGATAATGCTGTCTAGAAAGTGTGTTCTTGGGGTAATTCCACCAAGAGATGTGGTTCTGGAGTCACATTCCAATTATCTTGCAGAGGAAATAAATAATCAATCTATCCAACACACATTTTCCACTAGAATATCAACTCGCATTTAAATGCTATATTACATTACCGTTGCCTCACTCATGTGGAAACTTGTGTTTGTATTCAACAATATTGCTTTAACCGTTGTATTAAAATGAAAACAACACACAAATTTTAAAGTTTAAGACATAAATATATTAAATACACATATAAATAGGTTTTTACTGGAAATGTATCGACATTGTTAATACCACGATTGTGTCAAACAATATAAAACAAAAAACAGAGGAAAGAGTCATGTTGTCTTACTATATGAATAAAATGTCACTAAATACTCTAGATAAATATTTTTCATCTATGAAATGTTAACTTTCCAGTAAATAATAGCCCACACGGGTGTGGCTCGTTGGCGTTTCAGTTGTTATGAAGTCACTTGTTGTAAATTGGAGGTCACAAGATCAAATCCCACCCAGGTTTACCTGTGTCCCATGTCTTGTGAAGGGTGTGGCTGTAATGTCCCTTCACGACCCCAATCCGAAAATACAAAGCTTAGTAAAAGGAGATTATGAGTCTAACATCCTAGGTTAGGAATTCGACTATTTGACTTAGAGGGTGAAACTGATACAAACTCTAGGGAAATAGATCCACTAGGGGGAAAGGAAAAAGGATGAGTGGAGACTTGGGAATTGAAAGAATAATAAATGATTTCATTAAAGATCTAAGTGCTTAGGTGTTATTCAAAAGTTAAAGTAAACTATTTTTCTGTGGAGTCTTTATGGATAATTCTTAACTAATACTTAATTGAGGCATGAGGAGTCCTCCCTGTAAATTATACTAAGGAACTTAAGCTTTCTCTTGGAAATATTTTACTATGGTCATCTTATTTTAATTAAAGATGATATGTTATAAAAGTCATCCACATGACTATCTAAGAAAAGTATTTACTTTTAGGGAGGTAACCTACTTTTAGGAGTATAGCTACAAACTATACTTTAGATACAAGAATACATGCACAAATTCTAATAAGAATTATCATTTGAAGAATACAAAGGTGTATATATATATGTATTTATAATCATTGTATCATGATCCATTTATCCTATGATAAGGAAATTGTTTTAGTAATTATACATAAGGGCCCTATTAAACCAACTTTAAATATGTTTGCACATGAAGAAGAACTACCAAGATATATAATTGTATTGAGAGATAAATGTTAATGGTAGTAACGAACTCAAGTCATTTGTTGAAAAGATTTAATGATAATTTGAATGTCATTTTTCTTTTAATAAGGATGTCAAATATGTTAGTTTCCGTTACTATTAATTGAGTCTCTCATTAGATTGAGGGGGCTCCTGAGCCTTTTGGGGGAAATTGCTGGTATCATTGAGTGGATGTCGGCATGCATTGTGAAGATAGAAATAGAAACATAATTAAAAGAACAAGGAAATGGTCTGAGTTTTAGGGAGCCTTGACAGGAAAGCTGTCGAAAATAAAATCCTCACCACTTGTCCCAGTGATTTTTCCTATATAAAGGCAGGGCGAGTTGTTGAGGAGGCATGGATTCTGGTTTGGATTCTCCTCCATAAAATTGAAGGGAAATCCACTACAAATCACACTGGTGTTTGTGTTGAGTATGTGTTTTGTTTTATGTAAAACGCTGTGTGTATCGATCAGATGTTGGCATGTGACTTGTTTTATGTAAAACACTGTGTGTGATATCGATCTGAGTATTGGATTTTGTTCTTTATAAATATTTGCTTGTGCCACGATTTGAGTAATGATATGTAGTTTTGTTTATTATTCTCTATTTTGTGCCATGATCTCAGAAAAGACATCAATCAGGAGTATTGAGCATTGTTCTTTAAAACTCTATGTTCTTTGCCACGATATCAATCTAAGTATTGGATTTTGTTATTTATAAATATTTGCTTGTGCCACGATCTCAGAAAAGACATCAATCAGGAGTATTGAGCATTGTTCTTTAAAAATCTCTATTCTTTGCCACAATATCGATCTGAGTATTGGATTTTGTTCTTTATAAATCTCTGCTTGTGCCATGATCTGAGAAATGATCTGCATTTTTGTTTATTATTATTTGTTTTGTGCCACGATCTCAGAAAATACATCAATCAGGAGTATTGAGCATTGTTCTTTAAAAATCTATGTTCTTTGCCATGATATCAATCTGGGTATTGGATTTTGTTCTTTATAAATCTCTGCTTGTGCCACGATATGAGAAATGATATCAATCTACAGTTTTGTTTATTATTCTCTATTTTGTACCACGATTTCCAGAAAAGAAATTGATTGAAGGATGGATTTTTATTGTTTGTGTATTATACCATGATTTCCAGAAAAGAAATCGATTAAAGGCTAGATTTTTATTCTTTATAATCTCTGTGTATTTGTACCACGTATTCCAGAAAAGAAATCGATTGAAGGCTTGATTTTTATTCTTTATAATCTCTTTGTATTGTACTGTGATTTCCAGAAAAGAAATCGATTGAAGGATGGATTTTTACTCTTTATAATATCTATGTATTTGTACCACGATTTCCAAAAAAGAAATCGATTGAAGGCTTGATTTTTATTCCTTATAATATCTGTGTATTGTACCACAATTTCCAGAAAATAAATCGATTGAAGGATGGATTTTTATTCTTTATAATATCTGTGTATTTGTACCACGATTTCCAGAAAAGAAATCGATTGAAGGCTTGATTTTTATTCTGTATAATCTATGGGTATTTGTGCCATGATTTGCAGAAAAGAAATCGATTTGAAGGCTTGATTTTATTCCTTATAGACTCTGTGTATTTGTACCACAATTTCTGGAAAGGTAATCGATCTGGAGGCTTGATTTTATTTCTTATAAACCCTGTGACTTTGTACCACGATTTTCCACGACGGAAACTGATCTGGAGGCATGATTTTTATTCTTTTTAGGATCTCTGTTTTGTGCCACAATTTTCAGAATGGGTATCAATTCGGAGTGTTGAGTTTGATTTTTATTCTCTATAAGATATCCGTGAATCGATATGAGTTTTAATGTTGTTCTCTGCAATTGATCTAAGTTTGATTTTTATTATGTATAAGATCTTTGTGAATCGATTTGATTTTTAATGTTGTTCTCTGCAAATCGATCTGGAGTTTGAATGTTATTCCTTGAAAAATATTTGTCTTTTAGGACCATGATTTCATAAGAAATCAATCTGTGGTTAAGCGATGGCTAAATATTCTTTTATTAAGGACTGTAAATAATTTTCTGTATTAATATATGGTTGAAAGATGGATCTTGAAGATGTTTTAAAAATATATATATTATAGAGTTTGGAATTCTTTCAGATAGAGAAGGAATCGCGGTTAAAAGAAGCATGTTGTTATAGAGCCTAAGTTTCCCTTTTTTCTTTTATATACCAACTCATGGTGGTTGGTCGTGAGCTCATTCTCAGATAAGCTTGTGTCATTTGTATGCTAACTAATTATGCAGAGCTGAGCCGTGAACATCCCTTTTGGGGATCGGGAAATGCAAGTTTCTACTCCACTCGCCTTGTTCCAAGGCTGAATCGAATTGTAACAGATAAGCCACATCATTGTACCCCTTTTGGGAGAATTGATAAATGACTAACAAATCTTGGTGGACGTTTCCTCGTGGATGAGGTGAACCACGTGAATATGGTTGTCTCGTCCTTTGTATTTTTATGTTGTGCGTGCTTATTTTTTTTCATGATGATGTTAGTATGAATGTAGTATAAAGGTTTATTGGTGGAAAAGGTTACTAAACACATTTTTGCTGAGATCTAATTTGGAAGCACAATACTTGGATGGTTTAAATATTAAATAAATAAATAAATAAAAAATTCTTACACATTTTATCTAATTCCGCAACAAGGTATTTCGAGGAAGTCGCATATGGTATCAGAGCTAGCTACAACACTGGACCCTTAAGAATGGGATAACATGATAATTTTGCAAGAAATTTGAATTATATTGGGAAGAAAATTGCGACATGGTTGTCAATTGTCGAATTGAAACCAGATAAGTACCGCGCTAATCACTTATTTAAGTTTCTTTGCATGATGAATGTTTGATCTCTAGTATAAAAATATATTTCCTAGAATACAAAAGGGAGGAATATAGACACATTCTTAAAATGAGTTAGATTTTTTTCCAAATTATTTTAGAGGCAAAAAATGGAAGTCTCTATCCTTACACCTATTTTCTCTTATAAAAAGAATTTCTTTCTGTAATGTTATTCTTCTGACGAGTCATGCTCAAAGTTAGTTAAAGTTGATAAGGGTGCTACAGGTAGTGACTTGGAAGATATTACTCATAGTCTTAGGACTCTCTTTTGGGTAGTTGTGATAGGTGTGAGTTTGAATTTATCCTCAAACATTCTTGCTTACACTTTCCTTTTCTTTTGAGAACAAACGTAATTTCCCAAATTAATTTCATTAACCATGTTATAAAGGAAGAATCATCCATCATACACAAAATTGGCACCATCTAGATATGAAAAGATAGACCTGGTATTATTACTAAGAAATACTTTATCCCAAGTGCTAATTCAATGTTATTGCTGTTTATTGGTTTAAGACTAGTTTAGAGAACAATACTGCCCAGCTCCTCTTACATTAAGCAGTATATTCCAATGTTTTGAGATGAAATCCTTACTCAATTGGGCCTATATGAATCTTGAATAAAGTAATGCATGTAGTTGATCTCATTTGGCCAGTGTTAAACTGAGCTGTAGACCTCACTCTATTTAGCTATATGAAGAGTTGGAAAAATTTGAAAAAACAACTTGCTATACTACCATTAACAATATTACACCTAAGTTGGAAATCTTCGTTGAAGACACTGCTTGGCATATTTGCTGATGATATTTAAGTAGATGGAACAAAAAAAATATATGACAAGTAATGAGATCATGTTTAGGTTTAGGATATGTTTGAAGGATTTGTATTCTTGACTGCATCTTGATATAACTAATGTCTAAAATGAGCATGTTGCATTGAAGTTGTTAAGCTCAATTCTATATTGATTTTCCCTCTGCTAAAGTCAGGTGCTGAATTTGGCAATGTAATAAAATATGGGAAAGGTTTTGCAACAATGTATGTGGATTAAGAATCATAGGAGCTATTGTCGGACTTTCCATCTGTTAAAGTAGTTTAGGAGAAATAAGTATGTGATATTAAGTAAAACTTCATGCGATTAGGTTTGAATTTTCACACGACATTTTGATTTCAACTATCATGGTCTTTTATAATGGTAACTTTGCTTTTCTGCCTCAAAACATGAGCGAAAATGAGTATTGACATGTTGAATATATGAGCCATAGCATCAAATGTCAAGTGGTGTTATGCAATGGCATTCACTTGTACTTATTCCAAGAACTACACTGTAGTATTAAAGGTAGTATAGGAGCATAATTAATTAGACTAATTAATAATGCACCATTAAAAAGTTTTTAGGATTTTAACAGGGATGGAAATAGTACCTGAAATTTCCAAGGCAAGTTAAACTTCTGTCTTACATCACTTTAGGATGCTGCATTGAACATCTAATAATAGGTCCTGTAACAGGTTTTGGGAGTCTAAATGCATTATGTTTCATTATGGGAATTGTTCTTAAAACAACACTGACTAAGGCCTAGCAAAGAGTAATAGGTGTTGTTTTAAGTTCAAGGTCTAGCACCTAAACTGTAAAGTAAAATGTGTGATAGTAGTACAAAGAAAAGTCACTTCAAATTCTTATAATTGTATTCAGGTGGTGTATTAACATTAATTCTCCTATAGACATAGGGATTCAGATAAATTCCCGCCAGTTGCATATTAAGGGAATTCTTTAATGCTTGTTTGTTAAAAATTATTGTTTGTTGCACTTCTTTTAAAGATGTTGTTTGGTGTTAGCTTAACTTGTCTTCTATGCCACATCTGAGTGAAAAAAAAATGTACATTGTGTCGAATGGATGTTAGGAGTGTTAAACTGCATAAACGCTAACATTTTATTAATAAATTGCTGGTCGCTGAAGACAATTGTGATGGTTGGGCCTACTCGATAGGTCGAACAAATTGTTGGTTCTCAAAGGTGGTTCCATAAAGAAAATGTGAGGAAATTGGCTGGACCAGACCCTTGATTCTCCTCCTCCATGTGTGCATAGCAATATCATATGAATTGAGTCCTAAATGGACATATACCTGAGGTAGAGTTAGGTGTTGTCAGGGAATTGCTATCATCTTGTCGTAAATTAATAGCTCTTGAAATAATGGTGAATGATGATATAAGTGTATACTAATTGGTTTCTAAAGTTGCTATCTTGTGAATTGTTATAAAGTAGAATGTGTATTGCTTATAAGAAGTTATAATTATATTTAATTAGCTACTAAATGAATTCTAAGTGAGTGTAGAACCGGAATGAAAGGTTGCGGTGAAGAGATTCAGGTTAGATGTAATTTTTCAACTATTGTAATAACTGGAGTGCATGTAAAGCCTAGGAATTAGACTGTGCACATAGAAAATATTGATCTTTCTTACGTACTCACAAGGTATGACAAAAAGTCTTTAAATTCATGAGATTGGATTTACTTATGAACTTGGGCTACAGTGCAGCTGAGGTGAGTAATAAAATGTGTTGTGTTTAAAATCAATAAATGCCTTTGTGGTAGAAAGAGTATGCTAGTATAAAGGCTCTTATCTAATGAATGAGAAATGAAGTAAGACATGACTTATGATAAAAAGTTTGATGTCTTTAATATGATAAACTGACCACCTATGGAGTGATTGCAGGCATGGGAAAATTGTGGCCATGAGGAAGGCTAATGATCTAGGACCGTAATGAGTTAAAAAGATATGATAAATATCTCATGCACATAAAGTTTTCACCACGAGGAAGTGGTGATGAAGGTAGTGGATGAAAGCTACCCGTTTTCCCCTGGGCCAGCTAGGAACCATTATGCATTCTGGGGATGCCTAAATGTAAGACGTTTTGGTTAAGACTTGTTCCGCACACATTAAGAGTACTGTCAAAAGAGTGGGGGATTTGTGATTAGAATAACCTCTAGGTGTTGTGGTGGTGTGTGAGAACGGAGGTGCCTCAGCTTGGTAAAGTGCCCTGAATAGCACAAGAAGGAGATACAAGGGTATTGTCCTTGTGTTGGGTAGCTTGAATCAGTACTTGGAGTACTGTTAGCACTTGGAGTGCTCAGATGGAGGACATCCAGAGAAAATAATAATGGTGAAGCGTACTGAATAGCACAAGAATGAGATACGCCTAAGGAAGGGTATCGTTGTTGTGTTGGGTGGCTTGGATTGGTACTCGGAGTATTGTTAGCACTTGGAGTGCTGGGATGGGACATATAGAAAAAAGAATAATGCTAGGAATAAGTATGTACATTACAGGTAGACTTGTACCTATGAGGTAATATGACTATTGGCAAATAGAACTGACATGTATAATGGACCCACTGTGGATTATGGAAATTGAATAGTGTTGGATTTCTGAGATATACATTGCTTTCAATGTCAATGCTAGTATATATGCATATGCATGATTATAAATGATGGATAAGGAACCAATCCCATTAATCAGAGGGAGTAAGAAATACAAACATAAGCAATAAATAAACATGTAACATCAAGGACGGTGTTAACTCTAAGGGGGGAAGGATGTAATGTCCCTTCATTACCCCAATATAAAAATACAAAGCTTAGTAAAAGGAGATTATGAGTCTAACATCCTAGGTTAGGAATTCGACTATTTGACTTAGAGGGTGAAACTGATACAAACACTAGGGAAATAGATCCACTAGGGGGAAAGGAAAAACGATGAGTGGAGACTTGGGAATTGAAAGAATAATAAATGATTTCATTAAGGATCTAAGTGCTTAGGTGTTAGTTAAATTAAACTATTTTTCTTTTGAGTCTTTATGGATAATTCTTAACTAATACTTAATTGAGGCATGAGGAGACCTCCCTGTAACTTATACTAAGGAACTTAAGCTTTCTCTTGGAAAGATTTTATTATGGTCATATTATTTTAATTAACGATGATGTGTTATAAAAGTCATGCCAATGACTATCTAAGAAAAGTATTTAATTTTAGGGAGGTAACTTACTTTTAGGAGTATAGCTACAAACTATACTTTAGATACATGAATACATGCACAAATTCTAATAAGAATTACCATTTGAAGCATACAAAGGTGCATATATATATGTATTTATAATCATTGTATCATGATCCATTTATCCTATGATAAGGAAATTTTTTTAGTAATTATACATAAGGGTATATCAAACCAACTTTAAATATGTTTGCAGATGAAGAAGAACTACCAAGATATATAATTGTATCGATAGATAAATGTTAATGGTAGTAAAGAAATCAAGTCGTTTGTTGAAAAGATTTAATGATCATTTGAATGCCATTTGTCTTTTAATAAGGATGTCAAATATGTTAGTTTCCGTTACTATTAATTGAGTCTCTCATCAAAATTGAGGGGGAGCCTGAGCCTTTTGGGGGAAATTACTGGTATCATTGCGTGGATGTCGGCATGCATTGTGAAAATAGAAATAGAAACATAATTAAAAAACAAGGAAATGAGTTGAGTTTTAGGGGGGCCTTGACAGGAAACCTGTCGAAAATAAAATCCTCGCCACTTGTCCTAGTGATTTTTCCTATATAAAGGGGGGCGAGTTGCCGAGGAGGCATGGATTCTGGTTTGGATTATGGTCCATAAAATTGAAGGGAAATCTGCTGCAAATTGCACTGGTGTTTGTGCTGAGTATGTGTTTTGTTTTATGTAAAATGATGTGTGTATCGATCGGATGTTGGCATGTGACTTGTTTTATGTAAAACACTATGTGTGATATCGATCTGAGTATTGGATTTTGTTCTTTATAAATCTCTGCTTGTTCCACGATCTGAGAAATGATCTGTAGTTTTGTTTATTATTCTCTGTTTTGTGATACGATCTCAGAAAAGACATCAATCGGGACTATTGAGCATTGTTCTTTAAAAATCTATGTTCTTTGCCACGATATCGATCTAAGTATTGGATTTTGTTCTTTAGAAATCTCTGCTTGTGCCATGATCTGAGAAATGATCTACATTTTTGCTTATTATTCTCTGTTTTGTGCCATGATCTCAGAAAATACATCAATCAGGAGTATTGAGCATTGTTCTTTAAAAATCTTTGTTCTTTGCCACGATATCGATCTGAGTATTGGATTTTGTTCTTTATAAATCTCTGCTTGTGCCATGATCTGAGAAATTATCTACAGTTTTGTTTATTATTCTTTGTTTTGTGCCACGATCTCAGAAAGGACATGAATCGATAGTATTGAGCATTGTTCTTTAAAAATATATGTTCTTTTCCATGATATCGATCTGGGTATTGGATTTTGTTCTTTATAAATCTCTACTTGTGCCATGATCTGAGAAATGATATCGATCTGCAGTTTTGTTTATTATTCTCTATTTTGTACCACGATTTCCAAAAAATAAATCAATTGAAGGATGGATTTTTATTCTCTGTGTATTATACCACGATTTCGAGAAAAGAAATCGATTGAAGGATATATTTTTATTCCTTATAATCTCTATGTATTTGTACCATGATTTCCAGAAAAGAAATCGATTGAAGGCTTGATTTTTATTCTTTATAATCTCTGTGTATTGTACCATGATTTCCAAAAAAGAAATCGATTGAAGGCTGGATTTTTATTCTTTATAATCTTTCTGTATTTGTACCATGATTTCAAGAAAAGAAATCAATTGAAGGCTTGAATTTTATTCTTTATAATCTCTGTGTATTGTACCACGATTTCCAGAAAAGAAATCGATTGAAGGTTGGATTTTTATTCTTTATAATCTCTGTGTATTTGTACCACGATTTCCAGAAAAGAAATTGATTGAAGGCTTGATTTTTATTCTTTATAATCTCTAGGTATTTGTACCATGATTTCCAGAAAGGAAATCAATTTTAAGGCTTGATTTTATTCATTATAGAATCTATGTCTTTATACCATGATTTCCAGAAAGGTAATTGATCTGGAGGCTTGATTTTATTTCTTATAAACGCTGTGACTTTGTACCACGATTTTCCAGGATGGAAACCGATCTAGAGGCATGACTTTTATTCTTTTTAGGATCTCTATTTTGTGCCACGATTTTCAAAATGGGTATCGATTTAGAGTGTTTAGTTTGATTTTTATTCTCTATAAGATCTTTGAGAATTGATCTGATTTTTAATGTTGTTCTCTGCAAATCAATCTAGAGTTTGAATGTTATTCCTTGAAAAATATCTGTCTTTTAGGACCATGATTTCATAAGAAATCAATTTGTGGTTAAGCGATGGCTGAATATTCTTTTATTAAGGATTGTAAATACTTTTCGGTATTAATGTATGGTTGAAAGATGGATCTTGAATATGTTTTAAAAATATATATATTATAGATTTTGAAATTCATTCAGATCGAGAAGGAATTGCGGTTAAAAGCAGCATGCTGTTATAGAGCCTAAGTTGCCTTTTTTTCTTTTATATACCAACTCATGGTGGTTGGTCATGAGCTCATTTTAAAATAAGCTGGTATCATTTGTATGCTTTATAATTGTGCAGAGCCAAGCTGTGAACATCCCTTTTGGGGATCGGTAAATGCAAATTTCCACTGCACTCGCCTTGTTCCGAGGATGAATTGAATTGTAATAGATAAGCCACATCATTGTACCCCTTTTCGAAGAATTAATAAATGACTAAAAAAGCTTCGTGGACATAGCCTCGTGGACGAGGTGAACCACATGAATATGGTTGTCTCATCCTTTGTATTTTTATGTTGTTCATGTTTATTTTTTTTCATGATGATGTTAGTATGAATGTAATATAAATGTTTATTGGTGGAAAAGGTTACTAAATGTATTTTTTCTGACATCTAATTTAGAAGCACATTACTTGGATGGTTTAAAGCTTAAATAAAAAGTAAATAAATAAAAATTCTTACCCATTTTATCTAATTCCGCAACAAGGTATTTCGAGGACGCCACAGTGGGGCACCTAGGGGTATAGTGGTAGTGGGAATGGATCCATGGACCCCGTGTCACATGAGTACCATCCCAACTCTAGTTTTTGATTCCCCTAGTTACTAAAAAAAAAAGAAAAAACTTTCCAGTAAATAATATTTAGATATGGAAATATTTGTTCTAACATAATGGCCTTTGAGGAGCTCATGGAATGCTTTTGTAGCGCACATATTAATACATTTTTTTTACTTATAAGAGAATACTTCAATTTCTTGTTGACTCTAAGACTCACCCCATCAACATGAATTCTACAAACATGTGTGTATATGTCATATAAAGAGAGAGGAAGAGAGAGACCTTTACGAAATAATGCAAGCCCTTAAGATAGGTAAGGGAGTGAAAGATGGTGCATCTTCAAAACAAGAGATGTTTTCCTCGTCACAAAACCACAAGATTAATGAATTGGTTGAAGCATTAATTTCCATAGTATTTAGAACAAAATCCACCTCTGTTCTCAAATGATTAGAACGAAAAGAGCCACCCTCCAAGAATTATCAAAATATAAATAGAGTTTTAGTAAAACATAAATTTCAATTATCTGCTAGGAAATACAAAAAAATTAATTTAATCCAAAAAAAATTAAATACACATGAACTGAAAGGAAATATATTCTATAAAAACAACTTTGCAAATTTAACAATACAATTTTTTTCTCAGAATTTATTATGCATTCTTTAAAATATTTCATTTTAAAGTTTGGAGTACAGTGATTAATTTCAAATTTCTCAGTGGTTTTCCATGATTTGGTTTTCATACTTCAGAGTCCAACCATATACTGAAGGGGTTTCTAATTGTTATGTAAAGTTGAAATATTCAAAGTTGCATAGAAATATTAATCACCAAATTTTAGTATTCTATAAGTTATGAAAGATAAATCATGTCATTTGAAAATACTATTCAACTTTGTTCAACATCCAGATAACTACTGTAAGTACATGCAATTTTGTTGCAACATTTAGTGGATCTTTCTTGACCCCTTTTGTATTATTTATTTCTCATCTTTTCTCCTAACACTCCTTACAAACTAGGTGACCGACATCTTTTCAACGGCATCCTCCAACTGCAGAGTTAAATTCAAACCATTATAAAACAAAACCCTGAAGATGAATTTGTTCTCCTCAAGTTCATGCTTGAGTTTCTTCTTAGGAATCACTCCAAGGTAGCCCTCATTGCTACTTCTTTTCATTCTGGTAGAATATTCTTCCATCTTGGACACAAGAAATGGAAACCATAGAGTGAATATTGTGCTCTTCTATTGCAACGCTTTCCTACACTTAGAATTTGCAAGAATTGATGCATGTAACGATATTTTGTTAGTTTATATAGAGAATTCTATGGCCGAGGTTGATGTCTCACTAATTACTCAAAGAAATTATGCATGTACAACTCAAGACAAGCTCTGGCATTCCACAATTGCTACAAAGCTCCACTCAGTAGCCTCAAAACCACTATGAGCAAACAAAAACAGTTTGCTATAGAACATTCGGGCTTCAAACTCCAAAAAGTTGCCATTATCAAAGAAAAAATAACAATCATACTATTAAAAACATTGATAGTTTAGCTTTAAATTGTCAATTCATGGGAATTTTGACATGATTCCCAAAAGGAATGGACAAAACTAGAAACAAACCCACATTTTGCATACATGCCAACTAGATAAATACCCACAAAATCATATGAATCAAATTCATATTTTATGGTGAGGATATGAACTTACTTACCCTGATTATAAGCCGTGATGTTTGCACAAATTAGAAGCACCGTTGAGAAAGAAAAATCAGAAGCCTCTTCATCTTTCCCATTCAAAGCATACCCTGCAATCATATAGCTCCACATTCCCTTCCTCCTTTTCCTCGATAACTGTTGGTTTTATTTCTCACATTGAATTTCCCAAGTTCACCTGGACATCTCGTGCTTCATTATTGCAAGGATATTTGATTAATTTCATCTCCACCACATCCACAACAATGAAAAAAACCATGAAGAAAATAAAAACACAATAGGTAATCAAGAAAAACATAGAAGGAAACAAACCTGAAGGTCTAAACATCGTTGCCATTATGGAGGTGGGACAGGTGGTTCTAGAAGCATGGGCTCACATGCAAAGGGAGTGGATTATGCACTAATAGGAAAATTCCTTTTCCCACCCTTCCTATAAGAAAGCATCATAGCCTGTTCTAGATGCTTCAATGAAAGTTCAAAATCAAAAACCCCCAAATGGGAGCCGAAGCAGATCCTGCACGGGTGTTTTTGAATTCTGTGTTTTTTGTTTGATTATTTGCATATTTTATATTTGGATTTTTGTTTTTTATTTTTTTTTATTTTGCATATTTATCTTTTGTTTAGTTTATTTTTGGTTTTTTTATTTGCATATTTTATATTTTGTTTCATTTTAAATTAATTATAGTTAAACAACTCTATGTTTTTAATTCTGTGTAGTTTAATTTAATTTAACTAGGATTTTTTCATAATTTGTATTGGTTTCATTACTTATATTGAGATCCTATACATAAGTCCCTTCAAAGACGAACACGATGATGATGACAATGATCATGATGAGGATGAAGACAAAAAAGATGATGGTGATGACGACAACAATGACGATGATCATCATCATCCTTGTCATATTCATCACCATCATCTTCATAAATATCATCATCATCATCTTCATAATCATCATCATTGTCTTCGTTATCATCATCATCATGATATTCTTCATCATCGTCATCTTCCTTATCATCATCATCATCATCATCTTCTTCTTCTTCTTCATCAACATATTCATTATCACCATAATCATCTTGATCATCATCATCATATTCATTGTCAACATCATCAGCATCTTCATCTTCATCATCATATTCATCATCAACATCATCATCATCCAATTCATCAGCATCTCCATTATCATGATCATCATATTCATCATCATCATCATCATCATCACCATTTTCATTATCATCATCATCATCTTCATCATCATCATCATATTCGTCATCATAATCATCATCATCATCATCATCTTCATCATCGCAACTTTAGGGGGAGCTCAGTGAATGGAGACATCTACATGATAGGGGGAGCAGCCAGTTGAGTGAAAAATTAAGGATTGCTCCTAACGCCCATTCCAAGGACTATCTGACAATTCAATATGATCCGAGGAAGTAGTAAAAAATAAAATAGAACGTTTCGGGCCTTGTGAATCCTCCTGCTCTTATATTTGTGCACATGAAGAATCAATACTTATGGACCTAGTCCAGTGTTTTAAAAGAGGAAGATCCAAACTGAGTAGTTTGGTAGTTCCATAAAGTACATTCTTTATAGGAGTGAATAATCACTCATAACCATTCTATTATAATGTTGGAGAAGCTCAGAACATTTTAGTGAATACCAAAGTAAAGATCTTGTCATCACATCTGCATCATCATCATCATCGTCATGGTCTCCCTCTTCCTAATCAACATCTACAGTCGATCCGTAGAAAGTGGTAGGAGTTGCTGTTATAGCTGATTTCACCACTCCAGGTGAATCACACTTTGTATGGCCTTCCCCTGTCTTGCTGCAGACTCCTTAGACCCCATGGACCATTTTTTGTCCTTTGATGTTTCCTTGGTCATCCCTAAAAACATGCAAAAAATGATACACGCGACTTTTAAACCTATAAGCGCATTTATACATGGGTTTGACCACTAAAACCCTATACATTGGGATGTGTGCATAATCAAAATCCTTTTGGAGTTTTCCTTGACATGGATCTAACTCATTTGACTCCTAGCATTCCCTATGCCTTGAGATCACTCAGATTCGACCTTTCATTACCCCTTTGAAAGATATATAAGGAACCCCTATGGTACATTGAAGGCATATGAGAGAATTGAGAGCAAAGAAACTATAGTCCATTGTTGCCGGAACTTATGCTTGAGTCTGCATCCCTTTGTCCCTTGGAGCACTAGTGTGTTCTTCCCAAGATTTCCTTTTGCTTGTGAGCTTGCTATCGAGAGATAGAGGATTGAGGTGGTGGAGGCCCAAGTGGGGGATTCAGTTTCTTCGGTTCGCAGATGTGCCATCAGAGGTTGTATCCTGTAATCTCTAATTTATATTAATAGAAATATCTTTTCCTGTCCAATAATGTGTGTTTGAATGAATATTTTATCCATGGGATTATGTCAAATGCTTGTACATTATTGATTATATATGCTATAATAGATCTTACACAATGATATATAGAATGCTTGTATTGTTTACTTGTTGTTGAGGAAGTAATCTATCAATCCAAGCTGAAGATTGGAAAGCTCAACGGGGATCTACTTCAACCGTCCGGAATAAGGTACGAGGTTTGATCCTTTAGTGTTAGACATTTAATTTCTATTGCATATTAGAAGGATTTATTTCTGGAATCAATCTATCTGTTGTGGTACCACAAACCATGGGAATTTCTCTCCGTAACAGAATTGGCGACTCCGCTGGGGAGTTCCTAGTAGTTGTCCTTTGGGGATTGTTTTATCGACATTCAATGAATTTGAATTGCTCTTCATCTCTTATTTCTGTGTCAGGTCTGGGGGCATGTATGCCTGGTAGTGTTTGATTGGTGTGAAGTTTGTCTCAGCCTGTCTGTTTGCCTTGGTTTTATGCACCTTTCTTCCTGTACGTGGGTTTTTAACTCACAGTCGCGTATACACACGGTTTTCTCTGTGATTTCTGCATATACACGGAGGTTTACTACGAATAGTCATGTATGCCCTTTATTTTTCCTTTTTGTGGAAGTTAATTGGTTGCTGGGTGAATTTTGATATTTTTTGAGTCTCCTTTGGCACTGCCTGAGTCTGTTTAGACCTCTGTTTCTGACCAGAAACGTTTTTTTTTAGGCTAAATATTTTTTTTAAGAAGGTTCTTGTCATGGCATTTTTGATTTTTTGTTTGAGATTAGTGCATTAGAGTTATTTTACCTTAGTGCTTTGCTTGAGTGCCGTTTGTGTGTCCTTGCAGAGTCTAGGGGTCGTAGAATCATTCTTTTGCTTTTTGCATCTCATTTTATCTCAAAAATACAAAAACATTTATTTATCATCATGCATTGCATTTTGCATCTTTGCATTGTACTTGTGCTAGATCTTCTTTGGAGTACTAGTTAGGACTTCATATAGGAAAATCTGCATTCATCATTTGAAGAGAATTGTGCATTTCACGTAGTAGCATACCCTGTTTTCATGGACACAATGCATTTGCATTGATTGTTAGGTGTGCATTTTACTTCATGTTGTGTCATAACACCATTAGTTGCACAGTCATATCCCTATGTTGAGTAATAAATCCAATTAAAATCAACGCTAAATTAAAATGAATTAAACTCTTTTCTTTTCTAAGGTGCACCAACAACCTTAGGTTTTAGGATCTTGGAATAGTTCTTTGTATGTTAATTCTCCAAGATCACTAAATAACAACATGTATGTGTCTATCCAGGTGAGTGTGTGAAATCCTTGGTATAACCAGTGTTTCTCAGGATCCTCCTCTCAAAAGGGAGTTAAGAACGAGGCCGTGTGAGCGGTTATTGATTGGGATGACCCCTAGTCATAACGGAGTAGCATTAGAGATATTTCTAGGATTGTATTCGTATCTGGGGGCTCTTTCGAGATTTTTGGGCTTTGCTACGCTTCCCATACGGTCAATCCCATCTGTGACTATCCGCCTGAAAATTGATTATATTGAGGTGACCTTAGTGGCCTTACCTAGGATATCGAGGGGGTACTTTGTAGAGGTTATTCTGCGGGTGTCTCGGCCAGGTTGGGGTCAGACAGCACAGTCTCTTTATGCGTTGAAGCTAAGGGCCACCACAATAATTGGTTATGTACCTCTTCTTATTATGTATGGGAGTATCAAGCCTCTCCTAGGTGAGATATACCTGCTTCATTCAGGAGCTCATTTATCCATCCCTTGTTTCCTTGCATTTGGCTTTAGATTTTATTAGTGATTGCTCTGTGCATGATAGTTGGCCTAGGGTTTACATAAATAGAGAGTCTTTTCTATTTTTTGAGTCATTATGGATTTGGTTGCGTCTCCTCGCCGTTCTCGTCATTTAGCAAAACTTATGCCTTCTACTTCTCCTCCTCCTTTGGGAGAGAGAGCTAAACAGTCTAGGAAGACTATTTCGTACATTGATTCACACACCATGGGAGACCATTTAGAGGATATTCCTAAACCACCTCCTCCCATTCATGTAGACAATGGGGAGTTTACTCCTACTTACGATCCTTCACCCGACTTTGTTGAGTTAGGTCCTGTGATTTCTGAGATAGGAACCATGCATGATAGACCTACTCACTCTAGGGTTGATTCCCCATTGACACGTTACTAGTATGGAATGCCGGAGGACACTGAGACTCATTTTGAACCCGCTAGCACTAGCTACGGTAGTTATGCTATATCTGGTTTCCCTACACATGATTTGGCATTTCATGCTGAATCCGAATTTGAGCCTAACACTATGCCTGGGGGAACTCTCATTCCTTACCATGTGGAGAGGTTTGGGAGCACTAGTCACATTGCGCCTTCCGTCCCAGTGGTGGAAGTTACATCACATATACCTCCTAGGTCTAGGGTTAGCGATCCGATTAGGATACCAGATCTGAGATGAGTGACAATAGGCAGTAGCACGTACATTATTACTCAGATTCCTTTGTCCTCGGTCCCTAGTTCTTCAAATGTACATCCTCCACCTTATTCACATGGTCCTTCGAGCCGACATATGGCTATGAGTCAGGTCTGTACTGCGGTTACTAGACTGATTGTGTCTCAGGTTTACATACCGCCCGTTGCTTTGAGAGGCTATGTTCATACTTCTAGAGGTCATGTTACTTCCAGAGAGTATCTTCCTACCTACGGAGTGTCTCATGGGGAATCGCATGTGATGACTTATGGACCCTATTATGGGATGCAGTATGGATAGGGTTCTTCACCTTATGGAGGTGGGTATCAACAACCTGCTTACTCTCCTAATTATGGCTCTGTAGCTCCTACTAGTCAAGGTCCACCGCACTATGGTGCTTCCATGCCACCCTATACGGGTCATACGGGATGAGCACACTATGGCCAAGGCCATGGTGGTAACTAGCCCTATATGAATTAGGGAGTGGTCCATCGACCTCATCATACTAGGCTCCCTTTCCTCGTGACGCTCAATCTTCTTGAATTATCAAGATTGACGAACGATCCTGTAGCTCATGACCCGGATTGGCCGGCTGTCCCTACCAAGCTTCCTTCAGACATACCTGAGTTCAAGGGCAAACTGGGAGAGGATCTGAGTGAACATGTTACTATGTTTCACCTATGGTACTCTTCAAATTACTTACATCAGGACTTAGTCCATTTGAGACTATTTCAACGCACCCTTACAGGGCCTACCACGAAATGGTATATAGAGTTACCTAGGGGAGCTTTCGCTTTGTTCGATGACCTTGCGATGACTTTTATTAATCACTTCCTGCTACCAGTACGTTACGATGTTGGTACTGAACTCTTGTTGAAATTTTGGCAAGATAAAGCCACACATATCTCTGATCATATTCAAGAGTGGCGTAGACGGAAGAGGTTAAATAAAGATTTTATACCGCCAGAGTTCCTCCTCAAGTGGTTCCTCAAGTCGTTATTGCCATATATAGCGAAGGATGTTTCCACATCTGGAGTGCAGAATGAGGAACAAGCATTTTTTGGGGAACAAGAACTGGACTTGATCTATGCTCAGTCTGGTTTGTTGTACGAGATTGTTCCCAATGCTCCTTGTTCCAGTTTCGATCCCAAAGTCAAACCTAGACCACATGCCGATGGCATTGTGGGTTGTGTAAGTGCAAAACCTATGGATTCAGTTGCAAAACAAGTTATTCAATTGTCAATCAACCAATTTTCTTTGGGACAAGCTACGACTTCATCTCAACCTACCCAAATGACGAGTGTACTTTCTATGCAATCGTCAGATCAGAAGGGTAACCAGCAGCCCGAACAGAATAGAAAAAAGAGTAAAAATAATCGAAAGGGTGGGAATAAGAATGAGAATGCTAACAGTAATGAGAAGAACAGACAAAATGCTGGGGGGGGACAAGCAAGCTAAACATAAGGTTAAGTTCCCTTGTAAGTTATGTAAGGACGATCACCTCACTTACTTGTGCCCTCGTATTGAAGAAGCTTCGAGATTCTTGGCACAGGGCCCAGCTATGCTAACTAACCCTTTATTGCATAATCAAAATATGAACTCAAATTCCCATGACCAGTCTGGTGATGATCATGATCCTCCAGAGGGTAGTGGTCATGGGTGCATTAACATGGTCTGTGCTAAGAAAGTTGTGACCCATGCGGAATATTATGGTTTGTCACAACCCAGCCCTAGAAAAGAGCCGGATCCACCAGGGTCCCCTTTGCGCATTGAAAAACCTACAGATAAACCTGATACTACACCTCGCATTCCTAAGGGAGTCCTTAAGCATTCAGGGCATAATACAAATGCCTGAGCCGCCCAGAACTATTCAGTTGTCGAGGATTTGGGCCACACTCCTTGTGCGATGTTTGCATTGGAAGTGCTTCAGATTTCTCCTTCGCAAAGGAAGGTGTTGCTTTCTGCTCTTGGTGTGAATGATGATGATTCTTCCTCTGTGATCAAATTTGAAACCGTAGGACTTCAGCCTCGCTTGCCCTACTATGTGTCTCTTTTTGTTCACATAGAATGTCTTAATATGACCGTCAAGCGCACTGTGATTGACGAGGGCGCTGCTGCTTCTATGATGTCTTTATCCTGTTGGAAGGGTCTGGATTCTCCTGAGCTGTCTAAATCAGTGACTATGTTAATTGCATTCGATGGGAGATCTTTTAGGCTGCATGGCATCCTTCCTTCCCTTAAAGTCTGTTTGGGGGGGAATACCGTTGCAATAGAGGTCGAGGTAGTTGATGCGCCCCTTGACTACAATTTCTTGCTGGGTAGGAACTGGATGTATAGTATGCAAGCTGTTGCTTCTTCCTTGTTTCATGTTGTATGCTTTCCACATAATAGGAAGATAGTAATGATTGATCAAACGACATTGAAGAATCCGTCTGTTATCACATCTTCAGGAGCGTCAATCCCGATCATTGAGCACTCTCAGCCGACAACTGGGAGTGTGGGTGTAGGCATGTATCCATCCCTCATGGGAATCTTTAGTTGTCCTACACCAATCATCATGATAGGATCTAGTTTCGATGAGGCTTCAACATCTATGACATCGATGTATTTTCACACGAGTCATATTGAAGATCCCTGGATTCTTCCTACGCTGAGTACTTTGAGTGAGCCCATCGAGATGAACATGCCATTACCTGCAGCTATGATAGCTTATCAAGCTAATATTAAGTGTGTTGCAGAGCCTAGTCCTTCCTCTTCATAGCCAAAGGATGAGGACCGTTATGTGCTGTTGGCATGGGTAGTACAGTCTTCTCACATGCACGACTACCTTGATATAGTTTTCCCTTCGGATGAAGCGATTATTGAGGCTATGTTGGGAGTTGAGCCACCATGGGAGGAACTCCATCATAGATCGTACTTTCTTCCAGAGCTTGACCGTTTGGAATGTGAGGATTTTACGGCATTTCTTAGTCAGAGAGTTGGTAGTCCTGTGGTTCCATTAAGCTCTCCTGGTCCGATGGCTGATGGAAACATGGTGAACATATCTTCAATGATTCCTATCAACATCTCTTGCAATCTTGGCACCATAGAGAATTTATATATTGGGGAAGAATGTTCCCATGCTGAGATTCTGGAATACACCGAGCTATTTAAGGAATTTTGTGATATTTTTGCTTGGTCTTATGACGAGATGCCAAGTATTGACCCTCGTATTGTCGAGCATGAGATTAAGACTTACACCAACGCTAATCCTGTTCGACAACGTTTACATGCCGTGAATCCTAGGAAAGCACCCGTGATTAATGCAGAGATAGAGAAGCTGTTGAAAGCCGGTTTCATCTATCCCGTTCCCTTGACGAAGTGGGTTTCAAACCCCATTCTGGTTGATAAGAAGCAGGGAGTGATCCACATATGTACCGATTTCCATGATTTGAATCATTCTTGTCCTAAGGACAACTTCCCCACACCATTTATAGATCATATTTTGGATGAGTGTGCGGGTATCGAGGTGTTCTCCTTTATGGACGGATTTTTCGAATATAATCAGATACAGATTAAACCTGAGGACCAACATAAGACTGCATTTATTTGTCCTTAGGGAACGTTTTCATATTGAAAAATACCTTTCAGCCTTAAAAATACCGGAGCTACATTTCAGCGGGCAATGACCTTGATTTTCCATGATCTCAAGTCAATTATCGAGGTATTTTTGGATGACCTTGCTGCTCATTCTCGCATGAGAATGCGTCATCCCTATCACTTGAGATTGGTATTTGAAATATGTTGGCACTATTCGATTAGACTAAATCCTCATAAGTGCATCTTTTGTGTGAAATCAGGGTGTTTGTTAGGATTCATCATTTCTAAAGAGGGTATAAGAGTCGACCCTTTGAAGGTTGAGGCAATACTTCAGTTGTCTCCCCTGAAGAATATTCGTCATCTTCAGTGTTTGAAAGGCATGAAAAAATTATTACAAAGATTTGTTGTCAACTTTATGAATTTAACTAGAGGCATCATGCGTCTCCTAAAGAAGGACACCCCCTTTTATTGGGATGAGCGAGCCCAGGAGTCCTTCGATGCACTCAAGCGAGCCCTAGCATCGGCCTCGGTGATTAGTCCCCTGGATTATAGCCGTGATTTTCTATTATATGTGGCCGCATCCTTAGAGATGATTGGTATGGTTTTGGTTCAAGAGGATGAGGAGCTCCAAGAGCATGTCATATATTATTTGAGTCGAAACCTTACTCACACAGAGATTCATTATTCTCATGTCGAGAAGCTTTCTTTAGCTACTGTACATGTGGTTCAGCGATTGAGACATTATATTATCCTTCGCCAAACCTTGGTTGTGGCCTATGTCAATCCGTTTCAATTCATCCTCACCTGAAGGATGATTGGGGGAAAGTATAATAAATGGATTGTCATTCTGTAAGAATTCGATCTCGAGTTTATTTCGGAAAAATCCAAGAAGTATTTAATTTTTGCAGAGCTTATATCGGATTTTTTGAGCGAGGCCGAGGAGTTAGTTTGTGAAGATACATTTGTTGATGAACACATATTCTTAATCTCAACATTAGACCCATGGTATGGGGATATCATAATATATTTACAAACACTCAAGACCCCTACTCACCTCTTGCGAGATGAATGACGACGATTACATCAAGTCTCTAAGAACTACCTCATAGTGGAGAATACTTTGTACCATGGTGGGGTAGATTCCATTTTATGGCATTGTTTAACTCATGAAGAGGCTGCGGTAGTGCTAAATGATTGCCATGGAGGGGCGTGTGGTGGTCATTTATCTGAGATTTATACAACTCAAAATATTTTAAGAGCGGGTTATTTCTCATCGTCGATCTTTAAGGATTGTGTTGATGCGGTCAAGAGGTGCCACCCTTGCCATGTGTTTGCATGTAATATGCACTCGAAATCTACCCCGTTACATCCCATTATCATCGCCGGTCCCTTCACTAAGTGGGGGCTTGATTTTATGGATTGCAACCTAGATTCGGCTGGGGGGCACCATCATATTATAGTGGTTGTTGATTATTTGACGAAATGGGCTAAGGCTATGCCTACAGTAAAATCTGATGGTGAGACAGCCGCTCACTTTGTGTTCAACCAAATTATTACTCGGTTTGGGATTCCGAAAGAGCTTGTCAGTGACCATAGCTTACACTTTTAGAACCATATGATGGAAGAGTTGGCATCCAAGTTAGGGTATAAGCAAGAGAATTCCTCTTCTTACTACCCCTAAGCAAATGGACAGGTAGAGAAAATGAATAAATCACTCAAATCCATTCTCCAACGAACCATCACACAAAGCAAGAATAATTGGCACATTATGTTATATCCTGCTTTGTAGGCATATCGAATTGCTGTTAAGACTTCCACTGGTTTTTATCCATATAAGCTTGTACATGGAGTGGAGTCGATATTGTCGGTTGAATGCGAAATTCCTTCGTTGAATCTAGCTATAGAACTCTTACCAGACACTTCCCCATTGGACAAGCATTTGGTTCACCTTGAGCAACTTGATGAGCAGTGTCAGGATGCCTTTGTGGATCTAGAAGTCAATAGATGACGTGTTAAGGTCCAATACGATAAGTTTGTCCATCCAAGGGCATTTAGTGAAGGAGATTTGGTCCTTTTGTGGGATCAACCGAAAGAACCCTTGGGGCTAGGGAAATTTAATCCTATGTGGCGTGGTCCTTACGTGGTCAAGCGTTTGTTAGAGAAGGGTGTGTATGAGCTAGTGGATTATGAAGGAATGGCCTTGGCGAAGCCTAGAAATGGGCTCTATCTCAAGAAATACTATGCATGATCTTCATCCAAGGGTGCTTATTGTATATTATTGTATAGCTTTTCATAGTTAGGTATTTTTCTTATCATGATCAGGTTGTGATTAGTTTCTATTTCTTTTAGCAGATGTCAAGGGAATCTTCCACCTACATAGGATTTGCAGATGGTACAAGCTGTCACACTCAACACTCAGCCTCTACTGCTTGGGTGATTTATACTCCTATGGGTTAGCTATTGTCATCAGGAGGCGTATGTTTATGGCCATCTTCCAAAATTTTTATTGAATACAGCGCCATTATCGAACTTCTATGGGATTCCATTTTACATGGAATTTTGTCTCTTGAGGTACGTCTTGATTCGGAGTTAGTAGTGTCACAGCTCAATGGTTTGTACCATGTTAGAGATCTGACATTAATGAGAATATTCTTGCGTGTGAGTTTGTTAGAATGACAATTTGACAATATAACATATGTACACATTCCAAGAAATAATAATCAAGTTGTTGACTCATATGCTAACTAAGTGTTAGATTGGAATTTGTTTCATTCACAATAAGTTAATCACAAACACAATTTTTACATATGTAAATAAATAAATTGATCACCATAAAACTTTTTATATACATAAAAAATGTGATAATACATAGTGTTATGATACAAAATTGGGGCTTTCAAGCCACCATCATAGTACATGGTCATACAAAATGTATACACTCCTAGGTGTCTAATCTTGTGGAGGAGGAGGAGGGTTGTGATCATGGAAGGTCACTACGGCTCTAGCTAGCTGTCGAAATAAATGCACCCATGCACGTGGTACATGCACCACTTGCCGCTGCATCGCCTCAGGCAAGTCCTTGACTTGCGCCATGGGAACTCTATGAGTCAATCTCACAAAATTGGTATGAATGCTCTAGAGCGTTTTCTTCGCATCCACACCCATGATGTCATCTCCTATTCCCCTTTATCTATGATGAGGGAAGCCCTCTGGCCATCGTGGTCCCACATCTGCACACAAATGGTATATGTCACTATGTATCATCACCCAAAAATATGTCTCTTTGATTCCATATAATCAAGAAAATACAAAAAAATTAAATAACTCAAAATTTAAAAAGAGAGGGTCGATATTCGTTACCTATATCGCCATATGTCGATCCTGGTGGTAACGACATGTCCGGGTCCCCCGAAAAATCCATCCCTGCATAGGGGTAGTCATCTATGGAAACTATCTGTCATCGCCACCATGGAAAGAAGTCAACTGGATATGGGTTAGCCACCCTACCACTCCCCAGTTTGCGCATAGCATCTGCCCAACGTCGTTGGGATGGATCTCAAACCCCGTGAAGAGGAACATCCACTATGGGGCTCAATCCTGGAACACGCTTGAAGAAAAACGTGCTCAAAATACTGCTGAACCCTAAGTTCCGCACCCTGCCTTCCTTACACTCACTGAGATGATGTTTCATGTTGCTCAGTAGTGTAGTGCTCCAGTCATAGATCATGGGTCTCATGCACTCCACAACGTAGAACATCAGAGGCCACGAGGCCTAGTGGAGTGATGCCAAGCCTGCTATCCTACCCAGTGTCAATAATATGGCCTTTAGGCCCAGCACCTGTATAGCATTGGTAGGGACTTGACTCCCCACCTTCTCGGTGTTGGGAAAATAGTACACTGCAATGTACTCATCGATAGTCAGGCCACCTCCTGGTCCACCATGAGAACAAAGGTTCACCACTTCCCCTCGTCTAGAAAGCCCAGTGATAAAGTATATGTCCTCCACCTCTATGGTGAGGGATATCCCATCTATATGGAAGGACTCCAAGTATGGATCCCAGTAATCCACCAGCATCTATAATAGTCTTGGTTTGGCCCTCAAACCACCAAGACTCCAAAACTTGTAGAGTCCGCATGCACGTAGAGCTTGTTGAGCCATTAAGTTGGCCCTTACTACTTCCTCTACTTCACCATGCTCACACTCTCTCCACTCTAGGACCATATTGCACAAGAATTTGCAAATTTTCCCATTAGTTTATTGAAAGAGCCATATGCGCGGCCTCATACACGACTGTTTCCAAAACAGCCGTGTATGTACACGGGTTCGAGGGCATTTTCCATGTATGTCCATCCCTATACGTGAAAAAAACCTTGATTTCTGTGTGGGCCGAAGTGCTCATTTTTGGATGGCCTAAAAACCTTATTTGACCATGAAAATTCATAAAAATTGTATCAAAATGCAAGAGAAGAGCATGAGTAAATACGTAGAAGAAACGGTAGTGAATTCTGCCGGCTGGATCTCCTGGAATTCGCTGTTGAAAATTAGAGCTCAAATGGGTAAAAGTTTCAAATGATTTATAATATTTTGAATTGTTTACTATTTATAGAAATTTTTCAAAAATTTAAAAAATTTTACCCGCTTTCCTATAGTTTCGACATTTTCTAACCATTTTGGACCATTTTTGACATAATTCGTGATGTAGAGGACCTTTTTCAGTGCCTTTTTAGCCATTGGATTGACCCATTCATGTCGATCTTAGGTATCATGTCTAAACTAGAATATAGGTTAGGTTTCATCACCGTTTTCATTTTTCATAAGCTTATGACCATCTCATCATGACCTTAGGTACGAACCCACTCTATTATGTCATGAAACCTTCTTGCTGCTTTAGAAGTGGCATGATATGAGTGGTAGAGCTTCACCTTACATGGGTACCCTAGTTAATTCCTTATTTTCATTTGGTGCCCATGCCGGCGTTTTCTCCTTTAGGGTGTGGGAGTCCATTGTATAGTACTACCATGACATTTTGCAAGAGCCTCATACTCCTCTTAATCTTTTGTTGGCATATTTCGCTCAGGACTCCCTCATGTCAAGTTGTGAATGCATTATCATGAGATTTTCCTGCCTTATTGAGCTTTATGTCGACTCCCGTGACATTGTGTTTCAGCTATATAGCCCGAGCTTGTCTCATGTCTAGCCATGCAGGGCCATTTTTTATATCCTTCGCAGCTTGATTCCCTTTTTTACCGGGAGGGGATTTTCCCCCGAGTGTCGATATCCTACACATGTATCCTTGCATTGAGCATAGGTATGTTCCACTACTTGGAACTAGTTTGTTTTCCCTTATGACACTCGTGTCCTCCTAGTTTGTAACTATGAAGCTATTTTATTCTTTTTTCAAGCTTTTTAAATAACTGAAAAAGTCCAAAAAAAATCAAAAAACCAAAAAGGACAAAGAAAGATGTTATCTATGGAAGCTATCGAGTCATGTCGCCTTCGAACAGAGCATTGTATATCACATCCATTGGTTGGGTTATAGTTTGAATTTAGGAGCTGTACTAGTTTATCTGAGTTTATCTCCACCAACTGGTTAAGCTTCGAGTCCCTATGGAGCCTTTGTTGATTCCTCCTATGTCACAGAGATGTCCCAGTTTCTATATCGAGTCTATGTTGCCTTCATTTAGTCACCATACACCTTTATGCTCTTGTTCGAAGGAAGTTGAAGCCTGAGTCGACCATTCCTCAATTATCTTGACTTTGCATGTTGGCCATTCTTGGTACAGTTACTGGTTCATGCACCTTATGATCGAGTCCTTCCACATTTTACAGCTTTGCTGAGTACCTCATGTTGGATGATGAGGGATGCCTTAATGCCCTCCTTCCAGCGGATTTCATCCCATCGACTTCAGATCATTTATTATGGGATTGGAATCTAGAGTCATTTTGAGTGCCTTGAGACTTGCAGTCATCAGTGGCAGCTTCTCTCGCCATCGACAGTTTTTGGGAATACATCAATGTCCCCTGATCGACAGATCCTCTCAAGTGTTTGACCTCAACACATTTATTCACACTTGTTAGTTTGCACTCTAGTACCTTGATTCCCATTTTCATTATCGGTGGGTGATCTTGCGTCTGTTAATGGTATACATTAATGACCGGTAATCAGACGATGGACTACTATGTTTGACCTTGACACCTCTATTCGCATAGTAGGACAAGTACTCGTATCGGTTTGTGTAGAAGACTTTCCATATTGGTGGCATTTCTCATATGCTACCTCCTTGATCGTGCCAGTGTTCATGAGATTTCAGCTCTAGTGACTTGATTCCAGTATATGTCAGATATTTCCAGCCACTATGGAGATCTTGATCTATTATATCTTCAGCCATTATGGAGATCATGGTCCTTTGTATATCTTCATCATGGAGATTTTGATCTATGTATATTGTACGTGGCTATGACCACATATGTGATATATTGTATCATGCCTATTCATGGCTATTGTACTCTTATGTATCTGGGACTACTATATGTACTTGCAGTTATGTGCAGAGTTGTATTATTGTACTATGTTGATTGGGTGGCTGGTCTTCCATTTGGGATCATTCATCACTCCACTTCTGGGATGGACTTATAATGTATTTCGGCCATCGTATGACCCCTCTGACCTCACACATTAGGGGGCATCTATTATAGCTGATTTTACCACTTTAGGTGAATCACACTTTGTATGGCCTTCCCCTGTCTTGCTGCAAACTCCTTAGACCACATGGACCATTTTTTGTCCTTTGATGTTTCCTTGGTCATCCCTAAAAACATGTGAAAAATGATACACGCGACTTTTAATTGTATAAGTGCGTATATATGCGGGTTTGACCACTAAAACCGTGTACATTGAGATGTGTGCATAATTCAAATCCTTTTGGAGTTTTCCTTGACATGGATCTGACTCATTTGACTCCTGGCCTTCCCTATGCCTTGAGATCGCTCGGATTCGACCTTTCATTACCCCTTTTAAAGCTATATAAGGAACCCCTATGGTAAATTGAAGGCATATGAGAGAATTGAGAGCAAAGAAACTATAGTCCATTGTTTCCAGAACTTATGCTTGAGTCTACATCCCTTTGTCCCTTGGAGCACTAGTGTGTTCTTCCCAAGCTTGCCTTTTGCTTGTGAGCTTGCTATTGAGAGATGGAGGATTGAGGTGGTGGAGGCCCAAGTGGGGGATTCAGTTTCTCCAGTTCATAGACGTGCCATCAGAGGTTGTATCTTGTAATATCTAATTTATATTAATATAAATATCTTTTCCTATCCAATAATGTGTGTTTGAATGAATATTTTATCCATGGGATTATTTCAAATGCTTGTACATTATTGATTATATATGCTAGAATAGATCTAACACCATGATATATAGAATGTTTGTATTATTTACTTGTTGTTGAGGAAGTAATCTATCAATTCAAGCTAAATATTTGAAATCTCAATGGGGATCTACTTCAACCGGAAATAAGGTACAAGGTTTGATCCTTTAGTGTTAGACATTTAATTTCTATTGCATATTGGAAAGGATCGATTTCTGGAGTCAAGCTGTCTATTGTGGTACCCCAAACCATAGGAATTTCTCTCCGTAACAGTTGCGAAGATCTATAGTATGAATAATATGTTGGGTAGATCAACTGGTGAGAAGCATTCCGTGATCATAAGTTTCTCACTTGTTCATATGAAAAAGGGTTAGTAGAATGTTAAAGTTCTCAAGGTTGAGCAGTCCCGATGAAGGTAGTTTAGAGATCGACGGTTGATATTGATCTACCCAAACCAAGATATGAAGGTTGATATTGTTGATCTCCCCTATTATGTCTCCCCTCCTCACTCACCTCACCTTTTGACTTGATTCCTCTTCTTCTTCCTCCTCTACCTTCCATGGGCTCTTTGATCTGCGCCCTAAGTGCCCTCGAAAGAAAGAATGATCTCTGAAAGTGTCCAGACACATCAGAGACTATCCATAATCCACCTAAAATTGGGGATTTTGTTTGATCACTTTGAATTGATCATTAGGGGAGGACATGATTCAATTCTAAAAATATTTGGTGAATTTAGGGTTGATAAAAAAAGTTGTTTCCTGAAAGGATGAGGTTTACATTCTGGGGTTTTTCTTTTAGGTAGGCACACCGAAGGATACTTTTCTCAATGTGTTTGAATAATAATTATATGCACCAAGTTTTGAAAAGAGAAATGAGAATCCCTATCAATCCCTCTCATTTGACATCTAGATGTTAGTATACTCAAGGCTAAAGTTTGAAAGATAAATTTTCAAGTCTTCTAATACTTAGGTTTATTATGGTGAAGACGATGCTTAGGGATTAGGTAGAGTTTGAAATTGAATGGCTAGTTACTCATGAACTATGTCCATATGGACAAACATATCAATTAGATTTGTGATGGTATTTGTAACTTATTTTTTCCATTAATGGAAATGTGGATCCTAAAAAACTTATTTAGTTGGAAATATTATAATACAATGCTTTTAATAGCATGTAGAAAAGTTCATTTCAAAACAGGTAAGGTAAAATGTCATGGAAAAGTTATTCTTCTAAATTTTTTACTTTTATGTTGTTTATTTAAACCATTGGTTATGGAAATGATCAAGCAGTCACAACAAGGATCAACAATTTTAAATCTCCCGAGGATGTACAATGTTAGAAGTACACTAGTTTTAGGTGGATACATTGGCAATGGACAAAGATCATCTTTTTAGTTTGTTGTTAATGTTAGGGATTTGATGCCTGATCTCTTCTTGCCTTGTAAAATAGAAGTTCTAATAGTGGATCTCTTCTCAAAACAATTCTGGACAGAAATAAGCTTTAGTACCCCATGATCCTACTTTCACCCCTAAACTCATATTATGCATTCAAATAAGGTTGTGAGTAGTTATCAACTACTCTAATCACTTTAGAGTGATAGGAAACAAACATTTCCCTTCAAAAAATAAGTAGGCAAAAGAACATGCAATACAAAAAACAAATACTCCTAATGGTTATGGCTATGTTCACATTAACAAAACAAGTGCATCAATCTCTTTCTAAATGGGCTTTTTCCCAATCTCATCTTCCATCACCGTTACATGTTCTTCATTCTCAACCTTTATTTTAGTCTCTCCTCCTCTATAATAACTCTTTAGTAATCTCCATAAAAAGAATTTGGAATTGATAAATCATATGTGCATGGTTTACCTCACTAATTCCATGTAAATGTTGAATCACTTGGGATTTCTTCTTATTGTCATTTTTTTTCTATACAATGTTTTTAATAAATAATAAAAAAAAATTTCACACTTAAATTTTCAAATGAAAAGAATGATTTATTTTAAATGTCAACATTGAAGGGTTCAATTTCTCACAGACCTTCAAAGTAAAATGAGACATCCCCTTCAAATTTGATCCCTGGTGACTTTGGAGCCATTCAACCTGGTAAAGGTGGTGTCTTGGTCAGGTTTGGTACAGAAAGGGTGTCCTCATGTACAATTTGACCAATAATCATATCCCTCAACTCCATTTGTGACATGCCTTAGGTGAAGATCATGTACAAAGAATCATCGATTCACCATCCTTCCCGAATCCAGAGATCTGGCATGTGCCTTGCGTAGAAAACAATGGGAGATCATGAAGTTCAGATATTTGAAGTGACGAACTTGGCCTCTACTTGAAGAAAAGGGATGTGGCTAGCCAAAAATATTCCAAACACCACTGTCAGCATAAGTGAAAACACAAATAATGTCACATCTAAACACCACGATCCATGTGGACAACAATGCAACATATTCAAAGAAGGCGGCATGACTGGCTTCTTAGCGTAAAATAGAGATCCCTACCCATATGTCCACTCATGTTTCCATTATGCTGACCATTAATATTTGTATCCATATTCATCTTCATCACCCTATATAAACACCACCTTCCCAGGCCGATTAAGATGCATAAGATAAACCAGTAATTAGAGACAATACTCGAACTGTTATTCTGCTAAGAGATTTTGAGAATTCTAAAAGAGTTGAAATGGCAATATGCTTTGAGAAGATTGTTAGTATTGGGGTGTTGATGGTTGGTGAGCTTGATTCCATGCTCATCTATTGCCCTATTTTTTCACACCAGGAAAGCGCCAACCATTGGGGCATGGATATGAAGCACTTTGAATGTTTCCAGATAGTTGTACCTCCAGCTATGCGGTGCCTACGTTTACCTATCCTAGGAGTGTCTCCCTAGAAACCCTCGAGGAAATCATAGCTTCCAATCCTGGTGCATGGTGAACGTGTTCAGCAGTAACCAATAGGATTGAATGTTTGTGCTAGGGTGGCAGGTTTCCAAACTCTTTATCACATCATTTGTGAACTCTATTTCCCAACATTTTTTGAGGTGGTGAGGAGGTGGAATACATCCCCCACTGTATGAACTATAAAAGAACCCACTCCATGGGAGGTGGGGAGTACAAAGCTGCACTTCTCCAATTCCGCTCATACAAGAGTATTACCAAGATAGAGGGGGGTTGTAGAAAAGGAAAAGCATGGAAAGGATATAAACTCCTTTGCTAGTCCGAAAACCATGTAGAAAGGTGCCCTTGAGCACAAAATTAGACACACCTAGGGAAGGAAACGTTGCTAATTCGATATACAGATGAGTGGTCGAGCCTAGTGATCAGCAGTGAGTCATCAAAAGTATCCTTAACATCATTTTCACGACCTGCAATCTTACACTAGTACAAGTGATCAATTTTGCCACGGAAAAACGTGGCAATATCCACGGAAAAGCATGGATATTGCCACGTCTAAGTGTTTTTTTTTTCCATTGAAACAATTTCGTCGCAATAGAGACGACCCCTAATTTGCGTTGCAAGAGCGACAATGTTCTATATTTTGTTAGATGTCTAATCCGTCACTATATCCACACCTTTCCGTCTCTGTATCCACACCTGGCACTCGCTGTATCCACGCCTTGCCGTCGCTATATCCACGCCTTGCCATTGCTGTATCCATGCCTTGCCGTTGTTGTATCCACGGCTTGCCGTCTCTATATCCACGCCTTGTCATCGCTATATCCACGCCTTGCCATCACTGTATCCATGCCTTGCCGTCACTATATCCACACTTTGTATAAGTTTAAAAAAAAAAAAAAATGCAAACCCCAGGAATTGCGACGGGAAGACTAGGCAAAGTTCCTGTGATTTTTCCTTCTTCATTGATCGGGAGATCTGCATTCCCTCTACTTTCAGCTATTCTACCCTCCTCAGGTTTTGCCTGTAATATTATATTGATAAAAGGAATTTGTCCAGCTAACAGGAACTCTATTCAATTACAATCAACGTATTAACTTCTATGAAAGACATGGTGTTGAGTCTATCGCTGCTTAAGCTCACTAGCATGTCAGCTACATCATTCTTTTGCTGGTGAATAAGCCTCTTATATATTTTCTGACATTTGTAATGTATTTCAAGAATTCTCCTTTGTAAGGCAGCAACCAAAGGTAAACATAGCCAAAGGACCTTAAAAATTATGATTGATTTCTCAGATGATACCTTTTTCAGTTGGCTAATACATATTCATGAATATTTATAGCCCTGATTTTACTATCATATAAAATGATTTCACATCCGTCAAATAGTAGGTTGCAGCTTATCTTATTCATGATATTATGATAGCACTAATTTTGAATATTGACTACCGATTGTTGGAAATATGTTGGCTAATCTTGACTTGTGGCCCTAACGAACATTAATGTATTTATGCCTCACCATTAGTGGGTGGATAAAGCCCACATTGCCAGTAGTTATTAAGTGTGATTGTGGTCCCATATGTTATTAAGCTTAGGGACAGCTAATATAAACCCTGCTTCTTTATGTTTGAGGCTTTGCCTCATTTGTAATTCATCAAGTATAGATGACCTTTACTGATTATTTGGATATGAAGCTCCAACCAAACAGTTCTGTCAATCTTGTAATGTGCCCATGCATTTGGCTATTTTTCTTTCTATGATGTGATGGTTATTCTTGCTAGGGTTTTACTGTTAATCTCCTAATAATAATGTTCAATACCATTTTCTAACATGGTGTTATAACAGACAAACTGCTCTGTTATTTGGTCATAATATTATGTGAAGCTTTGGCTAAAGATACAATCACTACTACATTTTGACCAAAAATCCGACGGCTGTAAATGGGGTTAGGTATCTATTGTTTGCTCTTAAGAGCTTGAATAGAAATTGGTCCACATGAGTGCTTGTTTTCTATTTAGATTCTCTTTTTTTGTAATGAATTGGGGCTGAAATGTTCTGTTGTAACTAGCTTGCATATGACAAAGTACGTCAAATGCTCAACCATCAAAAGAAACCTTCATTGTTGGATTACACTGTATCTTATATGGTGTAGGAAAATTTTGTCTACTATTTTCTGTTTCTTGTGAATATGAGAGAAACTAGAATCAATACCATTCCAACCTGCTTTCTTTCCCACTTTGTCCTGCACTTGTGGTGCAGATCTTCCTCCATCTAGACTACCTTCAGTTTCTCTTTCCTTGTATCTATATGGAAATTGTTTGCCTTTCTTATTTCCTTGCACATTAAGAAGAATTTTTTAGCTGCCAAAGTTCTTGATGGTGTGTGTTTCGTTGCACAGAAAAGAAGGAACCCAAGAACTGGTAGTTTGAATGAACTGGAAGGAAAGCCACAAAGCGGACAAGATGCTACAATGAAATCTGGGAGAGAATTATTTAATGTTTTCCCTCAGCGGGTAAGTATGACAATATCAAATATCTAAGAGACTCTCTTACAACATATTCTTTATTTCTAGGTCAGAATCCCCTTCTGCTGCTGTTGGTCTTGGAAGTAAAACTGAAGAGAACAGCAACAATCCAGAATTATATTTTTGTTTTATGTGGACAATCTAACTGCCATTAACATTGAGTGTTTTTCGTTCATGGAAGAGCTCTTATTTCTATCATTTGAATGAACAGGAAATGGAGAACAACAGCTTGGATGGAAGCACAGAAATCATTGAGATGGACAGAAACAGATCAAGTTCAAAGAAGTGGAATGGATCAATGCCAGATTCTCTTTCTATGGAGCCGAGCATATCTCCCACGACCTCTGCAACCCAATATCCTCCACATGATAACTGGCGTCTTCAATATTCACAACAAGCTCACTCTCTTCCACATTGCAAAGGCTTTACTTCTGCAGAATCTTTGCAGAGGATGACTTCTGAATTGTATCGATTATCTGTTCCTAAGTCAGGAGCAGATGTATTGAATGCACCAGTTTCCCAATATTTCAGCCCTGAAATTGTGTATGAAGATTATGATTATGGAGAAGACAACGTGTTTTCAACAGCGCAAAATAGTGCTCAATTCAGTTTAGCTAGGTTTGGAGGCAAAAGAGGTATATTTACTCCTAGAAGTGAATACGCAGAGGGTTTATTTGAGGGTTATTTTTCCTTTCCCAACTATATGGCTAATACTAAATATTCAAAAGCTAAGGTTCATTCTCAAAGTGCTCCTAAATAGAGGCCAACTTATTATGAAAGGAATACAATCTCATTTAGAAGGAGACCATCTTTGCAAGGAGCAGTGGATGTTAGGTCAAGCTTCACTAGTGCACGGATGCAAAGGTCATCTTCTCACGTCCCCTCAGTTCGCAAAGGCTATCAGGATGCTGGTCCAGTTATGCTAGACAGATCAACAATGTCACTCAGGGATAGTCAATTTGAGACAGCTTCGGCAAGAAATGGTCACTACTAAATTCTTTAAAGTTTGTTGAGATGTGTATCTTTTGAAAGTTTGTTGGTGTAGAAAAAATTTTCCTACACCATATTACAAGTGTTTTTCCTGTAAAAAGATAGAAAAGGACGAGATTACTATTATCAGGATGGATGATCAGGTTAGTTCCAGGCATCCATTCCATTCAGCAGGGCCTTCTATGGGCATAAGATAAATGGCTTTTCTTATACTGAGTTCCACGAGAAATACACAGAGGTTGTTGGTCAGCCCTTGAATGAAAATACCTTGAAAATTCCTAGTTCAGTAGGTTATTTTCCACAGGATATTGGCATTGCTAATTTGTTAGGAAATTCAAGGTTTCCAATGTCTGCTTCTATAGGTAAACCAGGGAGCAACAGCTTGGAAGACAGAGTATCCAAAGTGGAATTGATGGAATTCAAGACTCCTAAGCCTACACCTGAAATATTGAATGATGGTGATATTGGTAGTCAAGATAATAAACAAGAAGTTTATTCATGCATGGACACTATGAAACAGGAAGAAGAATTTAGGAGATGAGACCATGTGCTACAGAGTGATCTGTTACTCAATGCAGAGAATGAAATCTATGTAATCAAGGGTATTTTAGATTATAATAATATGAGCAAAACAGATAACATTACATGCATGGAGATAGAGGAATCAATGGAGTTAGCCCTATGCTGTAACTCTATTGCTCCAGGATCTAGAACTCATTTAGAGACAACTGGATGTAGTAAAATGTCTTCTGTAGCTGGGGAGTGCTCTGCTGCAGGTTTACAGGAAGATGGAGAGAAACAAGGGAGTGAAGTTCCTGGATTTCTGCCATCCATGAAGATTTATACTAGTATACAAGCAAAAAAGAACGAAATGGAAGAACAACTCATAAGGTCTGTGTATGATTTAAACTTGAAACTA
>LPNX010858699.1:112960-134672 GCA_001517045.1 Pseudotsuga menziesii
AATTAACAAGCCAGTTTCAAGTCAGCAACGATTGATGCCACACTATTATGGAAAAATTAATGATGAGAAACATACTTACCTTGCCACCTGCAGCCATGATAATGGCTGAAAGATCCTCCACTTTTGGCTGAACATGTGGTGTAAGATACACATCAAAACCTTTGAGTAGCTCACGGGGATTAGCACATGCTTTGAGAACAACATCTTCCACTTTTAGACCATATTTTAACTCAAAATCTTTATCCTTCAAGATATATGGCATTTCACCTAAGATGCATTTAGCACAACATAAGATTTCAGAAGGTGCAACTTGCAAGGTTATTCTTTCAACTTTATATAAAATATACAAATGTAATATGAATCCTGTAGCTTACCAACAAATTTACCTTCCCTGCAGCTTGCTTTCAGCCACTCTGGTGAGATCACCCAAGCAGTGGACAAAGAAATCATATTAGAAATAGAATGTTTCTATAGAATAATAGCCTTTTTAGTGAGATACACAATGGATTTTAAGAACCTCCTAAGAGATAAGATCTTACCCAGAACAGAGTGCAGTACAAAAATTTAGTGTCCTCCTCACTTGCCCCAGAACAAAGTGCAGTACAAAAATTTAGTGTCCTGCAATACAGTTTTACTTCTACAAGAAATACATGTTTGGAACAGGTTAAGGAAGCTATAACTGATTTTACTCTATTCAAGCTATGCTCGAAATTGTAATCCCTTGTAAAATTTATTTTCTTTAAAGTCATATTTTCAGCATATGCCATAATGTCAGAATGATGTAGTTTGATAATTTAATGATAATATAAACGAAAACCACCACTAAGTGCATTGTCATGAATTGATAAATATTTGGCATTTTCACTATCAGCAATAAAATAAAAGAACTTACATCTTTTAGATCATGTCTAGTCAGTCCTAACTTCTAAGGAAGGAATGTTACTCATCTTCTAGTGGGTAACTATTAAAGGTGCCATGGTTAATGGAAATACGGCAGAGAATCAACATCAATTGCATTTTTCTTGTATATTAGCATTCAGTCACCCAATTCATCTCACTTTAAGCAAAGCAATCTAAACTAGGTAGCCTCAAATTTTCTCTATATTAGCCAAAAAGCCTTTAATTCCAGATGTGATTACCTACAGGGCTTTGATTAAGGCACATTCTGAGGCAAAAAATATACAGGAGGCCTCTGAACTTCTTGATAACATGATAGGTTGTGGAATTGTGCCAGACGACTCTCTCTATAACACTGTCATTGACAGACTTTGCAATCAATGGAAATTTGATACTGGTATGAAACTCTACAATGAAATAGAAAGGAAAGGCATGCTCCCAAGTATTAGCAGTTACATGTCACTTATCAGAGTACTCTTAAAAAATTGCAGAAAGGAGGAGTTTAATGAGATTATGAACAACACCTATGTAAAAGAATTGGCTTGTGATGTCAGAACTTGCAATATGCTGACTGATTGTTTATGCATGGAAGATGCATATTTTGTCATGAATTTGTATGACAGAATGGAGGTGAAAGGTGTTGCACCTAATGCTTATACATACAATCCTATCATCGGTGGACTTTGCAAAGTAGGAAAGGTAGATATGGCATTGAAGATGCATTTGAGAATGCAGAAAATGGGTTTTCTTCCTGTTATTGAAAGCTTCAGCACCCTTATGAATGGTCTTTGCAAGAAGGGCAGTTTGGAAGAGGCTAATAATATTTTTAAAATAATGGTAGAGAAAGGTTTAGTTCCTAATGTTCAGATTTACAGTAAGATGATAATTTCAAATTGTGAAAGGGGATGCATAAAGGGATCCTTAAAACTGCATTATGAAATGCAAGATAAGGGGTTATTACGAGCGCTGGAAACTTATCACTCGCTTATTTATAGACTTTGCAAAGAAAGGGACACAGATGGAGCTCTAACGATTTACAATGAAATGGAGGCCAAATCTATGTTCCCATCCCTTCATCCCCACACCACCCCATCCTAGAAACTCAATGCAACATAGGTTAAAAGGCAGAAATAAGAAAGCTACTTCAAAATGGTAGTGTAAGGACTCTACATTACATATAATACATGTTTAGGGTCATGGGAATTGTGTTTTGCAAGTATGATATATCTGTTGATGGAATGTCAATTACTTGAAAAGTAAGGGTAGATATTTTTCTCAATCAGAAGGAAAATATAATGTTACATATTCTTTACCATCAATGCATGCAATCACTAGTTGTGATTTGACCAAATCCTTTGCATCCACGCCAACTGGAAGCTTGAGATCCTTGTAATGTGCAATGTGAGGGAAATTTTCTTTCCGTAAATCATTCTCCATTTCAGAAAGTATTTTCATTGTGTTGTCTTCCCGAGCTTGTTTATCCTTTTTCAACTGCAAAGTCTCATCTCTCTCCATCCTCAATGTTTTCAACTCAGTGAAATCTTTGCTCAATTTTCTAGCTGCTTGCATAGCTTTCTGATGATCCCATTCAATCCGCTCTTTAAGCTGCATTTCTTCTTCAACAGAGCTCGTTTCATAGAAGGAGAGAGACCAGAACTTGGGTTAAAGTGAGTCATGGTGGTGGAAGGTGCATGTGATTTCCCAGCATCAAAAGTGAAACCTTTCTGAGCTGAAGATGATGTATCAACAGCAGCTGTACCATATTGTGCCAAATTCAGACCAGAGGTTTTCTTTGTTTCGGCACACATCCTACAAGGCTCTGAAGTTGCAGTTACAGGCACAAAACTGGAAGATGAACAAGACGGTCTGATTGGAACAATATCCAACATTTTTTATATTTTTTAGATTATCCAAGTTTAGGACAGAATCAACCAATACAAGTACGAATGCTCATGTTAAAAGTTAAAACTTTATAATCCCAAATTATTTTCTAAGTACATTATACTACAAAGCTGATCATTTCTTTGATATTAGAAGCAACAGAAACAAAATTGATCAGGAATCTTTAAAATATTCTATTGAAGAAATGTTGTATATATTTCCACCTTGATTATTCTGTGCCAAGCAGAGTCTATAAAATAATTTGAGATATATAAGATTCTATTTGCGAAAATGTCTAGCTATCATGTGTCATAGCGTCATTAAGAAGGAAGCAACAGGATCTTTCACCTTCAACAACTGCAACAGCTAAGACTGATCCTTCACGAGATGGATCAAATGCCAGTGCCGAAACTCCTGAGGCCCCTGTAGTAGTTGCAGCTAATTGAGCTGCTGCCTCTGTACTCACGTATGCAGAAAAATTAGACACTGGAGAACAATGTAGTGAAATGTCTTTGAATTGAGATGAACAGAACCCTGTGCACTTAGATTTGGGGATAGATCCTGATTATTACCATTGTTTCGTAATATTGAACAACTATCTCTCTTATAGGGTAAATCCTTTTTAGCAAACATATCACGCATTTTGTTTATTTCCTGAACTGGACCAAAAGGAGAGTGGTAATGAGCTAAGTTATTTTCTGTAAAATGTGGTGGTGAAAGGCCTAGAACAGGAGGCTCTGGTTCCAGTATATTATTTCTCTAGCAATGTAGCACATACTGTTTTGGAGAATATATTGCCATGGGTATTGAAAGAAACATATCAGAATATCGGAGAATATTAGAAAATATTGTTAGAAGGCAACCTGAAAAACTCTGAAAACTTTCTAGGTGAACCAAAATCCTGGTTTTCGAAGAAAATGGCCCATATATGCTGAAAACTTAATGTGAAATAGAAATTTTTTTAAAAGAGGAAATAGAAAGGACCTGGTAACAAGCTTAGCTAAATGCCCCACCAACATCATTCACCAGAATCGTAGACCCTGCATTGATAATGTGCAGCCGTTGGAGAAACCCCACCCTGTCAAATCTGTGAGCAGGCTTAGCTAAACGCCCCACCAACATCATTCACCAAAATCGTAGACCCTGCACTGATAATGTGCAGCCATTGGAGAAACCCCACCCTGTCAAATCTGTGAGCAGGTAGGCATAGGTGAACAAACCCTAAGCCATCGAATCTAGGAGTAGGCAAGTGTAGGTGAGAAAACCCCAGTCCATTGGATCGATAAGTAGGTGTGCTAATTCTGAAAACCCCAATCACCCAAGTCGATTATGGTCCGAAGAGGGCCTGCAAATAAGAGTGGCTAGTTGGGGTATTAAGATTGAATTTGGGCACCTGTAATTGCTCCCGTAGACTCTCAATTTCTGCAATTTTCTCACTTATTATGTCATTAGACAACCGCCCATCTCTGATCTTATGAAATCCCTGGAAAGCCATCAAAACAAACGTCGTGACCAGCAGAAGGAAGCATGATGGTATTCTGGTCTTGTAGGTGGCCATGGTTTCTGTTCTTCTTATTCTTCTGCTTCTTCCTTCAACTCTGTAGGCAATCAGTCAGAGACTGTTCACCAGCAGAATTTATGTGATTAATTTCATCACCAAATTTGCTTGCAAACTACGAGTATAATACCCAAACGAGGACTACCCAAGTGGCCAAACGAAGTGAAGAAATAAATTTGGTTAAACCATGGGAATTGTTAGGTGTGTTAAAAGCTCAAAGGGCGTGGTCACGAGCCCTACCCCGCCCACAGTACCCACAATACCCATTTCCCCTTAAAACACTCGTTGTTCAGTAACAAAGGGTTTACAAGTGATTTAATGTGAGTACACGCTTGTAGCAGAGATGCGTAAGATTTGGTGTACATCGGATTCATGAAATCCCATTCTGGTTCTGCATTACAATTTGGATCAGCTAGTGATGGAACTTGCACATGTCTACAAATTTTTAATTTATGCAAAGAATATTGGCGGGAATATGGGCAAGAAAAAACCAATTTCATTCCGACCAGGGATCAAATTTGAAGGGTAGGGTTTCATTTCACTTTGAAGGGTTGTGAGAAATTGAGCCCTTTCAATGTTGACATGTAAAAATAAATTTTTCTTTTCATTTGAAATGGTAGGTGTGCAACAAAATTTTATTATTTATTAAAAACAATGTATAGAAAAGAAATGACAATAAGAAGAAATCCCAAGTGATTCAACATTTACATGTAATTAGTGAGGTAAACCATGTACTCTCTGGATCCCTGGAGCATATAGTTTATTGAACTTAGATAAGGGACAACTTTGTCGGGCAGTGAAATACTCAGTTGTTAGGTCGTTGATAAAATAAGGCATTGGAATTTGGAAGGACCTTCGAATGGAGGATTGATTCTGCTTGATGGTGGCTCTATTGGTCAAGTGTGATTGGGCCTACCTAAAACAAAAACCCAAGAATGTAATACCTAATGCTTTCAGGCAACAACTTTTTTATTAACCCTAAGTTCAGCATTTATTTTTAGAATTGAATCATGTCCTCCCCAGATGCTCAATTCAAAGTGATCAAACAAAAGCCCCAATTTTAGGTGGATTATGGATAGTCCCTCCAATGTATATCGAGTTTATACCCCTATTCCAAGTGATCAAACAAAATCCTCAATTTTAGGTAGATTATGGATAGTCCTACCAATCTTTATCGAGTTTATCAACCCTATCGAAAAGATGAAGTATTTATTAGTCCACTATAAGGAAGAACTTAAAATTCTCCAACAAATATCACTACAAGTTGGGTGTCTAGTGTCTACCAAAGTCAACAAGGGAGACTAATCATAAACACACGTTTGGGAGGTTTACGATAGCAAGGATGTTGAAATCATGTTCTTTGCTAGCTCACTGCACTCCCAGTCCCTCACTCATGAACGTTCGTTAGGGGATTCCCTTAATGTTTACATATATTGGGAGACAATTTGTTCTTATTGTTTCCATTATTAGAAGGCTGACAGGAAAACGAAGGGGTCAGAGTCTACAACATTTATAGTGTCGATTGTTAAATATGTTATCCTTTCAACCTTTGGATTTCATTAAGGAAATTGGAATAATTTAAACACTTATATTCAAATATTGTTCTTT
Organism: Pseudotsuga menziesii; assembly: GCA_001517045.1. Taxonomy (NCBI): domain Eukaryota; kingdom Viridiplantae; phylum Streptophyta; class Pinopsida; order Pinales; family Pinaceae; genus Pseudotsuga; species Pseudotsuga menziesii. The sequence continues at coordinate 118,905 of LPNX010858699.1, forward strand.
CAACCTAATGTTTAGGCGTGGATACAGTGACGGCTAGGTGTGGATATAGCGACGCCTAAGAGTCTAGGCGTGGATACAGCGACGGCTAGGCGTGGATACAACGATGTCTAAGAGTCCAGGCGTGGATACAGTGATATATAGGAGTGGATACAGTGATGCCTCGTTCCTGTTACATCGGATTTTATACCAAAAAGTAAGAAACGTGGAAAACCTCCATGGAAAAATCCGTGCTTTTGTACTAGTGTTAGAAATAGAAGTGACGTGCTACCATCCAGACCGAGTACAAACATTAGCTCCATATATAATGTCTATTTTAATATATGTAAACTGTGGCAGTAGTACCACGCTCTAAGTTGTTAGTAGCTGATTATGAGTGTAAACAGTTTCATGTCGTGTTTCTAAAATTAGCCTCGGGGACTAAGATAGTATAAATTGCTCCGCACAGAGGGGAGAAGGGATGGGAATTTTCAAGAGCAGAGGCTCTCCACTATAACACGTTTCAATATTTCCAGATATATATGAATAAAATTGCAGAGGAATGATAATCCTTTAATGGTAGATATTCATGTGTCATCTTTTTCTTCAATAAGTAACTTCTTTACGTGAATGTTTATCATTTTTTTCATTCCGGTTTGTATTTGCTTTTCATGTTTGAGCATTAGTGTATATGGTCCAGAATTATTTTTGTATTCTCTCGGCCCATTGTTCAAGCATTTTCGAACATTTTATTCTAAAGTCATGCAGAATTCACCCTGGTTAGGTGCTCTTCATGATGGACTATTTTCTCCTATATGCTAAGAGAATTGGTCCCAGCATCCTTAAGAGAATGCCCTCCACAATTCATGGTTTGAGAAGAATTCCCGCACCATGGTATCATCCTATAGCTAGTTGGTTTGGCTACCTATTCATGATTTGATTTTGCTTTAATAATTATTGAGGACAAAGATACAGGCCTGCTAAAATAGGATTTTTCACTAGTGGATGCCAAAATGGCTAAGTAGACTTAGAAAGATGCCCACCCTAAATTATGGGTTAAAGTAAATGCTCACAGCACATGGGGGTCTTGTAGATTGGTATTCAGCCTACCTGACCATGCCTTCATATTGTCTTGGAAGTGGATGAACACAAAGTTATGGACCTTCCAAAAGGGTGTTTTAGGAAGACTAGACCAAATTGAGAAACAGGTCTAAGTATGGAATTGGTGTTAAATATTCCTAAGTGGCCTTAAGGAAATGCCCACCATTCCTCATAGGATGATGTGAAAAATGTATTGAGAATGTGAGTCTCTAGAGTGTTGTATGGAGCATACAACCATGTCACTTGCCTCACAAAAATACAACATTTATTTAAGGAAGAATTGGTCAAAGTAGCCTTAGTTAGAATTCATCCCAACAGCCTTAAGAGAATGCCCGCCACAATTCATGGTTTGAGAAGAATGCCCACACCATGGTATTGTGCCATGGCTAGTTGGTTTTGATACCTATTCATGATTTGATTTTTCTTTAATATTTCTTGAGGAGAAAGATACAGGCCTGGCAAAATAGGGTGTTTCACTGGTGGATGCAAAAATGGCTAAGTAGCCTCAAAAAGATGCCCGCCATAAATTATGGGTTAGAGTAAATGCCCGCAGTACATGGGGGTATTGTATATTGGTCTTCGGCCTACCTGACCATGTCTTCAAATTGTCTTGGAAGTGGATGAATAAAAAGTTATGGACCTACCAAAAGGGTGTTTTAGGCAGATTAGTCCAAATTGAGAAATTTGTCTAAGTATGGAATTGGTGTTGAATCTTCCCAACTAGCCTTAAGGAAATGCCCGCAATGCCTCATGGGATGATGTGAAAAATGTATTGAGAATGTGAGTCTCTAGAGTGTTGTATGGAGCATACAACCATGTATCTTGCCTCACCAGAGAGTCTCTAAGGAGGAAGATGTCAACCTACCAACTTTGTGAAACTTTGGAAATTGACTAAGTATGAAAAATTAGTAAAAAATACTCTAAGAGAATGCCAACCATAATTCATTGTTTGAATATAATTCCCACACCACCATATCAGGCTATAGCTTGTTGAACTACCTATCTAGCCATGGTCTTAGTTTGCCTTAATGCTTTCCGAGGAGAATGTTATAAGTCTGCCAAAATAGGGTTTCAGGATAAACCTTGGAGAAATTCTTGGACATGGCTAAGTGTTGGAAAACTGGTCCAGGTGACCTTTGATCCATGACATTTGATAAATTTATTTTCACAAGGACAGCCCTTGGTGAGCATTTCCAAACGACCTCTCAAAATCCTGTTCTCAACACTTAGGCAATTTCCTTGTGTTTCTCAATATGCAAAAATAGTATTTTTCCTACTTTTGGAAGATTGATATTTTGCATATGTGACCATTGTAATTCATCCTGAAAGTATATATGGATATCCATTTCAACAAATAACAAATCCATGCCAATTGATGAACCTATCGACATACACCCAACATCTGGCAGGCATTTGAAAGTGGTCTTCCAAACATTAACACTTAGACAAATATCTTCAAACCCTAAGTCACCAAGGTGATTTTATTTTTTTCATCAAACTTGGAGAGTGAGACATCCAAAATGTGAGGAATATCATACTGACTCAACCATGAAAAGTCTTCTCTCCTGCAACCTCATCATCTAACCTTGGTGGGAATTTCACTGGGATAGTGCAAATGAAGGTGAGAGGCACTTTTGGTAGATTGATATCTTCCTCCTCAGAATCTCTTTGGGCTATTTGAAACTGTGATGAAACCATGGTTGGATGCTCCAACCAACATAGTAGAGCCTATCACTTTTAAATAATTTTTCTCATCATCCTATGAGCCTATTGCGTTGGTAATATAAATTCACCTAACAATCTACAAAATTCAAAAGAATAAGTCAATGTAAACAATATTAATCATCAATATCACATACATACTTTACAAATTAGATAACACAAGAAATATAGGAAAAAATTCAACCCTTTATGTACATGTGAACATGCAGACATAAATAATTACCAAATTACACACCTTGGTATCTGTGTGAGACAGGTGTCTGATAAACCATTCAAAACCTTCAAGTTCACTAACAACATTATAGCAGATAGAAGATTTGTTTTTGAGCCTTCATAAAGAGGTTGACATGACTTCTCGAGTAGAGGATCAACATCATGACTATCATCCTAGTTGTCCTCATCCATTCGAGAAAATGTATCTTGGATCAATCTATGTATCTCATCTTCCTGATTTGTATCACCAACATTTTCTCCCTCCATATCATCATTAAGAACTTGATCAGATTCAATATTTTTATCTAGATGTTCGTTACCCTGTAAATGAGTATTTCTTCTAGTACTTGGCAAATAACTCTCTAGAAGGTGACATTTTGGGGGCATTGTCTATATATTTACAAACAACGTAGTAACATTAGTGTGTATAGAACATATAATAAAATGATAAGACATTTTACTGAAATTCATGGCATGATGAATATTACATAGAATAAATTAAAAATCGAATAACCTCTTACCAAGGGATGATATTCATAACCCCCTTCAGCGTGCCCCTTCTCCCTAAAATGTCTTTCAGCTATCGTTATTAAAATTCTTCTTCTTTGAAATCCCGTACAATCAGAGCAAGGGAAATAAAATTTTCCATCTCCCCTCTCCTCTAAGGCCACTCTAAACTGAGCAAGCTTCCTTTAATTTTCATTCATAGTGAAAAATCGTTGTAGTGACAAGTAATTGCCTTACCTACACCATACCAAATAGTAACTTGTCAAATACATTAGATATAAGTATATTTCTAAATGCAGTATATTATATACCAATTTCTATAAAGAAAAACATGAAGACTGTGATGAATAGGATTGTCATTGATGAAAACATTAATGACAATCATTTTGGGAAAATATGGTAATTTGATGAAAAACAGGAAAATGACCAAGTATGGGGTAGTTAGTAAAACTTTCCTTAAGGAAATGCATGCCATAATTTATAGGAGAATATAAATGCCCACACCACATGGGGGTCCTATAGATTGTTGGTTTCCGTACCTGACCATGTCTTCAGTTTGTCATAAAAGTTCCTGAGGGAGAATTTATGGACCTGCCAAAATAGGGGTTTGTGCCAAATCAAGCAAAAATGACTAAGTAGCCTCAGAAAGATTCCTGCCCTAAATTATGAGTTAGAATAAATTCCTACAGCACATGGGGGTCTTGTAGTGTGTTGGTTTTTCTACCTAGCCATGGTATTATTTCTCATTAAGCATGTTTGGAGTCAAAGTTATGAATCTGCCAAAATGTGGTTTCAGAATAAATTTTGGAGAAAGTCGTGAAAGTGCTCAGGTAGCCTTAAGAAAATATCCACCACAAATTGTGTGTTGAAGAAAATGCTTGCACCATATTGGGGTTGTAGATTGATATTTTTACTACCTGAGCATGTATGTAGATTGTCTTGGAAGTAGCTGAGAAAGAAGTTATGAACCTGCCAAAATAGTGTTTTAGGTAGATTGGACCAGACTATGAAAATTGTCCAAGTGTTGGAAAAACTGGCTCATGTGGCCTTGGGAAAATTCCTGCTGTACCTTATAGGTGTATGATAAAAATTATATGAAGCTATCATCCTACAGCTTGTTGAAGAGGATATCTCACCATGGTCTCAGTTCTCAAAGAAGATGTTTGATGAAAAAGATAATGGTCTGCCAAAACAGAGTTTCAGGCTATTTTGCACTATTCCAATACTAGCAAAACTGCCTTAGTAGCCTCAGTGAAATGCCCACCCTATCTCATAGGATGATGAGAAAAATAATATGAAAGTGTTAGGCTATATCTTGTTGATGGGTGCATCTAACCATGGTCTCAGTTATCATGTGGCGTGTTCTAGGACAAAGATATAAATCTTCCAAAAGTAAGAAAAATATTATTTTGCATTTTAAGAACCCAAGAAAATTGGTTCTGTTAGATTTAGGAAATTGAAAAGGCATTTTTAAATGCCCACAAGGAGGGGTTATTCTGATGATAAAACTCATTAGGTAGCATAGGCATGTTCCTTGGTGAACTGACTATCCATCCATACCTCCAGGTTGTCTTATGATGGTCTCATATGCAAAATGTCACTCTTCCAAAAATAGGAAAAACAATATTTTGTATAGTGAGAACAAAAGAAAATTGGCTAAGTGTTAAAAGCAGGAGTTTGAGAGGTCAGTTGGAAATGCCTGCCAAGGGCTGTCTTTGTGAAAGTAAATTTATTAAATGTCATGGATCCATTCTTTGGTAAGTTTTCCATCTTCTCATGACTTCAGGTCTCCATAGAGTGTTCACACGTGTGAAATAGGAGTCTTCCAAAATGGGAAGAAATATGTTTTGATGTTCAAAAGAGGTTGAGAAGCTATTTTTAAATGCTTTCTAGAGGTTATGTGTGTGTCAACATATTTATCTTGTGATATGGTATTGTTCATTGTTGAAATGGCTATCTATACATGCTTGTAGGTTTTCTTATGGTGATCACATGAGGGAGAAATCAATATTCCAAAGTAGAAGAAAAATTGTTTTTACAAGTTAAAACAATTTTGTGTGAGTGTTAAATTAAATAGTTTGGAATCATATTTTTAAATCTTCTCTAGATAATGCATGTGTATCAAAAAGTTCAAAAGGTGACATGGATATGATCTTTGTTAAGGTGGCTATCCATCCATACTTTCAGTTTGCATTATGATGGTCATATATTCAAAAGATGGACCTGCAAATTTAGTGAAAAATAATAAACAGAGTTTATTAAATAAGAAGCTACAGGAATGTATTTAGAAAAATAAACAAAAATTTAATAAAAATAATTAAGATAGAGTTTTCAAGAGACACATCTTACTATTGGAGAGATGCAATGTTTAGAAGAAGTTTTAATTGATTATTTCATTAAAACAATAAATAACAAGTAGAGATTCGAAGAGGTTTCTAAGCATGATGACATGGCAAGGTGTAATTGGAACAAGACATGAAGGACAAATATGACTAAGGACATGCATAATGACATTAACAAGCAAGCATGACAAGCATGGAACATATAGAGAGTCAAATGAGCCATTATGTGGTCATTTGAAGATGATTTGGGAAAGACAAAGATGTTGGTGCAAAGATGAAAAGGAGATGGTGACATGGAAATAGACAAGCAAAATTGATGAAAAAGAGGGCTGCGAGCATGATAAAATAGTGGACAAGGAAAATATTGCAAGCATCTCCAGAAGATCATGCGGGCATGATAGAAACTATTGTGGGCATAAGATATTTCCTATTGTGGGAATATTCTTAGCACCACATACGGGCATCCCTTATGGCCACTTGCAGGCATCCAAGAGTGAGTTTTGTCCATCTAGATAGCCCTTGTGGGCATTTGAATACATCACCTACTGGCACCTTGAATATGGAAATTGTGGGAATACTTATTGGAAGATCAAAGACCCCCATACGGGTAGTTGAAGAAGGGTATGCGGGCATAAGATAAGGCCAAGTATTGGCATAAAAAATAAAAAATAAAATGATGATGATGTGGAAAATTAAATAAATTTTTGCTAATGATAACAAAAATAAATTGGTGATGAGGTCAGCCTCCTAAGACATGGAAATAAAAAACTATTTACAGCCAAAAAAGGATGCATACTTATCGAACCGCGCATAAACAACCAAGAGCCGTTGAAAGATGGCATTGGTTTGGCGGGTGTGATTTATACTAGTAGTTTAAATGATTAATTGTATTAGTTTTCCGTAGGTGCATTCATTATATATGAGATTATGCTAAATAATTTGTGTAATTCTTGTCCAACTCATTCCCTGTCTTAATTTCCTGCTCTGATTTGTGTCCATAAAAAATTAGATCTCTTGTCACCATATAGCCTTCCTTGCTTTGCCATAAATCCAATAATTTGAATATTTGCTTCTTTCATTTCAAGGCTTCCACCAAAGGTAGTATGCTCGACAAGTCAAAGTGATTCTATCGAATCTATAGAAAGTACCTTAAATGACAATATGTAATTCAAAATAAGTTCATTTTATTTTCCGCAATGAGGTCCCAACTGTACCCCCTTTCAAATAATTAGATTTAAACAAATAAGAATGTTAAATTAAAGATAGCCATATAGTGTTGATATAGAGAAGAAATTTCATCGACAATTAAAACGTTGATATTGCCACTGTTTTTTCACCAAGATTAAAAAAATGAAGTATTAATCCACGAATGTTCAAGACGTGGAAATATTTCGTGGAAAAATCCACCCAAATGTATTAGTGTCAGCTAAGTATTTGTTTCTGCAATTTATTTGTTAGATATCAGTTTGTTTGATACTTAAATTGTCTGTAGTTTATATTAGATTCAATTCTGTTGATTAGATTACTTAATTTATAGTTTGTAGAGCTCTATGTAGGTATTTCCATTCCTCTTTTACTATCGTTTCCTTCTTGCTTTATTTCTGTCTCGTCGCTTTAGTGTTTGTCATTTAGTCTCTGTCATTCATGTTTTTCTTAGTGTAGGTATTTAAAACTCATTGCTTTTCCCCTTTACAAACTACCTCTGTGTTTCTCTCCATTTCAATTTCCATTACAATTTTGACCATCACGCCTTCGCATCCTTGCCTCTGGTCATCTTTCTTCTCATGTTTATACTTTGTTGCATTTACAACTACGTTCACATTTCTGTCAGGAAACAAATTTCGGGTGAAGTGTGTGAACAAACCATAAGGGATATGGGGAAACGGTTCGGAACCCACTTCCCAAATGGGCTCATTTACCCCTTAAGGTGGAAAATTTCTAGAATTACCTAACAAGCATGGAGAAAAATGATTCTGAACAGACCTCTGCATTTTGGGTTTAGTTTAATTTTTAGATTTAAATCTTACCGTAGGTAGAATTCAGAACTGCATTTGCTCTTTTGTTGATTGATTGCATTTTTTTTTGTCACCATAGACCTCCACTTCATCTTCAGAATTCCGTCAATAGATAGAGATAGTGTTAGGAAGTAGACTTATAATAGATAGCACATTTCCATTTGACTTCATTAGACATAGATAGAAAATAGATTTACTTCGATTGAATAGTGTATTTGCTTTTTGTTTACATAGAATAGGGTTCACTTGCTCTTTCTTTCTTAAAATAGAACACATTTCAATCTGATAGATAGAAGTTAAATATATTTACTTGTAATTTGTTTATCACTTTATAGTAAGACTTTAGAATGGTATTTCAATTCAGTTCTGTTAATTTACAGTTCGTTGCTGATTAGATCAGATTAATTAAATAGTTTGCTTTCAATTAGTTTGCTATTTCGCAACACATTTATTTATGCTTGGTATTTAGAATAATGTTTTCTTTGCTTTCTACTAATCCATAGTTAAATAATTAGGTTGAATTCCATAGATCACGTAGTTAGTTCATTTTCTTAAGAAATATAATAGTTTCTGTTTTAAAATAATTAGTTTATAAATTCTATAGCTTAAATCTTAGTTTCTCTCTTTAATAATCAAGTTGTAATTGCATTCCTAGATAGATCTTTACTTTTTCATAAGTAGAATAGATTTCTCATTCATAGCATAGATTAGATAATTTGCTGAAATTTTGAGTAGTTATTTTTGTTTTAATTAGTTAGTTTGTTTTTGAACCAAGCGCTGCTTTCTAGATTAGACATTTCTTTCCATTGCAAATTTAATTCTAGTTCATAGGGTCAAATGGCATAGCATTAGTCTTGAATTGATAATCAAGTTTGATTTACATTTGATATAAAAGTATGATTTAATCCCTAGTTAGAGTTTTAATGAAGTGTCGTATGTAGTGTCTAAATAAAGTCTTGTATGTAGTATCGTTCGATAAATAATAGGATAGATTCTTTATGAATGTAAGTGACTCATTTTTCCATTCTGGATTAGATTGCAATTTCTACTTTTAAGTAAATTACCATCTCTAGGATAAGTTAGGCTAGGGTAGCTTAGGCTTTCAGTCCTGCACATATAGTGTTTGCATCTCACAAGATACCTTCTCGAGTAGACAATTAAGTGTTGAATTAGATAGCATATATTTTCACCAATAGTAATTGCATATTTATTCTATGGTAAGTACTTTCCTTGAACATTGAATGACATGACAAGTGACCTGGAAGCGTTGACTCAATGAGGATAGTGTATTCTTTGAATTGAATCAAAGACAAGATAGTGTATTCTTTGAATTGACTTAAAGGAGAAAGCTGAATAATGAAAATGGATCAACTCAAGGACAATATAAATACCCAATTGTTTAAAATGAAATGCAGGTAGGTGCCATGTTCAAGGGTTACTATAATATACCATTAATAAAATAAAAAATGGCTTCCCATTCCCTTAATTTCCCCATCACAATGGATGAGTACCTCTTTACTTTTTAACAAGCTTGAAAAGGGTAACAAACAATCGATATATCTCATCAAGTGATTATTTCAACCTCATATGTTTTATGAACTTGAGAAAGGATGGGTTCATTCGCAAAAAATGGTCCTTCCTTACTTAATTTTATGAGTCTGGAGAAGTTAAAATCATTTGTTGCTTCATGTTTAGAGAGTCTGAAATGACTAAGAAAACTCCAAGATGGATTTTTTCATAAATTTAGTCCCTGGTGTCTAATAAAGTATAAACTAATACCCAAGAGAAATCTTCTAGTCACAATGAAATAGAGTGTACATTTTTCATAAATGAGTCTAAACAGTCTAAAAAGGGGGTAAACTATCACCAGATAGATGACCTTTCAAATATGTTTACAAGCGTGAAATAATCAAGTTCGCTTGGTGATCTTTTCCTATTTAGAGAATCTGAAAAGATCTTAAAGATGACTCCAAGGGGTTTTCCTTTATTATATAAGTTTTTAGGAGTCTGAAAAAGTGAGAAAAGTATACTTGATGCCTTTTCTCTAAGTTTTTAATGAGCATGAATAGGGTATAAAACGTGCATGAAATATTTTTCAATTTGGAACGGAGCACAAAAAAGTAAAAAAGAGACTCCATCGTAGCCAAAAAACACCCAAGTAAGTCCTAAAATCCTCAAAAAAGACCATTAGACCAATTTCACATATGAAACTATAGAAAACATGGTAAACATAAACCATATTTAACTATTTTAAATATTATTTTCTGTTTTAAAAACAAAAAATGGTATAAAAAGTGAAATGGTAAAAAACATTTTACCATTTTTTTACTATAAGAGTTTTAGTGAAAAATAGTGTTTGGAGTGGCAATATTGTGATGCTGATTCTAAGGGTTATAGACATGCATTCAACAAATCGTATAGTCCAAGTAAGTGTTTTCATCCTTCCCTTCAATTTTATTGATTTTTTTTTTCATTTCATCATGCTTTTTTAGGTTTTTGGGCTAGTTTTGTAAAGGGGAAGAGCGTTCCCTAAGTTATTCTCTTCTCTCTTTTTGGATGTGTGTCAATGCACTCCCCAAAAGGGGAAAGAGCACAGACACCTCTATCCTTAGAGAGGAAATGCGTCGTTGCTCTATTTTCTAAATGAAAGAGTGTCGGAGGCCACAAAACTTCCAAAATGATAGTTTAAAGCATGAATTTGAATTTCTTCCTCCATGAAATGTCTCTAATGCATGTTTTGTGAATGTTCCGCAGGTATTTGAAACAAATCATGGTAATTTTTAAGGATCATGAACATGGTTTGGATGATTCCCAAGAGACAAATGATCCAAACATGATAATGTCTTTGACGGAGTGTGGAGTCCTAAAATACTTCATAGTTCTGGGCATGAGAGCCCATGTTCATTTACTAGACCATCTAACCAGGTTGTGGGACCTACAGAAACAACACTTTCAAGTGGTCACACATATCCTAACCATATATGTTGATGATATTTACCTCTTGACCGAAATTTCTAGGATAGGGATTCTAGTGTCACTCTCTAGTCCCTAAGGAGGAGAGATGACTATTGATGGCCTTATCGATGAGCACAATGTGATCGAAAGTAGGTCTCAAGGTGGAAAAATTCCCATCAAATACATCATGGATAGGCCTCTTAGGAATGTTGCATTTACTATTGAGAAGGTGGTAGGTAGCAAATATTCCCATTAGATGACTCAAACCCACATGCTATATGCATTGGAGTGTATCGATCCAAAAATATTCAACTGGAGTGAGGCGCTTATAATGATCCTCAAAGATCAACTCATAAAATGTCTTTGAGGATATTTTGAGAAGTTCATCTATGGTGCCATATTAGTTTCTTTCTTCTTGGATAGGGTCGCTCTATAATTCCCTTAGGTTCCCTTAAAATGGTTATAGCCACAGGATCCACGGATGTTGAGGTGGGTGGAGGCCATGGCCCACCATGGAGGTGGAAAGGGGGGCCACAATGACCTATGCTTTAGTCTTCTTTTAATGGTTGCATGAAATATTTATGATGGGGGAAGAGTATTCCTACATAAGGACCAATTTTAGGGGTTACCCTAATATAAATTTACCCGAGCATGATCAGTGGGACAAAATATGCTACTTTCATTGAGTTTTTATTTTACAACATACAATGTCTTAATATTGCAAAAATGCCACCAATTTTGTTATAAAAAATTCTCAATCAATGCGGAAAAAGATTGTTTCCCTAGTCTACATGGGGAAGATATAGACCAAAAGACTCACATTAGTTTATCATATCCCTAGATTGTCAAATCACTTGAATATAAAGATTTATTACCTCACAATGAAGGTGATCCTTGTCATTTGAATTCTTTCATGATCACTTATACCTGCAAAAGAATGTAAACAACAAGATACAAAAGTGAAAGAAACAAGATAACATAACACTCTATGACAATGATCATGGAGAAAAGAAATGAACAACTCACATAAAAGACAAATTATTCATGGGAAAGGGAAACATATTTGTATTAATAAATATAGAGAAAACTGTAATCAAGGCCTTGATGTTGAATCCTTGTCCTCACAATGTGTATTCCCTCACTTTCACAAACTCTACAATCTCTCAAAACTCTCACTCACAAGACCAAACTCTTTTCCTCCTACACCAAGAATGATTCCAACAACATAAAGGTACTTTTTGAATCCTCTTCCTCCTTATCATCCATGAGGATAAGCTTGCATATAAAGGAAAAAGAGGGAACAAATGGGTCGAGATTATTTGGGAGGAAGATGAGGGCTCATCCCTAGAGTTTAGGTGCATGAATCCCACCTACTCCATTCGATTGGGATAATTCTCCACAAGGGATTTCATCTAGAAGGTTGTCGAAATCTCTTATTTTTTCCATTTTAAGAGATTTTACACTAGGATTGTACACTAGAAAAAGGCTTTAGGGGGAACCAACACTTTTTGTCAATGGGAAAACCCAATTTTTAGTCACAAAACTGATTTTTAGTCACAAATAATTTACAAAAATTATTAACTCTAAAAACACTGAGATCTTAACTCATTATTTGAGAATAAAACACATGAATCACAGACGCATTCGACATATATTTACCGTGTAAAACAATAGATGGGGAAAAATTAACAAAGAGTTGATTTTATTATCTCTAAAACCCTAGGCTCTCTTCTTGGGATAATGGCCCATTAAGTAAAATATAATAACAAAATTCTCGCTTTCAAACCGTAAGATCATTCCTTCGATCTTGATAGTTTCTAACCTTCATTTTCCCTGTGCTAATTTCCTTTAATCCTACCCTTGCAGCTGCACACTTGGTTGAAAGTCCTTCTCTAATGACTCAATGAGATATCACTCAATCTGTGTGTCTATTGTGTGCACCTCTTCTCACCTATATTTCCTTTTATAACATTATAATATGAAAATACCTTGTTCCAATTCCATGGAATACCAAATACCATGGGCCCTCTAGATCATTTACATAAAGTAATTACAAAACTGCATTCACTTTAATAGTTCACTTTACTAAATTGGATGTCCTATGTCTAAGAGTCATTGAGTGACACCTTTTGTCACATACCCCAACACACATAACCAAAAATTCATTTTCAAAACTACATACCCTTTTGATATATTTAAAAATAAGGAGAACATGTTGTAAAGTGTAACAGCCCCAAATCACCTCAAAGTAACTTTCCTTAAAGGTAGTGTAAATTTATCTTTTAAGGTACTGATTGTAAGATACTGAATCATAAACGAGACCCTCATTCATTAAATGTGAATATTGCTAAGAAGGTATATTCATATATTATACACAAGTTTGGAATCCAATAGCCTAATGCACTAAGATAAGTACACATTAGATTCAATGTGATCATAGCAAAACAAACCTGATTCCAGAATGCATTAAAAATGATCTTCACTAACCATGTAACTGCTTTGCATGCTAGTTCCATATAGTAAATATAAATTTCACCAACCATATAACTACTTGCATACTAATTCCATACAAATTCCAAAATGCAGTAAATATGAATTGTCTGTTTCACTACCATATCTAAATTTGTACCCATGGCATAGCTTTGATCACTATTTTAAGAGGTTTGGTAATGGATGGATTGACTCTTTAAGGTGTTCAGCGAAGTTTTGAGTCCATTTATTTTGGACATTTAATTTATAAGATAGGCATGTCTATTGTCATAGTTCACTTATCCAATAAGGATGATTCTTCACTTTGGTATGGTCGATACCGCTGAGAAAGGTGGAATTTTAAAAGATCTCATTATTAAGGAGCAAACCTTTTTTTAAGAAAATCTATCTGACTTCCAAACAAAACATGGATAAGAAATTTAAAGATATACAGGTGGCTTACATTTTAATGGGAAGTTTCTTACGACACCAGTTCATACCTTTCCTAAACTAATTGACTCGCTACCGCTGGCAATCTCCATTATTTTACTCACACTCATATAGCAATTTCGACTATGGATATTAATGAAAATGATAAGTCTACTAATAAGTCACCAAAGAACTCAAACAAAAATGTAGCAATCATGCCTTGAAGGATGTTTCCTGAAACCTTATATTCCTCAATAGCTCAAGGAAAGTGGCGCAAAAGGAAAAGTCCAAAAGACAGTAATAACATAAATTTTTTGAGACTTATGGGACAAAACATTAAAATATTTTTGTAAACGACCCACTACTCGTGGGAAGATTACTGAAACGAAGAAGGATGTTCTTTTGGCGAAATCCATAATGTGGAAGCAAGCGACTTGCTCCCTGCTTTAACATTTTTATGGCAAATGGAAACCAAGAATCTGGGACACGATCAAATCAGAACACCGAACTTGCATATACCCTAAAATTTCAGCAAAAAATTTATTAAACTTTCCCGTAAAAACGAATTGTCTCACTGGCTTGGACCTCTAAATCTTTAAAGGAAAATAGAAATACAACAACCTGGGACAAGAGCAGTAGAGAACTTGCATACACACTAGAATCTCCTCCAGCATTAATCTCAAAAGACCAAAAGACTGAGGCAACACCCAAAATCATGTAAAGAGCAGAATGGTTGGTAATTAAATGCAGTCTAAGTAATACATAAAACCATGGTGTTTTCCCCAATTTGTGATGGAACCCAAAAGGGAACCCAGTACCACTAAAACATAGACAAGGAATTAACTCGCATTGGTAGTATTCCAATCATAACGTCAACAAGCATAGTAGGCATACTCAGAAATACACTGCTCATCTTCATAAATTACAGCAATCAAACCACTATGGCAGTACCAATCATAACGTCAACAAGCATAGCAGGCATACTCAGAAATACAAAAGGAATCAATTCACTATGATGCTCTGTGGGGATGGCTAACTGAACAACCACCACTTAATTTTGCATGCAAGGTTTGTAAATACATGACATAACATAGGCGGGGTTAAGTTTTACAAAGCAGAGAATTTTGAGGATAGAATAAGGCGCCTCCAGTTTAGTTTTACACTGTAGAGAGTTGCTACGATAAATATAGCTTTGCATTGTTGTAATATCAAAGATGTCAAAATCATCGACCAAGCCTAATTATCAACGTTCAGGGTTCCTGAAAGCAACAAGCTATATATAGAATTTTGCGAACATATAGAAATCCAGGAACTTAGAAAGAAACTCACCTTCCATGCTAGGGAGAAACCCAAGCTCTGTGCAAAATCATTGCTACCGACCCAACAAAGAAGGAAAAGGGCTCCTTCTAGAGTACCTTCCTTCTTATCCAACATGATATAGATGAGAGCATTGACAACAGCAACAACAAAACTCAAATTCAAAAATCATGTACTCCTGGAATGGAAAGGTCCCTGCTGACAGGGGAAGCAAACCCAAAGTAGGAGTGAAGGATGCTAATACTAGGCAAGTGTTATGTGAGAATTCCATTCTAGTTGCATACCCTTCGACTGCTATGCTACTCTTGGAATAGCTACCGTCGGTGAGCAAGTCGAGTCTTCTCTTCCCAGAAATTTTCACCAAAAACAAATGGCTGCCCCCTACCAGAAGATCCTGGTGATTTTTAACCTTTGCTTCCTAGCACTCATGCCTTCATCCGCGCTATCCAAGAGCCAACCGTTGGTGCAATTTCCCAAATCATTGACATACCCCAAGATTTTCTCCTTGCTACGAGAATAATTAGCACGATTTCCTCCTCCAAAATCGTACTTCTTTAGATATTCCAAGCAAGAGAAAAAGAATCCCTATGTCCCCCACCTTTCTAACTATAAATTTTAAGGAGTTAAAGCACTTGTATTTTTCCTTAGAAAAACCCTATTCGCCTCGTGGCAAAGCCAAAACAAAGGAGAATACTATTTATAAGAATTAGCAACAAAATCTT
>LPNX010858699.1:136107-153607 GCA_001517045.1 Pseudotsuga menziesii
CTTGCATAACCATAATAATAACTACTTTGGTAGTAATAACTAGGTCCTTGAAACTTAGTCATTAAACCATAGCCAAAATTAATTCTTATTTATAAAAACTATAAACTCCTGTATTTAACTCAGTTTTACTCTACTTATATTAAGTTGGTTTACTCTACTTATAGATTCCAAAGTATTTAGATGAATTTTATCATTGGAGACTTAGATCTTCATGGCTTCCTAGTCATTTAAATAACCACTTAGTGACATTATATCATAATTCATTTAGTCAAGTCAAGTACTCAGTCTCATGTATCTACTCAAATCATTTACCACTATAAGAAAATAAGCATCATTACTTAAAGTGTTGTTTACCAACCCCAAGCATCTTGTCGAAAAGGTGCACATTCACAATTACCTTGTATTTTTGTTGTTGAGAAATCAGAGTAGCAAAGGGGATGTTACACCTTTCACATTTCAGAAATTTTTCAAGTGGAAGTACCTATATGATGCTACAAAAATCAACACAAAAACCCTAGATATTGTACCGATCTACCCTCCTCATGTCAAAGTTAGGTTCACAAATCACTAATTTTGAAAAAACTCATTGCACTAGTTTCTTCTATGTTGGTGCCTAGAATTTTATTGATCCATTTCATGGTTTTAATCCTATGAAAAGCATAATTGCAAGTTTAATTTACACCAAAGTGTCAAGCTATTTCCATAATTCCATTAAAAGGATGACTATATAACTGATAGATATCATGTTTCATTAGAGCTGAGAATGAGCAAGGAGGTTTATAAATTGATTAATAGAAGGAAGGTGACAATCCTCTTAGTAGGAGGATGGGCATGTGTCATTGGTCCATTCCTCTCCTTGGGACCTTCCACATGCCATCATATTGTCCTTCTTTCTAAAGACCACCCAATATGGGGTACTAGTTTGGTATGGTTGGTAGAAATAATAAAGTACCATTTTTTTGAATGAAACGTTGTGAGAAAAAAGGATGAAATATTGGCTACAATCAGTTGATAATATAATTTGCGTAATGGTTGGAAATATATTGTCTCACCCTTAAACACTTACAAGAGTGATATTATTGGTACATTGTCAACCTCAATTAAGCCACAAACAAGGGAAAACATTTAACAAACAAGATTTGAACTTGAGTGAGGTGGATAAACAACTTCTCATTTTAATTACATAATCTAAGATTCAATTAACATGATTATCAAGGAAGTTATTTTATATTGTCCAAAATTAACATCATACAAATAGATGCTTTACTGCCATGGAAAATATTAATATGAAAATTAAAAATATGAGATACTCTCATCATGTTCTGTAACTCATAATGAAAAAGCAAAAACAAAAATTATAATACAATGTTTACTCTATTATAAACCGTTTTACTAATTAAATATTCATTAATTAAAATACCTAATTTCTTAAGAATGACATAAATATGTTGACATTTTAGGACTTAACAACATAATCTTAGAAGACATTTAAGTAATTGTAATCTCAAATGGAGATATCAAATTGACATTTTAGGACTTTCTAAAATCACAACAACATAATCTTATCTCAAAATATTTAAGTAATTGTAATCTCAAATGGAAATCTTACTCTATGGCCTACCTCTATATTACATTAAGCCTTTTTACCATGATTAATCTTAAAATATTTATGTAATTTTACAAATTGTATTGTTAGAGAATGAAACCTTTGACTTCAATACTCAATCTTACAAATCCTATATCAAGAAAAAATAAAAATATGCATTATAATTTTATTTAAAATATTAAATATATATTTTTTCACTTTAGTCTTATAATACATTTGATTATTTTAAAAAGATGTTTGTGAATGTTTTCCACATTAAAATGATAGGTTAATGTTTGTGAATGTTTTCCAAATTAAAACGATAGGTTAACATTGTATAATGCAACACTTATTTTAAAAGGGTTGATTTTTTTTACATTAAAATAATGATTTTATTGATTCCAAATTTTGATTTTTACAAAGAGTATAATAACCAAAGATTAAAGTTAAAATTACTTTCATACCTTATTTAACTTTTTTCTTTGAAAAAAAACATCTTATTAATTACTTAAACTTTATACATGTAAAATTTTTACATCATTATTGATAAGATTCATATTTAAAAACAATAATAAGTAGAAAAAAATAATTACACAATGTAAGTTGGAGTATGGTGAATGATAATATGTAAACAAATTTAATATTAACATTATTAGATATTTTGACAATGCAAGGGATATAATAATTGTCCTTTTTATTATAAGAAAAGTATAGAATATATTTTTATTGAACGATGATAAATTATAATTCTTACCAATTTTTAAGATAATTTAAATAACAAAATTTAAAATTTAAAAAGTTGAAAAAGGAAATTACAATATAATATAATTATTAAATGATAAAATCATAATTGAATTTTAATAATACATTGAGAATTTAAAAAGGTGAGCTTGAGTTATTTCACAAGTATAGTATAGTGAAAATCATTGGAATGGCCATTGTTATTTCTTTTATTACCATTAATAGTATTATCTCAATTTATAAGTATCATTTTTTTGTGTAAATGGAATTTGTTTTGTCAAGGTTAACATTGACATGACTCACTTGGCTTGAGTTTGGTAACCTAGATTACACTTTGTTGTGCATAGGAGCTATGCTTAACTCATATTTCAAATAAAAAAGATCTGATTCAATTCCTTTCTGCGTGAAGGTTTATTTTGGATCTTATAGTTACTATTAATTCCATGCAATAGTTAAACAATTAACATGAATTACTATTAGGTCAGGCTGGTGATCTAAGAGTGTAAATAACTCCATTATCACTTGTACTTTGATTAGAATGGAGATGAGGGTTTGCAGGAGATACAAGGGTTTGCAGGATGATGGCGCTCCCTGGCGGGCTCCATACAGTGGTTTTAATGCTGTATTTTTTGGTGTCGTTCCTTCGGTTTCAGGATGCTCCTTTTGAAACTGTTCTTTCGAGTCCCTCTCTCTATTTTTGCTATCTAGTTCGTCATTTTTTGGGGTTATCAGTCCATGTTTCCTCTCACATTTCTTCCTAGATTATTGGCTATTGTTTTTTCTTTCTCTGGACCTTGAGCAACCACCGACGACTAGAGTCCATCCTCAGTGCTGAGGACTAGTACCAACTAGTCTAAAATAATTGGGAATTGTATATAGAATTCGGTTCTGGCTCAGCCTTGAGTTTCTGTTCGTTTTTTCCTCTATGTGGATGTGTGGTTTTAATTTTTGTCACCCCTCCTCATCGACGTCGGTGTTGGTTTTATTTGTCTGGGTTCTAGAAGAATCTACTTCTCCTGGTTTATCGGGGCATGGTTGTCCTAGATATGATTGTCATTTTCAGATCATGTGGGTTTGATTTCGGTCTACCTAGGGTTCGGATCCTGGGTCTCTTGTGGATGCTTGTGGCTCAATACTGTCGGGTTCTCGTTGACTGGTGAACCCATTCGCGACTCTTCTTGGTATTAAAAGGCTGGTCCGTCCTTGTTGTGGCTATCGTTATAAGGGTATATTGGTATGATTCGGGTCTTCACTGTCATCTAACCCTTGTAGATTTCCTTTTGTTTTTTATCCTAACTAGGGTTTGCTCCTAGGGTTTCTTGTGGCTGTGTGCAACACATTTCTGTCTCCCATCTTGGACTTGTCGGATTCTTGTTGTCTGGTGAATCATATTTGGACTTCTCCTTTCAGTCCATCATTAATCATCTGTGGAGGGTAGGCAAAGGCTCTCTTGTTTTAAACAGATGGCATATACATTTTGACCCAGCTCGTGAAAGGGTTAAAAAATGACATCTTTGGACTCTGCTGCCTGGGCTTCCATTCCCGCTATGGAATCGTTCTCTTCTGGAGGGCATAGGGAACATGATTGGTCGCTTTGTAGTAGTTGATGAAGATTTTATGAATTCATACGATAAGAGGATGGCCAAATTTTTAGTGGAACTAGACATCTAAAAAGGTCTACCGGCTGAAATTGAAATTCTCTACCGAGAGTGACTATTTTCTCAAAGGCTCGACTATCAGGGCATCCCCTTCAGATGCAGTTGCTACCATGAAACAGGCCATCTGAGACGGGCCTATCTATTTCTACATCAAGGTTCTACTTCCCCAGGTTCTCATCTTCCTTCTGCAGCTCAGCTGTCCCCCTTAACAAATCAAAGGCATCCCCAGGTAAGAATGTCCTCGGTTCCTCCAGATTGTGCTATTGGAATTCTTAAAAATGCTTGTTCCCTTTTCGATGATGCTTCATATTTAGAATTAGTTTTAATGGACACTGTTGATGTTAGAAGGGGCTTTCCAAAAAATCCGTTTACTCCCCTTCCTTTGGATCACTCTTCCCCTCAAAAGACTTTGTCCTCTATCCCTGCTCTTAGCACTGATGGGAGAGGCTCTCCCAAGTATTCAGCCTCCCCACCCAAAATCTCGGGTGATTCTCTTCCATCGTTGTCCCTTCCTCCGTCGATTTCATGCCTCCCTTCTCCTGAAATTACACCTTCTTCTCCTTCTCTTGTGACTCTACCTCACCCTCCTCCTCGGGACAATGATGCCTTATCTGATGTGTTATGTCCTGCTACCACTCCTCCTGATTCCTCTTCTTTACAAACACCAAATATGGAAGGTGACTCCCCCCAACCAATTTTCACTGATTCAGTCTTCCCTCCCCTTGTTAACACTAGTCTTTCAACTTTGGGTACTCCCCCCCATAGCCCTGTCACCTCCCCGTCATTTGTAGACCCATCATTACAAAAATATCTGAACATTTTTTCTGATAAGACTCCTCTGTCACCATCTGTTCTCCCCCTTTATTCCATCCGTTTCGAGAATGTCACTATAAGGAAAAAAAAAATAGTCTACTGATGTTGCGATTCTTGCCCCTGCCCCTTATATGCCATTATCTACTAGACTAAAAAACATGGCTCGTAAGCCTGCTTCCTCATCTCAAAGGGTCCTTAGAGCTTCGACCCCTCTTCAGTTTGATACCTATTGCATATTCTTTCCATGAATGTCTGAGTTTTGGGAGGTTCATGCAAAAAAAAAAATCCTCCGTCATCTGATTTTGTCTCTCTCACCTATGTTGTGCTCCTACAGGAGACAATGACTAGCTCTTACCCAGCCCTCTTTGCCTTCTCCAAGCTGTGTCTGGGTTGGGAATTTTGTGCCCTCAGTTCAAATGGTATCTTGGGGGGAATTTTCTCTGGTTGGAATCCAAAGCTCCTCAGATGTAAATCTTTCCATACTATTATCGGTATCTTGCTTAAAGCTTCAATTCATGGCTCGACCTTCTCCCTCTCTATCCTCAATTATTATGGCCCTTATCTTAATCATGATTCCTTTTGGAATGCTATGGATTCTGGCAGTCTTCTCTCGTTGCCAAACCTTATTCTTAATTGTGATCTAAACTTGAATTTAAATGCCTCTATGTTTTGGGGCACTAGAGTGAAACTTGATACCCTGGGTCCTTTTTTCTCCAAGTTATTCTCCGATCATCAATTAGTAGATGTTGCCCCCTCATATGCATGACCAACTTGGAGGAATGGTAGGATGGGGGAAGAAGGTATATCCAAAAGACTTGATCATTATTTGCTATCGGATCAGCTTATTAGCTCTATTCCTAGACATAGGGTTTGGGCTCATAGATGTGGGATTTCAGATCACTTCCCTGTTCTGCTTGAATGGATGGATCAATAGAATCCCTGCGTTTATCCCTTCAAATTCAGTCAATCTTGGTTAGGGAATGATGATTTTATTAATATGATTCGAACTAAATGGCCTCTTATTCATTTAGATGCTTCGTTGGATGCTATGAATAATCTTTCGTTGAAACTTCGCTTGCTGAAAGAAAAAGTGAAATCTTGGACTAAAGTGGAATCACAAAAAATGAAGGATAAATATGTATTCTTGGAGGATGAAATTAGTACTCTTCTACATTCCTCTCAATCTGCTATCTTAAATGATGAACAACAGTGGAGATTGAGTTTTCTTAAAGTTGATGTTCAAAAGCTGTTAGATCATGAGCTGTACTCTGCAAGACTTCAAAGCAGAGTTACTTGGGCATTGAATGGGGATGCCAATACCAAATATTTCCATGCGGTGGCATCGGCTCAGAAAAATCATAATGCCATCTGGAGTTTACAAGATGAAGAAGGTACCTAGATCTCGGATGACTAGAGCATCAAAGATCTTGGGGTTCGCTATTTTAAAAATATTTTTTCTAATGATCATTTGGCAAATCTTTCTGCTCAGCTTAAGGTCATTCGTCTTTTTCCTTCCTATATCAGCAGGGAAGGAAAAAATACCTTTACTAGTTCTGTCACTCTTTCGGAAGTAGAGAGGGCACTAAAAAATTTAAAAAGAGATAAAGCCCTGGGCCCTGATGGCTGGCCGATCGAATTCTATCTGTCCTTTTTTGATCTTCCGGGACCATTCTTATTCAATACAGTGGAATCCTCAAGACTCATGGGTAAGGTTTCCCCTTCACTAAACTCTACCTTTTTAGCTCTTATCCCAAAAGTCGAACTCCCTGTCTCTTTCGCTAACTTTCATCCTATTTCTCTTTGCAATATCTGTTATAAGATGATCTCTAAAGTTGCGGCCCTAAGACTCAAACCTTTCTTAGACTCCTCTATCTCTCCTCAGTAATTCATCTTTTTGAAGAACCGTTAGATCCTTGAGCCCGTAGCTATCACGCAGGAAGTCCTTCATACTGTAAAAATGAAAAAGAGATGTGCCCTCATCCTCAAGTTGGACTTGACAAAGGCCTTTGACAGGGTTAATTGGACTTACATCCATCTGATTCTTATCTAGATCGGGGTTCCCCTTGTGGGGGTGAATTGGATTTTGGGTTGCATCTCTTCTGCTAACTTTGCTATTCTTGTAAATGGATCTCCTTCTACCTTCTTTCTTTCTTCTCATGGAATTAGGTAGGGCTGTCCATTGTCCCCCCTGTTATTCATTCTGGTTATCGAAGGTCTCAGCCTTCTGATCAAATATGCCAAGAGAAATGGTAAAATCAAAGGGATTAAGATTTTGTCTCATCTCTTCCTCACACATTTACTATTCGTAGATGATGTGATTTTATTTGGTATGGGTTCATATGAGGAATGGATAGCTTTCAAATTTTTACTTGACACTTTTTGTGAGGCCTTTGGCATGTGTATAAATATAGATAAATCCTATTTTGTCCATTACGACTTTGATGCTTCCCTTCTTGGTAGAATAACAGGCCTCCTTCCATACAGATTTGCACATCTTAATCAGGGTTTCACCTATCTTGGTTACTTTCTCAAGCCCTCGGGTTATCTGGTCAAGGATTGGCATTGGCTCATATCTAAATTTGAGAAGTGTATCTCTCACTGGACCGATAGACTTTTGTCTATTGGTGGTCATCTAGTCCTCATTCGATCTGTTCTCTCAAGCATACGTGTCTTCTGGATGGCCCTTATTCTGATTCCATCCTCAATCTTAGATAAGCTCAGAAAATTGATCTTTTATTTTCTTTGGGGCTCCTCATCAAAGCAAAAAAAGTTCCACCTCGTTGATTGGCATCTACTTGTGCATCCTATTTCTTTAGGAGGCTAGGGAATAAAGCACCTCCCAAGTTTCAGTTTATCATTGAGGCTGAAGAATTTTTGGAATGCTCTTAACACCACCGGCATCTGGCATCATCTCCTCTCTGTAAAATATATGAAGAAACTGCCATTGCATACTTGGCTTAGAGAGAAATGTTTCAGGATGCAAAATGTCTCAGTTATATGGAAAGGCTTTCTCAAAACCATGCCTTGGATTGGTAAAGGGATTCTCTAGAAAGTTGGCAATGGTTCAGATATCCATCTGGGTGTGGACCCTATTGTTGGTTTGGGCAGCTCCTTTATTCTCCCAGGTGACTTAAGAGAATATCTGGAAGACCATGGGATTTGTTCTTTAGCTCAAGCAAGAAATAAAAGGTCTTTGTGGATATTGGAAAACTCTTTGGGAAAACTATATTAGAGGGCTGCGATAAAATAGAATCCGTATAAAGGATCTTCATGATATGCTCCTCTGGTCATACAGCAATTATGTGGGCCCTTTAAGTGTAGCTAAAGGATATGACTATATTACTTAGATCTGTAGTTTAGAGGAGTGAAACCCTGTAATTGACTCTCTTTGGAATCTTAATATTCCTATGAAATTATCTTGTTTCATCTGGCTTTTGGTTAAAGGCCAGATTCTTACTTGGGAACAGCTTCAATCTCGTGGGTATCATGGCCCGAGTAGATGCGTTCTGTGTGAGAGGAATTGTGAGGATATCCTGCATCTTTTCTTGGTCTGCTCCTTTACAGTGAATATTTTCTCTCACTTTCCATCTTAGTATGGGTTCTCTGTTCCCTTATTCATCTCTGTCCAGTCCTTTCTGGTTCACTGGTTCAGCACTACGGCACGTTCTGCTGCTTTTAGATATTTACCTTTATTTGCATTCTGGTGTATTTGGCTTCTCTGGAATAAATGTTTATTTGAAAATTGGAAGCCTTGTGTTGATTCTCTTATTTCCAGGGTTGAAAGTTATCAAAATTTATATCCAGTTCCACAAAAATCTCTTAAAAACTAGATTATTGGTCCAAAGCCTCAGAAGGTCTTTCCTTGTGGTTTTTTTGATGGCGCTACTATAGGGAATATAGGAGGAGCAGGTTTTGTGATCTACCTAAATGAAACTCATTATTTCAGTTTCTCATTGGGTTGTGGATGTAGCACGAATACAAGAGTGGAATTATTGGCACTCTGGGTTGTTCTTAGAGTGAGTTTGATGATGGTTCTTCCCATTCATATGATCTTTGGTGACTCGATGGTTATTATTTCATTGCTCAACAGACTTTCAGCCCTTTATATTCCTTCTCTGATGTGTTGGTGTGATGATATAAAAAATATGCTCCATATTGTCCCTCCGGTGATCTTCAAGCATATATTCTGAGAGCATAACATGCTGGCTGACGGCCTCTCCAAAAAGGCTCTGAATTTGGATATGGGCTATGGATCTTTCTTTGAATCATTCGATGGGATGGTCATAGAACATGGCCAATTTGTGCTTTTTTAGCTGCTGAATCCCATTTTGTTTTTTCATCATTTGAATGTTTAGCATTTGATTTGTTCTTCTTTGTCTGTCATGTATGAGACTTTTCAGCCAGGAAGTTTTGCTCAGGAATGTCTGTTTGTTGATCACCTATGATTTTAAAGCATGTTCTGACCTGAGATATCAGGGATGATGAGAAAAGTATGCTAAGATCAGAATTTTGTCTTTCTGTTGGCTGGATGCTTTTGTAGGCAAGATCATTGTATGTCTATGTGCAGATTTGGATCCTATTTTCTTCTCTCAGTCAAGAAGATGGTATATGTATAATATGTATTTTGATTCCTATGAATAACAAAGACTGGTATTTTTTCCTCTGAAAAAAAAAACTCATATTTCAAATATTTCAAATAGTGGGTAGACCCAAGAAATGGGTCCTCTCCCTTTTTCTCTAAAGGGATTTTTATGGAGCAAGTAGTTTAAACCCTAGTTTTCATCCGAAGGAATGAAATCGAGATGAATCACACATATTATTAGTGAAATAGTTTGATTTGTAGATTTAATAGTTTATTAACAAATATTGTAGACATCCATGAGTGTTTTTTGACATTTGGAATCTTATACATAGTGTAAATCCTTCTATCCACTCTTCCAATTATGATTTTTTTTTATGGAATTTGATTCAAGAAAGGATAGTGATTTGGTTTTCAATTTTGGTCCCTCTATCATGGACAAATGTAAAACCCTTATTTTTACCTTTTTCATGTCTAATATAGATTGTGTAAATGATGGAAATATTCTAGTAGATATTCGTAGTGAGGAACTCAAGGGAAAGGGCCGACTAGTGAATGGCTAGGCATGTATGATGTAAATATCTATATATGGGCCATGTGTTAGGCTTAGAATGAAGACATAAATATATGTAAATACTATGTTGGTAAACAATATAATTATATTTAATATGGTTGTGTATAGAGAAGTAGGGGGGATATGATTTCACTAGAGGGGAAGAGGAACGTGGGCCTATGGGAAAGTGAATTAACTTTTTCCAAGTTCCCACCTTATAAATCATATATTTTCTACTATGTTCATTAACTAATCCAATTATCACCTTCGAATTATTAAAACCAATTGTTGAATGCATGTGATAGGTTGGTGGGAAAGTATTCTCATGTAGTCAAGGAAGCATGGGCTCAATATACTTCTTATGCCAATTGTAGGAGTCCTTCACTCTATGGTAAAAAATAATGTCAGTTGTCATTCACTCTCATGTAAAATTTGTTCTACTTATTATGGTGTTCTCTCCATTTAATAATTGGGATAGTTTAAGACATTAATTACAATCGACACTATGAAGAGGAAATTGTAGACATTAAAGTGAAGAATGATGGTTGTGGGTTAGCATATAGAATGAGCACATTACTAAACTCCACCCACTAAAATTTTTTTTCTCTTTTGATTCTCGAGAATCTAGGTATTGATTGTATAGGCTACTCTTTAGATGCATATAGTAGGTTGGAATCTTTATACACACTGAAAATCACTGTAAAGGAAAGGTTCTATGAGGGGATGTTGAGTAGAAAGGGTAGGTCTTCCTTGTGTTATGTGGGATAGTTGAATATATTTTCATGTTTGTGATGGTTGAATAGGTACATATTGTCTAAGCATGATAGAAAATCCGTTGGGTCAAGAGAGAGTGTTGGTAACCAAAATTTGCTCACTAATCTTGTCATAAATTTCATCACCATTATACATCATAATTGGAAAAATTAGAACCATTTTCCATCTCACATCATCCATATGACCTGAGGAAGTGACTATATAAGGATTTACCAAGAAGCTAGTGTAACTTGATTGTATTTATCCTCACTCGGAACCACCTCAAATACATAACGACTAAACAAACATTGAGTTCTAATTAAATGAACTCCAATCCTCTCGAGCCCTCAAATTCAAATCATTTTTCACATTATTGGTTTGTGCTCATACCTTAGAGTCCATTGGCATCATTGGTGTTGGAAACATTAATACGTTAGGGTTATTTGTCTTTGTATAATCTGTAGTATTACTATTCACCTGAGGTGAATATGAAGAAGCATATGGAACAATCCAAGAGACACCTTGGAATATGAAACCAAGGGTCACATACATTGTATATATATGTACATGTGTTGATGAGAAATATGCATAAATACATATCTATCTATTATGCATTTGTGTATGTTAGTCAATTTGATTGTGTTCCATATTGGGAATCCCAACACTGATACAAGAGCGATTGTAAATCTTATGGCCCGTGACTTGCATAATACCCATATTCTTGTGCTATTTTTGAGAGTTAAGGTTCTTTCATATTATTTGTACTGCATTCTACCATTACCTTCCATATCCTCTACATATTTCCTGCTAAATGAATGCACTCTCCTCTGTTCTACATGCACATATGGTTTTCTTTATGGCCTACACTTCCACCTACCATATCTCTTCTTTTAGTATGGAGTTCCCTACCCTTCTTGTACCTGAGATACACTCGACACTCTTGTGACATGGGTGTAATCCAAACATCTAGGCATAGAGTACCATTCAAATCACTAATACATGAGGACCAAGCTGCCTCCTCCACTTTCTATCTTTTTGTTCTCTATAGTGTTTTTCTAGGGATTCACATGCTCATATTTCTTAGAGTAGTCTCATGTTCGAATTTGTGAACAAATTTTGACTCTCTTCACGATAAGTTGAATTCTTCAGTTTGGAGCTAAACATCCATACTCCATCATATTGCATATAATGAGCTATTACATGTTGTTGCATATTGCAATGGTTTGGTTCCTCCACGATTTTCCTTCATGTATTACTCACATCGCAATTGTTGAATGCATGAAGACATTCAATTGAATGGTTAAATGTGTATGGGTGAATGACTTCTTCTTTGCATGATGGTGAGCTCTAATGGCGCAGACTTTCATGGAGATTCACCCTTGGAGAAAGCAATGTGGATTTTCCTAATGGAGATAGACTGTGCTGGGTAGTGGAGACTAGTACCACACTCGATATTGTAGGAGTGTTGAAGCTTCATACAAAATCACAACCACATTGAAAACTAGAACGTTGCTACTGGTGCATTTTTAAAGTAATTCTAGAGCACCAACAATTTGAATGAACTTATACTACTATCATAGATATAAAAGGAACTCAAGGATTTTACTTTATAAACAATATATCTTTTGGTTATTGTGACTCTTTTCAGAGGTTGATCTAATTTCTTCCAAATCTCATGCATCCTTAAGAACAATAGAGATGCTATGATGAGTTCATGCTCATAGGGATGTGGTGTGGATGTAGTTAAAGAAAAAATCATGCACATGGACATTTACCATGGAATTAATGACAAATTTAGGCCACGGTGATGACATTCACACATAGATAATGCCAATAAATAGTCCATGATTGCTAATGACAATAACAAACCACATTTACAAATGTAAGTAATAGAAATGTAGCTAATAATTTTAGAAATTATGTATAATGATAACTACACTCATGTTAAAATATGTGGACAAAAATGAACAAAATTACAATCCTAACCATTTATCTTTAGCATAGCTTATAGAAACAATGAAATACATTTTTCGGCTATGATTTTTATAAACATAGTAATTGCTTTTATATCTTATTTTGTTTTGGCCAATGGACAAAAAAATTACTTGTCAAACACGAAGTAAATATTATTTTTAATTTTTTCATTTGAAGGGTAGAAAATATTCCTATAGTATATTAAACTTTTCAAAATATATCATACTTTTAATATATATGTATATTATAACAAAACTATTTAAATTTTGTTAAATAGTAAAAATAATATATGTTTATAGAAAAAACCCAACTTGTATAAATATGTTACTAGTATGTTACTAATTTTAAGACACATAATTCAGTTAAAATAATATATATTTATAGAAAAAAACTCATTACTCTTTTATGAGTATGTTACTAATTTCAAAACACATAATTTAGTTTTTACTAATTTTAAAACATAAAATAAATCTAGTTATTTATGAAGTTATCAACTATTTATTTAACACATTAACTAACCTTTTTCATAATTTTAGAAAGTAAACTTTCTTAATTTTTTTTTCCATAATTTTTGGAAAAATACTTTCTCAAACTTTATTCTTTTTTTTTCAATCCTTATTTTTTTTCCATAATTTTTTAAAATAGAGCTTTCTCAAACTTTTTTTTTCATAGTTTTTAGAAAGTAAGCTTTCTCATGCTTTATTCTTTTTTTTGGAAAAAGTTTATCTCAGTATAAATCCAATAAAAGGCTCATAAGTAAACCCCAGAGTTTGGAGATCTAGAGATCAATTCTCAATTTTCATCCACGGAGTTTGGAGATCTAGATATCAATTCGCAATTTTCATCCACGGATCAATTCACAGGGTTTCTCACGGCTTGTTCTCATAGCGGATGTGTGGAATTTTCATCCATGGATCAATTCACAATTTCCTGGACACAGTTTCTCATGGCTTGTTCTCATAGCAGTTGATGTACTAGTAAAAGGCTCCACTAGTTTCTAAGGTGTATGTTCTCATAGCTGTTGTTGTACCACTAAAATGCTCCACACGGTGAATTGCCACACCTCAAAATTGGAAATCAGATTTTGAAGGTTAAGGTTTATTTCTCATTCCTCTATCTTGGACAGCTTTCTTGTTTGAATCTTCTCTATTAATGCATCTGTTTGTTATTCTTCCATCTAAAATTTTCTCTTTAAATTCAGGGTTTTCTGGTTTTCTAGAATGAATAACAATATTTGCAATCTCCATGGCATTGGTAGGACTTCCATTTGAAGCAGATCAGTTTGGGTGTACCGTGTGAGCAACTCGTAAATACATGTTTATGTTTTAAATTATATATATATATATATATATATATATATATATATAATTTAATTTAATTATTTATTTTATTTTATTTATATGTTTTTATTTGTTTTCAGTTTTGTCCAGCATAAGGGTATTGAGGGCTCACCTATAATTCTTTTTGCAAACCATTATATGTGCCAAGTAAATGCATTTTTAAATTATTTTTAGTTTTTATAAAATTTGACAAACATATCAATTTTCCCATTCAGATCAATAGTTATTAGTTTTGTTTGTAATGTTTTGTAATTTTTTTTATTAATTTGTCTTTGTTTATATTTATATGGATTTGTATTTGAATAGATATTTTTATCAATTTATAATATTTCTATCAAATATTTTTCTTTACTTTTCTTGTGGTTATGAATGCATAAAATGAAAGTGCATAAATTATAGACAAATAAATTGATAACATAAAATTATGTTAATAAAATTTACACAATAAATTTGGATTTCTTTGACAATAATTTTAGCTTTGTTTCATATATATCTACAGTAACTATACAGTAATATGAAATGAATTTGTTTTATATAAATGTGTGTTTTTGAAAGATTTAGTAAACTTTGAAGAGGTATTCAATATTATTAAAGGGAGTATATCATTCAAATGAGTATAGGGCTGATGCACAATCATGGACTCCTTTAAGGACACTTTAGATGCCACATAATACTGGAATAAACGGAAAACTCTGATTTTAGGTGACAATTAGGGGTACTTCCCTAACTTATTTGAAGATGAAGTAAAAAGAGAAAAGATAGGTAGTTGAATAAACTTTCATAATATATAGCATTTGTGCAGAGAAAATGTGTGCAAATGATTATAAAATTAGTTTCCGTGAAAGTGGGTTTTCAAATTTTCAGCACATCTTAACATATATGCTTGTGCAGGTGCAGCAATATATGAGGTAAATGATGTCCATTTGGGATAAAATCTTGCATAAATATAAAGGACATATGGGCCTAGTGTAACACTATTTATTCAGAATTTTTCATGAATTATTTTTTTTATTATTAATTATTGAAGTCAGAAAAGCTTGAAATTAAAACCTTATGTGCAGGTGCAACACTTTAGGGGCAAAAATTAATGAAATCATTGATTTCTTAATATAAGATCATAGACCTTGATCTCGTCTAGTGCATGGTGATGGAAATCAAAAGTTATATAACAAACAATCGATGTATGTATTTTCAAAAACTAACGTGTGTAATTTAGAAAAATAATTATAAATAAATAAAACATAGTTTTGAAGGAAAAAATTATATATTCAGAATCGTCATTTCGTACTCTATAATATCGTACATTTTCATAAAAAAATATTGTGTATGTCATATCAAAACACGGGATCTAATCTGAGCATATTGATAGAGTTCTAAAAGATAAGCAATAGCCCTAGTTGATTTGTCCTAGCCAATAGGTTCGGTATTCAAAAGCTGCTTCCAAACCTAATGCCAAACCTTAATCCTACCAATTATTTAAATTTTCAAATAACGCATATGCGATATAGCTTATCCATATCGCATATGCGATATGAATAAGCTATATCGCATGTGCGTTATATCGCATATGCATTATGGATTGTTCATATCGCATATGTGATACATAGAATTACATTCAGAGCTAATTTATGTCGTATGGCTTCTAGATTCACAATTTCACTAGCTACTTCGAAGTTGTATGGGTGGTGGGTTCCCACTATAGATTACTTCATGGAAGTTCTTTAATGTTGCTAGCATAATTGAACTAGGTAAATTCTAATGGTGCTATATAGGTAAATTTAAACTAATTTTTTTTTTTCCTAACACATCATTGTTCACCACCCTCATCCTCATCATCATCACCACCCTCATCCTCATCATCATCATCATCACCCTCATCCTCATCTTCATCATCATCATCATATAGTCATCCTCCTCCTCCTCCTCCTCATCATCATCATTGTTCCTTAGCATCGTCATCACCATCACCCTCATCAGCTTCATCATCATCATCATCACCCGCATCTTCATCTTCATCATCATCATCATCACCCTCATCCTCATCCTCCTCCTCCTCCTCATCATCCTTATCCTCCTCCTCATCATCATCAGCATCACCCTCATCCTCATCAACTTCATCATGGTCATCATCATCATCATCCTCATCCTCATCCTCATCATCATCATCTTCAACCTCCTCATCATCATCACCCTCATCATCATCATCATCATCATCATCCTCATCCTAATCATGATCATCATGGTCATCATCATCATCATCATCATCATCATCACCCTCATCCTCATCACCATCATCATCATCATCCTCATCATCACCCTCATCATCATCATCATACTCATCCTCCTCCTCATCATCACCATCATCCTCATCATCATCTTCATCACCACCCTCATCCTCATCCTCATCGTCACCCTCATCAGCATTGTTCATCACCCTCATCCTCACTATCATCACCATCTTCATCGACAGCCTCATCCTCATCATCATCATCACATTCATCATCCTCTTCATCATCACCATCAACCTCATCCTCATCATCATCATCACCCTCATCCTCATCATCATTAACCTTGATCCTCATCATCATAGTTCATCACCCTCATCCTCATC
The DNA here is from genome assembly GCA_001517045.1 of Pseudotsuga menziesii. NCBI lineage: Eukaryota > Viridiplantae > Streptophyta > Pinopsida > Pinales > Pinaceae > Pseudotsuga > Pseudotsuga menziesii. The sequence goes on from LPNX010858699.1 coordinate 152,715, forward strand.
ATCATCATCCTGATCATGATCATGATCATCATCATCATCATCATCATCATTGTAATCATCATCATGGTCATCATCATCATCATTTTCATCCTCAACATCATCAGCATCCTCATCCTCATCATCATCATAATCCTTATCCTCATCATCATCACGTTCATCACCCTCACCCTCCTCCTCCTCCTCCTCCTCCTCATCATCATCATCGTTGTCATCATCATCATGGTCATCATCTTCATCGAAACCCTCATCCTCAACAACATCAGCATCCTCATCATCATCATCATCATAATCCTCATCCTCATCATCATCACATTCATCACCCTCATCGTCATCATCATCATCATCATCATGGTCATCATCACCCTCATCCTCATCCTTATGCTCATCCTGATCATCATCATCATCATCCTCATCCTCATCCTCATCATCATCCTCATCCTCATATTCTTCATCATCATCATCATCGCCCTCATCCTCATCATCATCATCATCATCATAATCATCCTCATCATCATCATCGTTCATCACCCTCATCCTCATCATCATCATCATAGTCATCATCATCATCATCATCATCATCATGGTCATCATCATCATCATGGTTAGATCATCTTCATCGATAGCCTCATCCTCAACATCATCATCACGTTCATCACCATCATCCTCATCATCATCTTCATCATCACCCTCATCCTCATCATCATCAACCTCGATCCTCATCATCATTGTTCATCTTCCTCATCCCCATCATCATCATCATCATTCATCACCCTCATCATGGTCATCATCATCATCATGGTCATCATGGTCATCATCATCATCATGGTCATCATCATCATGGTCATCATCATCATGGTCATCATCATCCTCATCACCCTCAAAATCCTCATCCT
>LPNX010858699.1:159021-170010 GCA_001517045.1 Pseudotsuga menziesii
TATACGATATATCGCATTTACGATATATTGCATATGCGATATGGAAAACCCTTTCCCTCCATCAAAAAAACTAAAATTCAATATCGCATATGCGATATATCGCAGGTGCATTATATCGGAAATGCGATTTATCTTTTATAGAAAATGTAGGGTGGCGTTGTGTTGGCCACCTTTAATGTATCAAAAGACATAATTTGTCTGAAACCGCGCACATAGAATTGTTGGACATGCAATTTTTTATCATTACTTACATAATTGCATAGTTTTGTACAGGTTTGGGTGGATTTCAATGGGGAATGTACGTAATAGAGGAAGAAAGTCAGCAAGGAAGGTGCTTACACTGGAATAAGCAGAACATAAAAAGCAAAAAAAAAGGAAGATTCAAGAAATCGTCGGCATTCATTAGATGAGCAAATAGTTCCCATTCCCCCGCAAGAGATACCTGGACTAGAGGCTAAGGAAGATAATGCAACATTAAAAGAAGCTGGTTATACGGAAGTTGATATTATTCATCCATTAGTAGATGGTCAATCTTCTGAACAGTTCAATAATTATGTTACTCCCGATGCAAATGTGACTCAGCAACAACCATGTTCTGTGGTTCAATCTCCTAATCGAAGTTGTGAGCCGGTAGTGGATGTAAACGTCACTCCAGCATTTCAAACGGCAAGAAATTTTGCATCAAAACGAAATAGAACTCCTAAACGAATACAAGTGGATGAGAGCAGATTGAATTCCATGGAAGGTAAGGTGGCTAAACACACTATCCTTCGTCATTCTTCTCAAATAATGAAAATATATTTTGATAACAAATCCGAAGCCGGTAAATGCCAAATGTTTTTATCTTTGCTTAAATCTAGAAATATGGCAACTGTTAGAAGAAATTTAGGCATAAAAACAATGAAGAATATGGAATCAAGTAATCACATTATTAAATCTCTTGTTGCTGCATTCACATCGATTGGTAAAAAAACTCGTTCAAAAGACTGTAATGTGGCTCGTCGTGTATTGGCTGAATCAATTGTATGTAGATCCACAAGGAAACATCGTTTACTTAAATGCACATCAGAAATTGTTCCTTTACATCCAAAGACTCTTAAAAAATATTTAGTAAGAAGAGACAACCTTGATGTAGAGGGACAAATGGAAACATTATGGGCATTTAGTGGTAGACTGCCCCACAAAGACATGAAGTTAGTCGAAGTAGTGAAGGGCCTAGTGCAAACGTTTTGGCATGATAACACTAGGCCTTCTTCTAACACGAAGGATGTGTTAAAACATTGTAGGGGTTCTCATCACACTGAACCTCATGTTAAGCATTATCTTGACATGACACAAACTCAACTGTTCAAGATGTTTAAAGTTTCCCATGTAGAGCTAAGGCTCGGGCAAAGATCTTTTGAAAAATGCAAGCCTTGGTATCTTAGAATCAATACCATCCGGAACACTTGTTGTTGTAAATACCACATATACATTTGCACATATACATCGTTTTTTGCATCCTAACCATGTGCATGAATGCTCAAGTACAGTACCACCAATTTCATCCAGAGATTTCATCCATAGCCTCATGTGTCCGAGGCAAGATGGGTAGACACATTACTTAAAATAATGTGTAGACGGTTCTTGCAACAATTGTGGTGGGCTATCCTTATGGTCTGATTGCATCCATGAAAGTGAAGATCAAGAATTTGGGAATGCAATTGTTGAGAAGCAGAACTATCAGTATGAGACATATCAGCTAAATGATGGGAAATAAAGCAGGAAGACTAAATTGGTGACTTCACAGGTAAATTCTTGAATATTGACAAATTAATATTCACGTGTACACACACATTTTTTTATGTGGTTTATTGACATATTAATATTCATGTACCAGGTTCGAGTATGTGATTTTATTCTAGAGTTTCGTGGAAAGATCCAACAGTACATTCAACATGTCAATATGGCACGGTGGCAAGATGAGAAATTCAGAATATGCCGGGACACCTTCCCTCTCGGAATAATACTATCAGTGGTTGACTTTGCTGAAAATTACACCCTACAACCACAAAATGAAATTCAAAGTCAATACTATCACTCAGATCACGTGAGCATAATGGTGCATATCACGTATCGACATGGGCAAGATAGCAGTGAAGAGAAAAATGTGATACTAAAAGAAAGTCACTTCTACATAAGTGACAACCAGACCCATGACATCCATTACGTGCAACATTGCTTTAAATTATTCTATGACCACGTGATAGCTATGGATATACCATTTTATCGTCATATCATTTGGTCAGATGGTTGTGCTGGATAGTTCAAGAATGCACGTGTATTTGAATGGTTGTGTTTGTTGCACCTAAAATACAAGGTGCCACATGTATGGAACTGCTTTGAAACTGGTCATGGAAAAGGAGAGCACTATGGTGCTGGTGCATGCATTAAAACTACCCTTCGAAGGGAAGAGATGAAGTTTACAGGTGCTCTCCTTCGAGACGCAGCATCTATAGTCCAATGGTGTGCATCTATCATGGGAGAACAAGCAACAAGGAAACACTTAGTGCAAAGAATATTCTGGGAGGTTACAGATGTGGACCGATCACAAACACCTCGGGTGAACACAGTGCATGGAACTCGACAGTTTCATTCAATTAGAAGCTTAGACAACTCGGCCCTACAAATTTGGACAAGATTGAAGGCTTGCTTTTGCAGTTCTTGTAGCATCGGTGAATGGGATGATTGTGAGCATACTGATACCATTGATACATGGGAACGAGTGACACTTGGTACCAATTTCAACGGGGGCAATGAAATAGACCATTTGGAAGATGATCAGACACATATTTATAGAGACTATGATCACATATCGGATCTCATACAAGCAGGTACATGAGTAGTACCTAAATAAGAAAATGACCCCCTATGTAAATTTTTTACTCGACCTTTGTATAATTTAATTTATGTAGAAATTAGATATGGAAGACCTTATTTACAAAATGTAAATTGTTAACTCAACCTATTTCTTTTCACATGTCAGATATATGCAGTGGTTGCCCCAAAAAATAATGAATGGGGTTCTAACTATTGGTTGGCACATTGCTTAGAGGGGAAACAAACCCTTCTAGAACCTGTTACAGGTGATGAAAATATTGAATTCCAAACCGGCTCGATGGTTATAAAAGGGGAGTACTTCACACTTGCAACACAACAGAAAAGGAAGGGTGGGTATGTATATCAGGATTATAGACCAGGAGCTATTTTATACCACTTCACCAACCTAGTAGTTGGTACAAACATCAAGGTCCACACACTTGCTCAGAAAAATAGGTCACATGTACGATACTTGCTACCTCATATAGAGCATGAAAGATTGATGGACACTATCGGCACCAGAGATGATCCGGATGGCCTACTTGTATGAGTGCATTGTCAGGTGCGTTATTTAAACCATGTTTGCACATTTTCATTGGGTTCTCTTTTCTTTCTTATGATGTTACTAATGTCTATCCTTTGGTGTGCCTAGGATACAAACACCATCTACGGCACATTAGAGGCGCCAAGAATGGTGTCTTTAGACACGACCAAATTTAGTTTGGAAAATAACAAGTTCTCGAGTTGTTGAAATTTACATTTCTTGATGTTTTTAGTTTTATATATATATATATATACATTTAATTAGGAGAGGCAACTAGAAACACATGATCACCATCACCCTGAATGCACCTACTAGGATTTCATGAGTCACCAATACTTGCATGCTGCAAATAGGGTCAATACAAGTTATTTTATGTCCAACTATGGTTTGGAGAGAAATTATGCAATTTAGGAGAGTAGACTAGAAACACATGATCACCACTACTTCAGATGTCCACCTAGGGTTTGGTAAGCAATCATGCAAGTTAGGAGAGTCACCAATACTTGCATCTACAAACACATGAACACCTTGATACCTGCATGCACCAACTAAACACTAAACACACATGTATATCTAGAATTATTTTCCCATGGTAGCTTACATATCAAAGTCATGGGTTTCCTTGATGGTGCATATCAAAGTGATCCAAATTTTAGTATCACAGGGAATCTTATTTTTGTAAATGATATATATAATGCATGTTAGTAAGTATAAAGTTGGAGCTGGCATTGGAACACACAACTTTGGATAATTAATGGCCTCAATGCTCTTGATAAAATGTGCTTTCAACGGTGCTGTAAAAACTCTCTAGGTTTTTGTTCACTACGATCTCACTATAAATTGTCATGGTGTTAAACAAGACCTAATTGGAGTGCAAATACTGCTACTCTTTAGTACATTTATCTTAGGAGAGTCAACTACAAACACTTGAGATCACCAATACTTGCACATGCACCAACTAGGGTTTCATGAGTCACCAAGTTGTGCATGCTCCAACTAGGGTCAAGAAAAGGTATGAGATGTCCAACTAGGGTTTGGTGCGTAATCATGCAAGTTAGGAGAGTGAACTCCAAACACATGATCACCAATACTTGCATGCTCCAACTAGGGTCAAGACAAGGTCATAGATGTCCAACTAGGGTTTGGTGAGCAATCATGCAAGTTAGGAGAGTCAACTACAAACACATGAGATCACCAATACTTTCACATGCACCAACTAGGGTTTCATGAGTCACCAAGTTGTGCATGCTCCAACTAGGGTCAAGACAAGGTATGAGATTTCCAACTAGGGTTTGGTGAGCAATCATGCAAGTTAGGATCGAGTCAACTACAAACACATGAGATCGTGCCAATACTTGCACATGCACAACAACATTATTTGGAACTAAACATTATTGTGGCATGCTCCAACTAGGGTCAAGACAAGGTATGAGATGTCCAACTAGGGTTTGGTGTGTAATCATGCAAGTTAGGAGAGTGAACTACAAACACATGATCACCAATAATTGCATGCTCCAACTAGAGTCAACACAAGGTCATAGATGCACGACTAGGGTTTGGTGAGCAATCATGCAAGTTAGGAGAGTCAACTACAAACACATGAGATCACCAATACTTGCACATGCACCAACTAGTTTCTCATGAGTCACCAAGTTGTGCATGCTCCAACTAGGGTCGAGACAAGGTATGAGATGTCCAACTAGGGTTTGGTGAGCAATCATACAAGTGAGGCTCGAGTCAACTACAAACACATGAGATCGTGCCAATACTTGCACATGCACACCAACATTATTGGGAACTAAACATTATTGTGCCATGCTCCAATTAGGGTCAAGACAAGGTATGAGATGTCCAACTAGGGTTTGGTGCATAATCATGCAAGTTAGGAGACTGAACTACAAACACATGATCACCAATACTTGCATGCTCCAACTAGGGTCAAGACAAGGTCATAGATGTCCAACTAGGGTTTGGTGAGCAATCATGCAAGTTAGGAGAGTCAACTACAAACACATGAGATCACCAATAGTTGCACATGCACCAACTAGTTTTTCATGAGTCACCAAGTTGTGAATGCTCCAACTAGGGTCAAGACAAGGTATGAGATGTCCAACTAGGGTTTGGTGAGAAATCATGCAAGTGAGGCTCGATTCAACTACAAACACATGAGATCATGCCAATACTTGCACATACACAACAACATTATTGGGAACTAAACATTATTGTGGCATGCTCCGATTAGGGTCAAGACAAGGTATGAGATGTCCAACTAGGGTTTGGTGCGTAATCATGCAAGTTAGGAGAGTGAACTACAAACACATGATCACCAATACTTGCATGCTCCAACTAGGGTCAAGACAAGGTATGAGATGTCCAACTAGGGTTTGGTGCGTAATCATGCAAGTTAGGAGAGTGAACTACAAACACATGATCACCAATACTTGCATGCTCCAACTAGGGTCAATACAACGTCATAGATCTCCAACTAGGGTTTGGTGAGCAATCATGCAAGTTAGGAGAGTCAACTACAAACACATGAGATCACCAATACTTGCACATGCACCAACTAGTTTTCCATGAGTCACCAAGTTGTGCATGCTCCAACTAGGGTCAAGACAAGGTATGAGATGTCCAACTAGGGTTTGGTGAGAAATCATGCAAGTTAGGCTCGAGTCAACTACAAACACATGAGATCATGCCAATACTTGCACATGCACAACAACATTATTGGGAACTAAACATTATTGTGGCATGCTCCAATTAGGGTCAAGACAAGGTATGAGATGTCCAACTAGGGTTTGGTACGTAATCATGCAAGTTAGGAGAGTGAAATACAAAAACATGATCACCAATACTTGCATGCTCCAACTAGGGTCAAGACAAGGTCATAGATGTCCAACTAGGGTTTGGTGAGCAATCATGCAAGTTAGGAGAGTCAACTACAAACACATGAGATCACCAATACTTGCACATGCACCAACTAGTTTTTCATGAATCACCAAGTTGTGCATGCTCCAACTAAGGTCAAGAAAAGGTATGAGATCTCCAACTAGGGTTTGGTAAGCAATCATGCAAGTTAGGCTCGAGTCAACTACAAACACATGAGATCGTGCCAATACTTGCACATGCACAACAACTTTATTGGGAACTAAACATTATTGTGGCATGCTCCAACTAGGGTCAAGACAAGGTATGAGATGTCCAACTAGGGTTTGGTGGGTAATCATGCAAGTTAAGAGAGTGAACTACAAACACATGATCACCAATACTTGCATGCTCAAACTAGGGTGAAGACAGGGTCATAGATGTCCAACTAGGGTTTGGTGAGCAATCATGCAAGGTAGGAGAGTCAACTAAAAACACATGAGATCACCAATACTTGCACATGCACCAACTAGTTTTTCATGAGTCACCAAGTTGTGCATGCTCCAACTAAGGTCAAGACAAAGTATGAGATGTCCAACTAGGGTTTGGTGAGAAATCATGCAAGTTAGGCTCAAGTCAACTACAAACACATGAGATCGTGCCAATACTTGCACATGCACAACGACATTATTGGGAACTAAACATTATTGTGGCATGATCCAACTAGGTTCAAGACAAGGTATGAGATGTCCAACAAGGGTTTGGTGCGTAATCATGCAAGTTAGGAGAGTGAACTACAAACACATGATCACCAATACTTGCATGCTCCAACTAGGGTCAAGACAAGGTCATAGATGTCCAACTAGGGTTTGGTGAGCAATCATGCAAGTTAGGAGAGTCAACTACAAACACATGAGATCACCAATACTTGCACATGCACCAACTAGTTTTTCATGAGTCACCAAGTTGTGCATGCTCCAACTAGGGTCAAGACAAGGTATGAGATGTCCAACTAGTGTTTGGTGAGCAATCATGCAAGTGAGGCTCGAGTCAACTACAAACACATGAGATCGTGCCAATACTTGCACATGCACAGCAACATTATTGGGAACTAAACATTATTGTGGCATGGGAACTAAACCAGACCTTTAATTGTCAAATACTGCTTCTCTTTATTATGTATTTATTTTCAGCATGTTTTTGGGAACTAAAGTCATGAGATGTGATTTATGGTATGATGTTGACTTGCCGTAGGGTAAGTCATGAGATGTGCTTTATGGTATGATGTTGACTTGTCATAGGGTAATGTAGAGTATGTTATTTTGTGTACATGTTAGAATTGTACCTAGTATGTTAGTGTGTGTTACTGTGTGTAAACAAGGGTATATATATGTTATTGTACATGTGTTAGAATTGTATTATGTTAAAAAGTTAATCAGTTGATGAGTCACCAAGTTGCATGCTCTGGAATTAGGGTCTTCAGACAAGGTATTAGATGTCCAACTAGGGTTTGGTGCGTAATCATGCAAGTCATGAGATGTGCTTTATGGTATGATGCTAACTTGTCGTAGGGTAATGTAGAGTATGTTAAATTGTGTGTACATGTCAGAATTGTATCTAGTATGATAGTGTGTGTTAATGTGTGTAAATTAGGGTATATATGTTATTGTACATGTTAGAATTGTATGATGTTAAAAAGTTGATGAGTTGATGAGTCACCAAGTTGCATGATTTGGAATTAGGGTCTTGAGACAAGGTATGAGATGTCCAACTAGGGTTTGGTGCGTAATCATGCAAGTCATGAGATGTGCTTTATGGTATGATGTTAACTTGTCGTAAGGTAATGGAGAGTATGTTAAATTGTGTGCACATGTCAGAATTGTATCTAGTATGTTAGTGTGTGTTACTGTGTGTAAATTATGGTATATATGTTATTGTACATGTTAGAATTGTATGATGTTAAGAAGTTGATGAGTTCATGAGTCACCAAGTTGCATGGTCTGGAATTAGGGTCTTGAGACAAGGAATGAGGTGTCCAACTAGGGTTTGGTGTGTAATCATGCAAGTCATGAGACATGTGCTTTATGAGATGGAACAAGGTAGGGTAATGTAGGGTAAGTCATGAGATGTGCTTTATTGTACGATGTTGACTTGTCGTAGGGTAATGTAGAGTATGTTATTGTGTGTACATGTTAGAATTGTATCTAGTGTGTTAGTGTGTGTTACTATGTGTAAATTAGGGTATATATGTTATTGTACATGTGTTAGAATTGTATGATGTTAAAAAGTTAATGAGTTGATGAGTCACCAATTTGCATGCTCTGGAATTAGGGTCTTGAGACAACGTATGAGATGTCCAACTAGGGTTTGGTGCGTAATCATGCAAGTCATCAGACATGTGCTTTATGAAACGAAACAAGGTAGGGTAATGTAGGGTAAGTCATGAGATGTGCTTTATCGTATGATGTTAACTTGTCATAGGGTAATGTGGAGTATGTTATTGTGTGTACATGTTAGAATTGTATCTAGTATGTTAGTGTGTGTTAGTGTGTGTAAATTAGGGTATATATGTTATTGTAGATGTGTTAGAATTGTATGATGTTAAATAGTTGATGAGTTGATGAGTCACCAAGTTGCATGCTCTGGAATTAGGGTCTTGAGACAAGGTATGAGATGTCCAACTAGGGTTTGGTGCGTAATCATGCAAGTCATGAGACATGTGCTTTATGAGACTGAACAAGGTAGGGTAATGTAGGGTTAGTCATGAGATGTGCTTTATGGTATGATGTTAACTTGTCATAGGGTAATGTAGAGTATGTTATTGTGTGTACATGTTAGAATTGTATGATGTTAAAAAGTTGATGAGTCATTTAAATTCTTCCTTTAAGTAAATTGGAAATTCATTTAAGTTAGCACACATGCACGAACCACACATATCATTATATATCACATTGGTCATCCACACATATCATGTTCCAAGACCAAGTCAACCATGATATCATGTTCCAAGATCAAGTAAACCATATATACATGTATAAATTTGAACCTTGCTTTATATTATATATATGTATATAGCAGTAATGTTGTACAAAAATTGCCATGCCACATGGCCATAATACAAAATAGTGGATCAAAAAGTACATCTGTGTGTACACATATGAACTAAAAGATAAATCTATGTACATGCCCTGTATACATTTTTTCTAGTTATCCCCTGTTTTGCTACCACTTCCAGAGTCTTCGGAGAAGTTGAGCTTTCTTTTGCGACTGCTCACTGGTGATCCCCATCGCTGAACAAGAGGGATAGGTCTCATCAGTGGAGACTGTAGAAAAACCAACATTTGTAAGTTAATTTACCAACCTTTAAAAATTCTATATACATTTGTTCAAATTCCTTGAAACCAAAATAACATTTCTACTTACATTATGTGAGTAAGTAATCCGGGGTCCTGGTGCCTCACTGACAGTGACCCTGATTGGGTGCTATTCTTGCACCACTTGCTCACTATCAGGCTTCATAAATAAATATATATATATATATATATTTATATATGCCAATGTCAACAAATATACATGTACCTTGGGGGGGAGAGGGTCACCAATTTGGGTTTCTTCAAGCACCAAATCAAAGAAATATATTTATGTACACAAACGTACAAAGAAAGTGATCTACATACTTGCTGGCTCGTCAATGGTGGGCCACCAGTTTGGTGCTCTTCACACACTGGTGCCTCACTAGGGGCCTGCATATAAAGTAGCATATATATGTCAATTTCATATAAAATAGTGAATCAGAGACATATATACTACCTGGAAGGAAAATGATGAACTACCAAAGAAAGCAAAACATACATACCTATTTGGGGGGAAGAGGTGGATTGACAACAACCTCGATTTGGTGCTCTTCAAGCACCACTGTCACAACAGGTTCCTACATAAAGTAACATATATGTCAAAGCGATATGTAAGTTACAAAATGATTTTTCCAAACAAAGAAAAACATAATTAAAAGCATATATAATTAAAAGCATATTTCAAATAATACCTGTGTCTGCGAATCTACCTCTGCATGAGAGGGAATAGGCTGCGAGACAATATACTCATCATGGGAAACCTACATAAAACATGATACATGTCAAAATTAGGATACATATTGAATGTTACTTGATCAATTTATGTACACAAATTTACAAAGAAAGCGATCTACATAAACATACCTGCTGGCTCGTCAATGGTGGGCCGCCAGTTTGGTGCTCTTCACGCACCGGTGCCTCACTAGGGGCCTGTATATAAAGTAGCATATATATATGTCAATTTCATATAAAATAGTGAATTAGAGACATATATACTACCTGGAAGGAAAATGATGAACTACCAAAGAAAGCAAAACATACATGCTTGTTTGGGGGGGAGAGGTGGGTTGACAACAACCTCGGTTTGGTGCTCTTCAAGCACCACTGTCACAACAGGTTCCTACATAAAGTAACATATGTCAAAGCAATATGTCAGTTACAAAATTATTTTTCCAAACAAAGAGAAACATAATTAAAAGACAATATATAATTAAAAGCATATTTCAAATAATACCTGTGTCTACGAATCTACCTCTGCATGAGAAGGAATAGGCTGCGAGACAATATACTCATCATGGGAAACCTGTATAAAACATGTTACATGTCAAAATTAGGATACATATTGAATGTTACTTGATCAAGATATGT
>LPNX010858703.1:19918-40924 GCA_001517045.1 Pseudotsuga menziesii
TCGGAATGGATGATCGTCTCCTTACCCATCAAGTATTGCTTCCACTTCTTGACACTCTGAACCAAAGCATACAACTCTTTGTCATAGGTGGGGTAGTTGATCGCTGCTTGAGTAAAAGTCTCTAAATGGTAGCAAATAGGCTTGCGGTGCTGCATCAATACTGCCCCCATGGCATATCCACTGGCATCTGTCTCTATCTCAAATGGCTGTTGCAAATCGGGCAAGGCTAGGACTAGGGCGGTGCTGATCTTTCCCTTCAATGTGTCGAAGGCTTTCTACTGCTTACCTCCCCACTGGAAGACTTTCTTCACACTTGTTAAGGCATGCAAAGGCGATGCTATGTATGAGAAGTTTTGAATGAACCTCCTCCAATATTGAACAGATCCTAAAAAGCTTCTCACTTCAATAGCGTTAGTAGGCTTAGGCCAATTGACAATTACATCAACTTTTGAAGGATCAATTTTTAAATTTCCACCTCCTACAATATGACCCAAGTAAACTAATGAAGTTTTGCCAAATTCACACTTTGACAATTTTACATACAATTTCTCTTTTTTCAAAGTATCTAATACTTGCTTTACATGCCCCACATGTGCTTCCCAAGTTTTGCTAAATACCAAGATGTCATCTAAGTATACAATGAGAAAATCATCTAAGAATGGCCGGAAAACATCATTCATTACCCACATGAAGGTTGCAGGTGCATTGCAAATCTCAAAGGGCATCACCAACCACTCAAATAGACCTTTCTTGGTCTTGAAGGCCGTCTTCCACACATCACTTTCTGCAATTTTGATCTGGTGGTAGCCACTGCGCAAATCCAACTTGGTAAAGAACACAACATCTTTCAACTGGTCGAGCAAGTCATCTATGCGAGGAAGTGGGTATCGATTCTTAATCGTGATCTTGTTGAGAGCGCGATAGTCAATGCGCATCCTCCATGTTCCATCTTTCTTCATCACCAACACAATCGACGAACCACATGGGGAGGAGCTGGGTCTGATCACTCTGTGGTCCAACAAGTCTTGAACCTGCTCTTAATCTCTACCATTTCAACTGCGGACAACCTGTACATGCCCACATTAGGAAGAGGGGCATCCAGCTGGAGATGAATCTCATGTTGAATCTCCCTTTTGGGAGGCAAACCTGTAGGTTCCTGAAATATTTCATCATAGTTAGCCACAATATCAATCATAGCCTTTTTATGAGAAGGATCACAACCTTTGAAAGCATCGGATGCTTCAACATATTTTGCTCTCACAACCATGAGCATGTATCTCTTATTAGTGTTGATGAGCCTCTTCATCTGTCCTGCACTAACAAAAGTGGTGTTAGCCTTCATACTGTGAGCTCTCACGATGTACTCCACCCCATTTTTGGTGAGATGGTACTTGTTCTCGTGACGGAAGAATACTGCTTTTCGATCATACAAGTATGGGCTTCCCAATATGATACCACAGATGTCAAGAGGAACAACATCTAATTCCACCTCATCAATCAACTTTGAAGCAATAGAAAACCTTAACCTACATTGCTTAGTCACATGTAGCTTAGCATTATCACATACACATCCAAGAGGATAAGGCTTGGGGTGACTCTTTAGTCTGTATGCCCAACTTCTTAACAACTGATTTTGAGATCAAATTTACTCGAGAACCCGAATCAAATAATGTTTCAATCTTTGTATGCTTAGACACAACTCTGATGTGAAACAACTCACTTCTTCTTTTATCATTTTCTTTAGAAACATGAGTAGAAATTGAACCAGTATGAGGAGTTTTTTTACCTTGCATTCCCACAACTGTAATCCTGGTTTCGTCACCTGAGTCAGAACCCAAATCTCGCTGCGCTGTTGCAACGGTATTTTTCTTCTTTTTGCCTCCATAATGCTTTGGCCTCTGTTCAGGATGCAACTTCCAACAACTTTCTTCATCATGCCCATCAGTGTCGCAATGTTTGCAATGGAGCTTTCCTCCTTCCTTCTTAGCAGTAGCTGTCTTCTTGCTCTTGTCTTTCTTTTTTGACTTGTGGTTGTTGTTGGGCTTGAAAGGCTTCTTCGGATGGTCTTCTTGCAAATGCTTCCCCCTGCTCTCAAGATGAGTAGCCTGAACACTTGCTTCGTCCACACTAGTAGGATTCAACAACAACAAAGTATGGCGTGAATAATGATGAAGAGCACCAATGTACTTCAAAAGAGTGTTAGGAGAATCTAAAGAAATATTCAACTCTAAATCTTTCTTTCTAAATTCTTCAGTAAAATTCTGAACACTCTGACCCTTGCCTTGTCTAAAACTTTGCCAATCCATCATAGCCTTTTGAACATAACCCAACAGATATAATTGCTTACGTAAAGCAGAAATGAAAGCAGACCACGATGAGAGAAGATTACCCATTTGTTTGCTACCTTGCTGAAGCTTGCTTTCCCACCATACAAGTGCGTTGCCTGTCAGCCGAATTGAATCCAACTGAATCTTCACATCTTCTTCTTTGATCTGCTGGACTCGGCAATAGACCTCAATTTTCCTTATCCAACTGTTCAACTTCTCTGCATTCGCTTCCCCATTGAACATGGGCAAATCAAACTTCACATTGAGCTTCAATAAGGTCTTCTTTTGAGGATCTTTGTGAGGAAACTTGGGATGCTGAGAATGAGATGAGGAAGAAGCACTTGAACTTGTGCTTGAAGCTGAAGGTGAAGAGGGAGGATCAGGAGGCTCTTCGCCACCTCCTCCTTGGTTAACGGAGGTGTTTCCTTCATCCTTCACTTCTTTGTCTTCCTTCTTTACTTCACTGTCATTTCTTTCTTTTGCCATGCATTCTTCATAGTCTGCAAACAACTTGTATACCTTGTCGGCCATCATGTAGAAGACCTTGTGAAATTTTGCCTCCATCTCGATGCAGGAACCATTAGCATCCATCTTCCTCCTTCGGTGTGCACGTCCAATCTCGGAATTGTAAGGCTCTAATGTACCCTCACCAGCTTGTAGTTTAGCCCTCGTGAGCATCCACACTCACAATCCAACATCAAATAGACCTGCTCTGATACCACATGATCCGAAAACAAGATCTTTTCTACTCTATGATGTTAACATGAATTGCATAAAGAGCATGAAAGAAGCTCACAAATCCATAAGAAGAGAACCAAACAGCATAGACAATACACACATAAAGACAACAAGTTGATAACGGAGTTCGTCCAGGATGGACTACATCTCCGGGCCTACTTCTCAATTGGAGGGCGATCTATAATCTCAGCATGAAGGCAAAATACATCACAATGATACAATGATACCTTGGCGACAATGGTCAGGAAGAGAACCGCTGCCCAAAACACAACAAGACTGCTTCCAGCAACTCCGAAGCCTAAAGACAGTGTAAAATGAGTATAAACACTCATACCTTCGTCCTGCAGAGCTACGCAATCTCCCTTCTCTCCTTTAGCTACAAAGTCTCCACTCCAAAGCATGAGTGGCAAATGGCAACTAAGGGGGCTTATATAGCCATGACTTGCCCCTCTTCACATTTTCCTCATGTTCTCTTTGGTTACAACAAATTTTCCAAGATTGGCATCTTGTTTCAACTTCTCAAGTTTTGGTTGGGTTCACTTAAAGCTCCTTTTATCATGTAGTTGACATAATTAACAACTATGCCAACCACATACCCAAGTATGGCATTAATAAAATCTGGTTGTAAAACTACCCAACCGAACTATGTATAAACCCAAAAATTTGTTATAACAGAGAAACAATTCTCAACCCACTTTTAACCCAAACTCCATAGTTTATAATTCGACATGTGCTAAATGCACTGGGCTTCAAGTGGCATGGGTTGTTGGGCTGTCCATTCGGTGCATACCATGTGACCACTCCATAAGCCATCTAACCGCAACGTATCCTCCGTTGGGTCCTGCTCGCAAGGATTAGCAATAGAACCAGGGGTCGGAAATGTGGGAGCTCCCCTCGTTACAAGTGGTGGATTTATGTGGTGTGGTCGTTACCCCCGCGCCGACACCTCCGCTTTGAGCTCCCGGCTGTGTGACTGTGTGGTAGGACCAGGGGTCGGGGCTAGCCCCAACACCTTTTTGCACCCATATAAACATTCCTCCAAGTTTAAATACAAGAACCGAACCACACATACCAAGTAACACTACTAGCGCAGTTGGTAAAGGTGTAGAGATAGGGTATGGGAGGTCAGGAGTTCGAAACCGGCGGAGCAACAACATTTTGGTGAACTTCAATCAATATTGGCCAATCCGGTGCTGCCACATGGCAGTTCCGGATTGGTCCACCTCAACGCCCAGTCAGCTGCCAACTAAGTTGCGCAGTCACCTCCGTACTGAGTACACGTGTCGCATTCGGATTGGTCCGTACTACGGACTGGATTGCCACCTCATCGCCCATACATGACATGTGTCACATCCTAATTGGACCGTACTGCCACCTGTCTGTCCGTACAACTGACATGTCATCTATCTATATTGTATCGATGCCACGTGTCACCCTCCCAATGGTGCCACTTGGCACCCCCCATTTTGCCAAATTTCCTTGTTTCATCAATACAACAGAACGCGATAAATTTCTCATACGGAGTCCGTTTGAGGTGAAACGAACACCGTTGGAATCGTCTCGACGAGCTTTTTGATCTGACGCTAGTTTTGCTGAGATTGGAGGGATTCAAAATTTTTGCCTTTTTGGATCCTCCTGGATCAATCCCCTTTTGCATCTAATTTTGCATCTCGTTTTACGTCTTTTTTTGCATCTATTTTTGTGCCTAATGTTTCATATTTTTTTACATCGTTTATTGTGTGTAAGTTTTCACCTAGCGTTGCATATTGGTTGATGTTTTTTTTTGCATCTAGGTTTGCGCCTAGTGTTGCACCCAATGTTGTTCCTAGTTGTCCGCCATGTTTGTGTCTAATGTTTCATCTATTTTTGCGTCCAATGTTCCATCCAATGTTATGTCCCATCTTGTATCCAATATTGTGTCTAGTTTTATATCCAACTTTTCATCACATCTTGCATCCAATATTGTGTCTCATTTTAAGTCTTGTTTGCACCAAGTGTTACTTCCAATTTTGCACCTAGTGTTGCACCTAGTTTTATGTCTAGTGATACACCTAGTTTTGTGCCCAATTTAACATTCAATTTGATGTCCATCTAGGAGTCCACTTTTGCGTCTAATTTTGGGCCTAGTATTGTTGGAGACATTTACCATGATACACACTCTTTTCGTCAAATTAGCCTAGTTAAACCACTATCCTAAGTATAATTGACATTAATTGACTTCAGTGGAGCATTAATTTCCATCATCCAGTCACACCTATCCTTACCTACAGTCAAGGAGGCTAACATAGCCTTCTCCTATAGTCAAGGAGGCTAACTGGAGCACTCCAGGGGTGATCTGAGTGATATTAATGCACCTAATTGCTAACTGGTGGTTACAATCAGTTCAACCAGTCAGTTAAGGTGCCTCCTCTCATTAAATATATTATTTAATGATTATTCAATGATTATTTATTATTATTTAATGAACTGGAGTCAACAAGGTGCCTCCACCAACTTCTGATGGTCAGTTCAGCTTCCGTTAACCTCATCGAGGTTCATTGGAGTCATGGAGCACTAGCACTTGATGATTGGATTGCTATGACATGTGTTTGATCTCCTTTAGTTGACATTCAGTCATTTATTGCACTCTGACTTCAGTTAGGGTTTGGTGAGTCAATTAGGGTTTTGGTCAAGTGGTTAACTGTGTGAGATTGAATGGTTGAGAGTCAGTTAAGCTAGACTCACTCACTGAATTCGAATTTTCTCCTTAGGTATTCAAATTCTTCATGGAGTTAAGCCATTGCTCAGCATTGGAATTGTAACCCATTATTGTTTATTAAATATACAGAGAGGAAACCATTTCTGGTTTCGATTATTTCCAATTCATGAATATTTGTTAATTATTATTTGATGATTTTGATTCCTAGTTCCTAGATCATGTGGAAGAATTAATATGGTATCAGAGCTTATGGTGGGATGAAGAACAGTCTCTCAAAAACAAGATTTTTGACAGATTTCTCCATGAAAAGTGAGCAATAGCTCAAAATTCCAGCACTGCACCAGAAGCCAAGGCTTACCACTCAATATCCCAAGTAAAGAACTTGTTGATCAAGCTTTCTTGATTGACTATGCTGGGTGTGATGAAAGCCTAGAATGTGCAGGTTGTCTGACCTTACGGTGCCCCCTTTTTTTTTTTTTGCAGGTCTTAACAGGTACAACTTTGAATGGAATCATCAATCCCTCTTCTCACCCCATTCACAAGCTATTCGAAATGGAAGTTGAATATGATTGCATCTCTAAAGAGACGAGGTCTCTATGAGATGTCTATTGGAATTGGAAAAGAGTCTTATGAGAATGAGAATGACTGGATAAATGACGGTGATAGAGCTTATGGAGCAATAGGTCTGGCCCTTTCTCCTAGCTTGTACTACCTTATTTGTTCTGCTGAATACCCAAAGGAAGTCTGGACAATATTGGATAGAACCTTTGGCAAGCACAATGAGGATCATAATAGTACTTTGGAGATCACAACCAACACCACAAGAGTTCTTCACTCAAAATTCTCAGCCTCTACTCTCTCTGATGAAGTTGTTCAACATGAAGATGAAGCAGAATCTTCTACACAGTCAATTCGAATTGAAGAAAGTCTCCATGAAGTGACTCCTTCTCCTGATGCTCCGGAAGTTCATGAGATCTCTGATATCTCATCTTCTCATATTGCTGAAATGGAAGAAGACATTCGAATCTCTGATATTGAAGAAAAACACTGCTGCACTTCCATGCAAACATTCACCGGTGATTTTCCTTTGAATTCTGTGCAAAATTTACTAGTAATTGCTTCCGAAAGTGAAGAGAAATTTGATTTTTCTCCCTCTAATGTTGCTGCTGGTGTGAAAATATGTAATACCTTGGATATTTTGGAAAAAATATTAGATTACAAGAGTGATCATTTCACTCCCCATGATCTAGATCTTCCAGCAAAATCCTGCAGGATTGCATGCACAAAAATTCAGAATTTTGAAGAAGAAGAAAACTGTGCATCTACCCTCTCAGTTGACCATAATTTTGGATCTGATATGAACCTTATTGGATCTGATATGATATTATTTGGATCTGATCTAATATTTCTTGGTTCAAAATTTCAGGTTCATAAACCTTCAATACTACTTGTAGCTGTTCTCATCAACGGTATGAAGAAACTAGTACCGTAAGTCTCCTACAAAACTGTTGCTGGGGATTTGATTTGATTTCATAGTTTTGGATCTGTTGTGAACTTATTTAGATCTGATTTACATTCTGATCTGATATTATTTTGTTCATATTTTAAAATCCAAGAGCTTTCAGCCACGCTTGTAGCTGCTCTCACCAATTCCGGTGTGAAAAATCAAGTACCGCAGTTCTTCTTCAATTTTGCTGCTGGGGATTTGGTGTTAGTTTCCTCTTATGAGGTTGCTGATATTTTATTTTCTGAATCATTAGATATTTCTAAATATATATCACATTATGGAGCTCAAGCATTCACTCTCTAGAGTCCCAGGCCCATTCTCTACCTTTGGTCACAAGCTCATCTCCTCACAGAACTAGAAAAGAGGAAGACATTCTGCATCCGCTTGGACACTTGATCCTAAACATTGGGGCTGATTTTACCACTCATGGTTTGCTGTTCAAGGATTAAACATATCAGTTTCTTGAGTGTTCCACACATGGTTCGAATCCTCAAGAACCTTTGCTCTCTCTTCAGATGATTTCAGTTGCTCTACATGGGTCCAGTTTTCACCGTGCAGCTACTTATATTTCTGATTCAGTTGAGTGCATTGTTCTTCTTCCAAAGTGGAAGATTCCTCCAGACATATTCATTTAGTTTAGATTCAGAGGTTCACATGCACAGTCTCAGGATGCTACTGCATAGAAGAACCAATTCTTGATTTACTGCTTAGTTTGAGGGGGGGGTATTTTTCCCATGAGGTTTTCCCCGTTTCCTTGGTTATATTAAGTAGTTACTTTATTGTACAGGGTGACCTATGGCATTTGTTTCCGGGGCCCTATCATTTTTATGCATCTATGTTTTCTGACTCTTCCTGAGTATAGCTTAAGGTGGGATGTTGGAGACATTTACCATCATACACACTCTTTTCGTCAAATTGCCCTAGTTAAACCACTATCCTAAGTATAATTGACATTAATTGACTTCAGTGGAGCATTAATTACCATCATCCAGTCACACCTACGCCTACCTATAGTCAAGGAGGCTAACATAGCCTTCTCCTATAGTCAAGGAAGCTAACTGGAGCACTTCGGGGGTGATCTGAGTGATATTAATGCACCTAATTGCTAACTGGTGGTTACAATCAGTTCAACCAGTCAGTTAAGGTGCCTCCTCTCATTAAATATATTATTTAATGATTATTTATTATTATTTAATGAACTGGAGTCAACAAGGCGCCTCCACCAACTTCTGATGGTCAGTTCAGCTTTAGTTAACCTCATCGGTGTTCATTGGAGTCATGGAGCACTAGCACTTGATGATTGGATTGCTATGACATGTGTTTGATCTCCTTCAGTTGAGATTCAGTCATTTATTGCACTCCGACTTCAGTTAGGGTTTGGTGAGTCAATTAGGGTTTTGGTCAAGTGGTTAATTGTGTGAGATTGAATGTTTGAGAGTCAGTTAAGCTAGACTCACTTACTGAATTCGAATTGTCTCCTTAGGTATTCAAATTATTCATGGAGTTAAGCCATTGCTCAGCATTAGAATTGTAACCCATTATTGTTTATTGAATTGACAGAGAGGAAACCATTTCTGGTTCCGATTATTTCCAATTCATGAGTATTTGTTAATTATTCTTTGATGATTTTGATTCCTAGTTCCTAGATCATGTGCAAGAATTAATATGGTATTAGAGCTTACGGTGGGACGAGGAACAATCTCTCAAAAACAAGACTTTTGAAAGATTTCTCCATGAAAAGTGAGCAATAGCTCAAAATTCCAGCACTACACCAGAAGCCAAGGCTTATCACTCAATATCCCAAGTAAAGAACTTTTTGATCAAGCTTGCTTGATTGACTATGCTGGGTGTGATGAAATCCTAGAATGTGCAGGTTGTCCGACCTTACGGTGCCCTTTTTTGTTTTGATTTGCAGGTCTTAACAGGTACAACTTCAAATGGAATCATCAATCCCTCTTCTCACCCCATTCACAAGCTATTCGGAATGGAAGTTGAATATGATTGCATCTCTGAAGAGACGAGGTCTCTATGAGCTGTCTATTGGAATTGGAAAAGAGTCTTATGAGAATGAGAATGATTAGATAAATGACGGTGATAGAGCTTATGGAGCAATAGGTCTGGCCCTTTCTCCTAGCTTGTACTACCTTATTTGTTCTGCTGAATACCCAAAGGAAGTCTGGACAATATTGGACAGAACCTTTGGAAAGCACAATGAGGATCATAATAGTACTTTGGAGATCAAAAAGAACACCACAAGAGTTCTTCACTCAAAATTCTCAACCTCTACTCTCTCTGATGAAGTTGTTCAACATGAAGATGAAGCAGAATCTTCTACACATTCAATTCGAATTGAAGAAAGTCTCCATGAAGTGACTCCTTCTCCTGATGCTCTGGAAGTTCATGAGATCTCTGATATCTCATCTTCTCATATTGCTGAAATGGAAGAAGACATTTGAATCTCTGATATTGAAGAAAAACACTGCTGCACTTCCATGCAAACACTCACCGGTGATTTTCCTTTGAATTCTGTGCAAAATTTACCAGTAATTGCTTCCGAAAGTGAAGAGAAATTTGATTTTTCTCCCTCTAATGTTGTTGCTGGTGTGAAAATATGTAATACCTTGGATATTTTGGAAAAAATATCATATTACAAGAGTGATCAATTCACTCCCCATGATCTAGATCTTCCAGCAAAATCCTGCAGGATTGCATGCACAAAAATTCAGAATTTTGAAGAAGAAGAAAACTGTGCATCTACCGTCTCGGTTGACCATAATTTTGGATCTGATATGAAACTTATTGGATCTGATATGATCTTATTTGGATCTGATCTAATATTTCTTGGTTCAAAATTTCAGGTTCATAAACCTTCAGTACTGCTTGTAGCTGTTCTCATCAACGGTATGAAGAAACTAGTACCGCAAGTCTCCTACAAAATTGTTGCTGGGGATTTGATTTGATTTCATAGTTTTGGATATGTTGTGAACTTATTTAGATCTGATTTACATTCTTATATGATATTATTTTGTTCATATTTTAAAATCCAAGAGCTTTCAGCCATGCTTGTAGCTGCTCTCACCAATTCCAGTGTGAAAAATCAAGTACCGCAGTTCTTCTTCAATTTTGCTGCTGGGGATTTGGTGTTAGTTTCCTCTTATGAGGTTGCTGATATTTTATTTTGTGAATCATTAGATATTTATAAAGATATATCAGATTATGGATCTCAATCATTCGCTCTCCAGAGTCCCAGGGATTCTCTACCTTTGGTCACAAGCTCATCTCCTCACAGAACTAGAAAAGAGGAAGACATTCTGCATCCGCTTGGACACTTGCTCCTAAACATTGGGGCTGATTTTACTACTCATGGTTTGCTGTTAAAGGATGAAACATATAATTTTCTTGAGTGTTCCACACATGGTTCGAATCCTCAAGAACCTTTGCTCTCTCTTCAGATGATTTCAGTTGCTCTACATGGGTCCAATTTTCACCGTGCAGCTACTTATATTTCTGATTCAGTTGAGTGCATTGTTCTTCTTCCAAAGTGGAAGATTCCTCCAGACATATTCATTTAGTTTAGATTCAGAGGTTCACATGCACAGTCTCAGGATGATACTGCATAGAAGAACCAATTCTTGATTTACTGCTTAGTTTGAGGGGGGGTATTTTTCCCATGAGGTTTTCGCCGTTTCCTTGGTTATATTAAGTAGTTACTTTATTGTACAGGGTGACCTATGGCCTTTGTTGTCGGGGCCCTATCATTTTTATGCATCTATGTTTTCTGACTCTTCCTGAGTATAGCTTAAGGCGGGGTGTTGGAGACATTTACCATCATACACACTCTTTTCGTTAAATTGGCCTAGTTAAACCACTATCCTAAGTATAATTGACATTAATTGACTTCACTGGAGCATTACTTGCCATCATCCAGTCACACCTACGCCTACCTACAGTCAAGGAGGCTAACATAGCCTTCTCCTATAGTCAAGGAAGCTAACTGGAGCACTCTGGGGGTGATATGAGTGATATTAATGCACCTAATTGCTAACTAGTGGTTACAATCAGTTCAACCAGTCAGTTAAGGCGCCTCCTCTCATTAAATATATTATTTAGTGATTATTCAATGATTATAGTTGTTTGTGGTTATTTTTAGAATTTGTAAAAAAATATGTAACTTAATCTTGGTTAAGGGATTGGAGCCTTTTTCTAATCCGGGCTAACATATTTCGGTCTTTGGATGTTGTGGAATACCTATATATTGTATTGTGAGGATTCATAATGTAATGACGAGAATATAAGAGGTGTGGCTCCAAGGTTTTCTGGTTTTTCATGGTTAAGGGTTTCCAGGGTAAATCTATGTGTTTATGTGTGAATGATGTGTTGTGATCTCTATTTTGCTTAAAAGAATTTGTATGCTTCGCTTCTCTGCACAGGTTTAAAATTTACATGTGGTATCAGAGCTCGATTTTGGCATCAGGGGGACACCTTTGCTGCTAAGGGTTTGACACAGTTGATATATCTCAGGTCTGTGATAAACCTGGGTTCAGTGGGAGTTTTGTAGTGTTGATTTTTGCATTGAAAGAGAATGGAGAGCACTTCAAGAATCGGTATCGAGAAATTTAACGGTCAAAATTTTGAGCTATGGAAGCTCAAAATGGAGGATCTTCTGGTAGATCGGGAACAGTGGATTGTTGT
The DNA here is from genome assembly GCA_001517045.1 of Pseudotsuga menziesii. Lineage (NCBI taxonomy): Eukaryota > Viridiplantae > Streptophyta > Pinopsida > Pinales > Pinaceae > Pseudotsuga > Pseudotsuga menziesii. The sequence goes on from LPNX010858703.1 coordinate 31,881, forward strand.
GGATCTGGGTACGAAACCCACTACAATGTCACAAGATGATTGGGATAAATTAGAAAGAAGGGCGAGGAGTACAATACGATTGTGCTTATCAAACTCTGTGTTGTTGAACGTATCTAGTGAGGATAGTGCAGTAAAGCTATGGGAAAAACTAGGGAGTTTGTATCAATCAAAATCCCTTGTGAACAAGTTGTTTCTGCAAAAGAAGTTGTTTCACCTCATAATGGACGATAATTTCATTGTAATAGAGCATTTGAATGTCTACAATACTCTGGTAAGTCATATAACCTCTGTTGGTATTAAAATGGTTGAAGAAGATAAATGTATTACATTATTGTGTTCTTTTTCGGATTCCTCGAACAACCTAATTGTTGCAATAGGTAGTGCTCGTCGGGCGACCTTAAAATTTGATGAAATTGTATCATCCCTACTATCAAAAGAGATGAGGTGGAAAACCATGGATAATCATAGCATGGATTCCTTGTCTGTGAGAGGTTGCCCCTAGGAGAGAAGCAAAACTAAAGGACATGGGGGGAGATCTAAATCTAAGGGTAGATCTAAATCCCCAGGAAAAGGAATAAGGAAGTGTTGGAAATGCGGTAAAGTTGGGCAGTATAAAAAGGATTGCAGATCTAATAATGTTGAGAAAGCAAAGGGATATGAGGATACCCCTTCCACAGAGGCGAAGAACTCCTCAGAAGAAGGAGGGGATGTGTACCTAGCTTCCATGGGTAATACTTCAGAACGTGATATATGGCTGATTGACTCAGGTGCGTCATGTCATATGACCCCTCATAAGGAGTGGTTCTGTGAATATGAAAACTACAATGGACAAGATGTGTACTTGGTAGATGATTCACCAGCCAGTATCATTGGACGTGGTAGAGTCAAGCTAAAACTGAAGGATGGAAGGATTAGAACTCTTCCTGGAGTGCTATCCATTCCAAATCTAGCAAGAAACTTGATATCTATCGGAAAGATGGATGTTGCAAGTGCAAAGACTGTGTGTGGAGATGGCGGTTGCAAAATGGTTCGAGGATCAATGGTATTGATGAGGGGAGTTCGGTATGGAACTCTGTACAAACTATTGGGAAAAACCATCATCGATGAATGTAACAATTCTGTTGTGCTAGAGGAAGGAGGTAAAGATGACAAAACTCTTACTGCATCAGGAGAAAAGACAATGCTATGGCATCATAGATTGGGGCATATCGGAGAAAATGGACTTTGAGCATTACAAGGTAAAGGTATGGTTGAAGGTATGACTGATTGCACTCTGGATTTTGATTTCTGTGAACATTGCATATATGGAAAACAAAATCGAGTAAGATTTGCATCTGGTGCTACAAGAGAAAAGGGAATTCTAGAATTAATACATAGTGATGTGTTTGGACTTGTTCATGTTCCATCATGAGGAAAATATGTGTATTATGTTTCATTTATAAATGATTTCTCAAGGAACATATGGATTTATTTCCTTCGAAAGAAATCTGAAGTATTTTCCAAGTTTAAAGAATTTAAGGCTCTTGTAGAAAATTGGTCAAAAAAGAAAATAAAGGTGTTGAGGACAGATAATGGTGGAGAGTTCTGTGGGAATGAATTCAAGGACTTTTGTAAGAAGTGCGGTATAGCAAGGAAAAATACTACTCCATACACACCTCAACCAAATGGAGTTGTTGAAAGGATGAATAGGACGTTGATGGAAAAGGCAAGGAGCATGCTAAGCAGTGCTGGGATAGGACAAGAATTCTGGGCAGAAACAGTGGAGATAGCATGTTACTTGGTAAACCGATCACCCACATCAACATTGATTGATAAAACTCCACAAGAGGTATGGACTGGTAAGAAGCCCTCTATTAAGCATCTAAATTTTTTTGGTTGTGATGCTTATGTACATGTTCCAAAGGAGAAAAGGAGCAAGTTGGATAACAAAGTTGAGATGTGTATCTTTATTGGCTATAAAGATGGTATGAAAGGGTATAAAATTTGGAATCCTATAACTAAGAAGACTGTTTACAGTCGAGATGTTGTGTTTCGAGAGGTCAAAGAAGTCCCCAAACAGGAAGTGAATCCAATGGAAAAGGAACCAGAGAAAATAGAGTTTCAGTTAGAAGGTGAAGAATATGACTCAATAGAAGAATCAGAATCAGAAGAAGAAGAACCTCATACTCCAGTTTTGAGGAGATCATCTCAAGAAATAAAGCAACCAGAAAGGTATTCCCCTCCTAATTTTCACTCTCATTTTGCTATGTCTATTACTGATGATGATCCTATAAATGTGAAGGAATTTGTTAATTAATAGGATAGTGATCTCTGGAAAAAGGCCATGGATGAATAAATTGATTCCTTGGACAAAAATGAAGCTTGGAATCTAGTCCAGTTACCAACTCGGAGAAAACTCGTTGGGAGAAAATGGCTATTTAAAAAGAAGTTGAATGCAGAAGATAAAGTGGATAAGTATAAATCCCGCTTGGTAGCAAAGGGATATTCTCAGGTAGAGGGGATTGATTTTGGTGAAATATTTTCTCCAGTTGCAAAATTAACTTCTATTAGATTTTTTATTTCTATTGCTGTTGCTTTTGATCTTGAAGTAGAGCATATGGATGCGAAGACAATCTTCTTACATGGGGATCTGGAAGAAGAAATATACATGAAACAACCAGAAGGGTTCATAGTAAAGGGAAAGAATGAGTTGGTATGTAAACTAAAGAAGTCCATTTATGGTCTAAAGCAATCTCCAAGGATGTGGTACCAAAATTTTGACACATACATACTTGGATTGGGGTTTGTGAGAAGCAAAGTTGATCACTATGTATATTCCAAATAGGTTGGTGATAATTTCATTAACACAGTTATGTATGTTGATGACATGTTGTTGATTGGAAACAACAAAGATGTTATAAAGGAGGTGAAGTCTCAACTATCCTCCAAGTTTGATATGAAAGATCTCGGTGCTACAAACTTCATTCTGGGAATGGAGATAAGAAGAGATCGTGCAAAAAAAATGATTAGTTATATCAAAGAAAATATGTTGAGACGGTACTAGAGAGATTTAACATGTAGGAAAGTAAGCCGGTCAAGGTTCCTATTCATGTAGGTGTAAAGTTATTTGTAGAGCAGTGTCCCAAGACACAGGAAGAAGAAGAAGACATGTCACGGGTTCCATATGCCAGTGCAGTTGGTAGTTTGATGTATGCAATGGTATGTACAAGACTAGACATTGCTCATGTAGTGGGAGTTTTGAGCAAATATATGTCAAAACCAGGAAAGGAGCATTGGACAGCTATAAAGAGGGTCTTCAGATATTTGCGTGGCACCATAGATTATGCAATCTACTACCAAGGAAGACCTGGACCAGACAGAGTAATAAATGTACATGGATTTGTTGATGCAAACTAGGATGGATACCTTGATCATATAAGATCTAAAATTGGGTATGTGTTTAACCTATTTGGAGGAGATATCAGTTGGATGAGCAAGAGACAAGCTGTAGTTGCACTCTCGACTACAGAAGTTGAATACATGGAAGCTACTCATGCAAGCAAAGAAGTTGTGTGGTTGCAAAGATTGTGTTCAGGTATTGGGTTTGTACAGAAAGGTGTAAGGTTAGATTGTGATAGTCAAAGTGCAATCTTCCTGGAAAAGAACCCTTCTTATCATGCTAAGAAAAAGCATATTGATGTGCAATATCACTTTGTGAGAGATATGGTTGAAGACAAGAAGGTGCTGCTGGAGAAGGTTGACACCATGAAAAATGTTGCAGACTCATTAACAGAGTATGTTAGTACATAGAAGTTCTCTTGGTGTAGAGAATCTATGGGCATTGATGCCCTGAACCTGTGACTTTATGAGTACATGACTCATTGCTATGCAAAGGAAACAACAAGTGGGAGAATGTTGGGTATATGTTATATTATTTGCATGTGCATATGGAGGGGAGGTGTGCATGTCAGTGCTACAGATTGGCGATCCCAAAAGCACCTTCGACGAAAATGACCGATAGGCCGTTTCTGATGCGAGCGCAACGAGCAAATTTTTTTGGCTATTTATAGCTGTTTGTGGCTATTTTTAGAATTTGTCTAAAAATATGTTACTTAATCCTGGTTAAGGGATTGGAGTCTTTTTCTAATCCAAGTTAACGGATTAGGGTATTTGGATGTTGCAGAATACCTATATATTGTATTGTGAGGATTCATAATGTAATGAAGAGAATATAGGAGATGTGGCTCCAAGGTTTTCTGGTTTTTCCCGATTAAGGGTTTCTAGGGTAAATATCTGTGTTTACATGTGAATGATGTGTTGTGATATCTATTTTGCTTAAAAGAATATGTATGCTTTGCTTCTATGCACAGGTTTAAAACTTACACTTGATAATGCTTTTTAACAGTTAATAGGGTAAGTTTAATTTGGATTGCCCACTTATATGAAGGAGGAATATGAAATGATACTTGAAAATGGTGGAAAATCTACTTTCGCTGGTAATATAATGTTGTATTATCCCAAAATCAAATATCCATTCATTCTTAACATTATTCAGATGCATTCCCTTGCTCCAATCTAAAGACTCAAACCCAATGAACATGTATCAACTTAAATCAACCTCAAATGGATGCTTTTTAAACCAATGATCCCCTTCACTCGGAAATCCTGTTGCCTCTGCGATTAATCCCTTGGTCAATTCAAATGTAAAAGTTTGGAAATTTATGGATGAACCTGAGAAATTCTAAGCAAATGAACAATTGCATTCAATATTTTAACCCATAATTCTCTCGAAGAAGGAGTACCAACCTACATCCTTAAAACATTTAAAGCGCATTTAGGAATTTCCTCTGCCCATTTCATGTTGATCGATTCAAACCTACATAGTTTACCACTCTTATTCATGTTATCAACACCTTCTTAGTCTCAATTTTCTGCAATGAGCTCGAACCAAGTTAATGTATAGATGTTTTGATTCTTCAAAGCCAACAAAAACATGAAACTAGGGCATATCATTAATCTTTTAATTTCAATGTATATGACTTCAATCATGAACTTGACAAATGTACCATATTTCCTTACTCAAATATAGGGAAATTATTTCATTAAAAAGCATGTATGATTTCGAGACAGGTATCGAATCACTAATTTTCATGATTCAGTGTTCCGACAATGCCAGTCTATATAGGCTCCATTGATTATGCTGTCGGAATATGTCAAATCACACAAACTAACAAAACATTGATAAATCTTCATAAGATGGGTTAGTAATAACAAAAATTATGCATTTGAAGACTTTAAAAGAAGATTTAATAAATATAATCCAAGCCTTAACTTATTACGTATAATGCATATGTACATAAAAAAATAAACATGACTACAATAAAAAGGGTCTAAATGCTATGACTAACTTGTAGAGAGAAAGTGAACTAAAAATAAAAAATAAAAACAAGAGATGGAAAAACCGAGGGTACAAATCCAGTACTAACAACATGAACAATCAACTAACCATCAATGATGCGTTATGCCTCCCCTTTTAAACTTTTCCCTTGCACCCAATACCATACTCTAAAACCATGGCTTAGAGAAAACCATGGGACAAGTCTAGTTTTCCCTTACTTAGCCAATACCATGGAAAAATGCCATGGGTTGAATCACAAAACCATGAATTAAGTAATTAATGGGCCAAATTGATCCACTACCTCCATAAGTGCACCCTCTAACCTCATTTACCACTTCTTCCCCTTTTCTAGCCAATTTGAACATCTCTTTTCCTTAAGTTCACTTAGCTGTTTAAGGAAATGGTCAAATACATTGGATAATTATTCCATTTGGTCCAAAAACCTCCTTAGGTGCCTCTTTGAAAGAACTAACTCATTTAATGCATGGATGAACTCTCCTAGGTCCCATAATGATCATGTTCACACCTTGTACCAACCTTCTGTGCAACCACCTTGTCCTAATTTATCTTCAATTTTAACCCTAGGACAAAAACCGTAGGCAATATATCAATCTTTGCCGCCTCCTAGATAATTTTTCAATAAAATTGCATAGGTGACTTCGGCCAAAACACCTTAAAAACAATTCGGGACATGACAATTTCAAAAAAAGGGAAACGTTTGAAAGTACCCATCAATATAAAAGTTTCTATCTGTTGAAATTCCTATGCTATAAATTTCAGCTTCTCATCCAAAATATTGGAAATATCATATAAATTATAATCAATCACTCATTCACATCACACACTCATTTCTCAACCATGCATGGTGATGAGTGATGACGGACAACTACGAGGTTTTAGCCATTGAGAAGTGATTCTAACTCCCAAGTCACTTGGGTCTGCAGTGTGAGGTGTGACAACGTGTCAATGTATGCGGTTGTAACAATAGAGAATCACTACTTGTATACTACCAAGCCTTAAATGGGCCCAAAAATTTATTCCTACTACCTATGTGACCCTAGCTAATAAATTCCACTCATTTTTCATCAAAAATATATTCGAATGGTCGGTTTGATGATTCCTCCTCTATAAGACTTTATTTCTTGCATGAATTTTGTGGACTCATGGAAACTCTAAACAAGACTCAATTACATGCAACTACAAATATTGGCATGTAGCTAGGATCACAAACTGTGCAAAGGTTGTTTTATGCATTGATATAGAGAGGTGGTACTAGGCACACGATATGGAGAAATAATGAGATAGAAAATACATTTGGACGAAAGCACCACAATGGTTATAAATAAAATTTTAAAAAAATGGTTCAAGAATAGTCTTCAATTTGATGGACGACATGATCGTGATGTAATCTCCCTTCTTCTTCCAAACATTTATGATTTCTTACCACATTTATCCTTGGTGATCACCACCAAAATAGTATAAAAATTACATGTCTTTACATCCTCTTCCCTTTAAATCCTCGTCTCATAGTCATAACTAAGGATTATTACATGCATGTGCATTCTCATCTTATATTCTCACTTGGGCACACAGAAAACCATAATATCTCAATGTGTTAAGATGCAAAGAGTAAGAAACAACTATAAGTAAGTCTTATATTAAATTTACCATCTATGTCGTTAATTCAGACTATCAATTGAGATTTGACACGTTGGATTGTTGTGATGTTCCTATCACTCCTTACCAATGTGATTGCAAGGCACTCCTTGAAGGTCAAGTCCATAATTTTATGTATTCTTCCTCGTTCTCATATATTTTAGTAAGACAATAAGGAGTGTAGTGGCCTGCATCAACATGTAAGATGGTTTAAACATAGAGGTATATACATTAATTGTTTTCATTAAATAACTTAAATTTCTTACAAAGAGTGTCGATTCACTAAATCATTGATTGATACAAAACACAAAAAATTTAGAGCCATGATCTCTTTATTACTCACACCTAGAATTTCTTAATTCCAACATTAGTAAAATTCTTCTCGTGTTTTGGTTCTATCAAAAAGCAAGATTGTGGAGACTTGGACATGTAGTGAGTTGCAAGGCTCTAGATGACTTAAGCTTGATTCCATTGTACCTCCATCCTGTACCTATATGTTTTCACGACAAGTGTTAAACAACAAAATTTGATGCCCCGACCACATTGATAATATCCTTTCTAACCTTATGTAGGATCTTCTTTAATGTTTTTTGAGTTGTGTATTATTTTCTATTAGGTGCCCAATGCCCATCATTCTTACATCTCTAAGGCTTGGATGGCTTCCCTCTTTCTGGTTTGAATTAAATTTTTGTTTGGTTTCATCTATTTTTGTTGTTGTATGTTTATTATACCCTCATTTTTCTTAGTGGCTTCCTTCAGTGTACATAGTTAACAATAAGTAATTCTATCATGGTTATGTTTTTTTTAAGACTATATCTAGTTACAACCTACTACACTATGAATAAGATGAGGGTGATGCCCCAATGTGGTTATTGCTCACTCTAAGTAGTTTTTTGCACTAAGAGGAGCAAGGAGAGATGTTGTAACTTAAAGTAATGTACCAAAAATAAAATAAATTAAATTAAAAACATCTATGTTAGCTCATAAAATAAAAATTATGAAAAGTAATTAAAAAAATCATGAAGTAAAATAAAAAATAAAAACTTAAACTTAGAATTATAAAGCAAGAAATGGATCTCTCTCAGTACTTGATAGATTCAGGTTTAAGATGGATCTATGTTGGTTATGTATAATGAAGACTACTCTAACTTATAAAAATACAATATAATAGAACCCTACAACTCCCTTATTTTACTTAACTGTAAAATTAATGTTACACATGTCAAATTAGGTTTTATTGAAAAGTTATCATTTGTTCATGTTGATATTAAGGAGAGCTCAATAGTTTAAGATTGTAAAATTTTGGAATGAAAATATTCTTTGTTGTTGCATTTTTTGGAAGAGTTTAGTTAATTTATACTTGTCAATTGAAGTATAATTATTTCTATTTCTATTCAACTTTGAAGGGCTCTAAGCATATATGTCCGTCAACTTTGAAGGGCTCTAAGCATATATGCCCTTCAAATTGAAATTGAGATCCACCCTTCAAATTTTATCACTTCTCATTAATGATCAAATTTAATCACTCCTCATTAATGATCAAAATTGATCACTACTCGCTAGGATGCCACTAGTCGCTACTAGCTAGGTTACCACTAGTAACTAGTCCCATATTTTTCAGTCGTCTTTTGGTCATTTGAACGATGAATCTGTACCCCATAGCTCAAGCTTTTGGTCATTTCAGCAATGAATCCATACCCATACCCATCATTCCTAAATGAGATGAAAGATAAAAAGTATTTATATATTTTTTAAAATCTAAATTTATTTACCTTTTAATTAATAAAAAATAAATTTATTTAACATTAAAAATTTGCATTTTTTTTTAACTTACAAGTCAACAATTTATCGATTGCAATATAACCTGTCGTGGAAAGAAAATATAACTTGCATGCCACAGGATAATAAGTGTGTTCATGTAATCATTTGGAAGTAAGAATCTAACAATAGTGACATGTTTTATAGAATTTTGAATAGGTGACGTTTTACGAAAGTTGCACAAACTCTATTT
>LPNX010858703.1:41877-54781 GCA_001517045.1 Pseudotsuga menziesii
GAAGGGCCAGCGCTGATCGGGGCAGCCACGGAGTTCATGGCGGCTGCAACAACAATCGGAGGGCGAGCTGGAGGCCGCAAGGGCGATCTGGAGGGCGATCTGGAGGCGGAAGGCGAACTGGAGGGCGATTTGGAGGCCGCCATGGCAAAGGCCACGCTGGAATGTGCCGCGAGGGTGGACTGGAGCCGTGAGAGTGCTGGAGGGGCGGCAGGAGGCCGAAGCCCTCAGCAAACCTAGACGCGAGCTTCAAACGCCGTGAGCTCGCTCCCCGTCCTCGAGAACTCACAAAGTTAATGTTAGATAGTGTTGACATTTTTATATCCATGTTGAAAATGTGTTGGTAAATGATTAATTATTAGAGGGGGAAAATGTGCTCTTTTATTTTAAAATTAGTAATAATTAGCCTCGAGGGTAATTTAGTTGGTTGGAGTTCTAGTCCAAAGACCATTAATATTGAGGTAGGAGGTTCAATTTTCATGAATCCAACTCTCTAGATCCTTTGGGGCTGATAAAGTGAACCACACAAGCAAATAATAGTAATAATTTTAAATTAATAATATTCTAATTTTTAATGATTAAATTTACATAATAATGAAAGAAGGGTATTCTAACTTATTTTTAAACATAAGAATGTTTTCATTGAAAATGATTAGAAATCATTTTTCATAGTAATAAAATTGTAAATATCAATAATTCATTTTACAAAATTATAAAAAAAATTCTAACATTTAAACACAATAAATTTAATCATTGATTTATAATTATAACTAAAAAGGAAAATCATAAACATTTAACCTACATTCATATTGAATATTGAATTTTATTATATAATCATATTATAAAGGTGTATATCACAACCAATTTGTAATGTGTTTTAAAGATGCATGTCAACCAATTTGCAATGTGTTTTGCATTTTCCAATCTTTGTTCAAGGGGCAAGGTCCTTTAGTGACTTCCATTGTGCATCTCCCGAATTTCCCTCTTGCTTCGCTATCCCCCAATAGTAATTCAAACATCGTACACATGATATGAGATCTCCATGAGCTTTTGCATTGATAATTATTTCAATAATATCATTTTTCTTCCTTACTTGTCCCCACACTAAAAAACCTAATTCTCATCATTCATGCAAACAATTCACAACTTCACAACTGGGTTAACAAATAGATATCCATCGTAAGATTGGTTTAAATGAATGAATTAAAAGTGGAGATGCTTCAAGGTTTCATGTAGTTGTTTTGAAAGTTCAAAAAATCCAAACCATCAAATGAGGTTTTCAAATTCTGAAATACCTTGAATTAGTCATATTAATGTTAAAATTTGCAATCTTATCCATGAATATCACAATACCCTTTCATATTTGTCAAAGTTAATTAAATGGAAATTTAATTAACATAATAATAAAAAAATCTCACAGTTTTAATTAAATCGAAACTTACTTGACATAAAAGGGAGTTTACCACATGGTTTCTTCTCTAAAATTCAAAACCTAAAAAAAAGAAAACTTAATTAAAACACAATCAAAATCGCTAATGTGACATCAAAATAACATGTCAAAACTTCAATAAAACAAAATAAAAAAATGTTGATTTAACATTAAACAACCATTTATGAGTCAAGGAAAATAAATGATCTTATTGATTGGACGGAAAGAAGAGACGTGGACTGGATCTGCCTAGAAATTCTGCCAAGCTAGTAGCAAATATTACAATGTATTCACAGTGCACCAAAGTGAAGGTACTCCATAAGGGTAAACAATACTCAGCCTGTTGCAGAGCATTTAATGCGACTACAGCAACTGCAGGAGGCATGCCAACCTTTGTATTAAAAGTGTTTAAGATCTAAGGGTTGGCAAGGGTTGACACCTTTATATAGGGTGGCACGTGTATTTGTGGCTTAATGTTTATTTAATAGTAATTGATGATGGAGTTGGCTAATTTCTAGACTATTTGCATTGTTTCAGTTTAGTTTGGTGGGAATCCAACAAAAGGATTTGTTGTTGAAAATGAGATTTTTAGTGTTAAAATTGCAATTTTTATTACAGAAATGAATTTAGAACCTTTGATTACTCTTAGGCACCTAGATTATGCAATTTCAATCACTGAAAACCACTCTTTGAGCAATTTCCACAAAATTTTGGCAAAAAAAAAACCAAATTTTAGATACAAATAGTTTTTTTTTCCAGAAAGAAAAAAGCCTGTCCTTGTTATTCTTGTAAGAATCAAAGGTCATCTATACAATCTTCCCACAATTGGGTTACACACAGCCCATTGGAGTTCTGCCAGGGCGAAAGGCATCACAACAGCTAAAAGATCCCATCAGAAAACTGTCTCATCATAAGAGGACTGTCATCTCTCATCCACATCTACCGAGTGCCAAAAGGCACTGATCAGCATACTAAAAGTGAGCACTCATACAAAAACAAGACAGAATAGGGGAGAAATCCCCTTTAACAATGTCAGAAGAGCTGTAAAGTATCCCGAGTAACCAATTGGTTCTCAAAAAATTCCATAAAACTGCCTTTCCCCTGAGGAAAGGAGAGTGCATCTTTAGAGAGACGGTCAGCCAACCGATTGTTCTCTCGGTAAATGTAGGTGAAGGACAAATCCTAGAAGCTAGAAAATAGTTTTTTTGTCTCCCTGCACCAATGAACCAGATCAGTCGGGGAGAGATGAGTCGATCCCTTCGCCCAATTGATGATTACTAGTGAATCACCATAAACATGGGATAGGGGGATCTCCATCATTTGGGAGGTAAGAAGAAGTGCCCATAAGCTGAGCAATTCCACTTTTGTGTTGGTGCCTTGTTCGACCCCCAGCGAGAACTCCAAATGGTGGTAATCATTTAGATGTATGCAGAAACCCACACCAGCTAACATACATTTTGATGTGCAATCAAAGTAGCCACAGGGATAAATCTTGGAAGGGGGCTTCCCCAGAATTCTGCGAGATAGTTTTCCTGTGACAGTCGAATGGGGAAGAACCTGAACTGAAGTAATAATTTGGCACACAATACTGTAGATATTCCTGCCAATGCCTTCAAAGATTACCTGGTTGCGAGCCTTCCATATAATCCACATCATGTGGAAGGGAAGCATTTGGAGAGACGTGCTTCTCGGAAGCTTCCCCATCCAAATAATTAACATATTGCTGAGAGGAACCTAAGGTGTGAATGCAAGAAGATTTAAATGTTCGCAAACCTGTTCAGCCACCAATTTCCAGACAGCACACAATGAGAAAAGGTGCTCAACAGTTTCTCCATTTTCGAAGCAAAGAACACAAATACCTGGGCCTGATTTCCCTTTTTTCTGCAAATTTTCCCAGGTGAGGATTCTATTTCTGAGTGCTAACCATATAAAACATGAGATTTTATTTGGCAGGGCTTTATTCCATAAATAGGAGTCAACAGGAATTGATACTGGGCCCAAGGAAGAGTTTACAATGCAATCGTATGCAAACCTGGCAGTTATGGAGCCTGATTCTTTGTTGTAGCCCCAAACAAGTTCATCATTAACGTCTAAGAGACAGATACCTGCACCTGATAATCCTACAACATAATCAGTCCACATTGAATTGAAAGAGCCCTCGAGGCAAAGTTCATCAGCTGTAAACCAGTAACTCTGAGCATTTGAGAGAGTGTTATGAGCCTGCACAAGAGTGCAGATATCCATATCCTCCAAGTAGGATTTGAGGTCTTCAGGGAGGTAGGAAGAGGTATGAGATCCCACAATTGGATCAATACCAATCATTATACTATCACCGTTTCCAACCTGCCAAGCCAAATGTGAGCCCAACCAGGGGAAAGAGTGGATGAACCCTCTCCACATGACAGATACATTTCGGCTATTGAAACTTTTGTATCTGAACCAATCTGCCACAGATCGCAATTTTATATATTTGAAATGCAGAACTTGAAACCATAAACCTCTAGACTGAAGGATTCTCCAAAAGGCTTTTAAGCGTAGAGCCAAACTGAACCAGACAAGATTTTTTATTCCCCAGCCTCCATGTTCCTTGGGCCAAGAAAGGTCCATCCAATTTGCCAAATGATATTTTCTGTTTGTGTCAGAGGAACCCCACAAGAAGTTAAAAGTGATTCTTCTGAGAATCTGGAGGATGGAGACCGGGAGTGGAGCAAGGCCCATCCAATACACTGGAATACTTGACAGAACAGATTGGACAAGGATCAGTCTACCCCCAAGTGAGAGATACTTAAAGGTCCAGTGACTTATTCTATTTTCAAATTTTTTAATAATCCAGTGCCAGTCAGAGACTCTGTAGCCAACTGGTTTCAGAAAAAAACCCAGATAGGTGAAACCAGATTGGATCTGCTTCATTTTATATGGAAGGCTACGAGCAAACCTATTTTGACAGTCAGGTGTGAGATTATGATATAGGAAACAAGATTTGTCAAAGTTGATCCTCATTCCAGAGGCTTTACAAAAAGTCTCCAAGATGACTTCAAACGCAGACCAGTCAAGTAGGGTACCAGATCCCAAAAGGATCACATCATCCACGAAGAGAAGGTGGGACATGACAAGGGAGGGTGAGAGCTGAATACCCCAAATGAGACCATTTGTTCTGGCATCCCGGATGAGGAGACTGAGGCCCTCAATGACTAAGATGAAAAGAAGAGGTGATAACGGGCAACCTTGACGAATACCACGGGAGGCTGGGAAAAATTTTGATGGGGTTTCGTTGACCAAAACCGCAAAATTTACAGAAGAGAGACATCCCATGATCCAGTTCACAGTGAGGAGGGGAACTCCAATTTGAATCAAGATCAGTCTGACATAGGTCCAATCAACATGGTCAAAAGCCTTTGTTTAAAGTTTAGCTTACTCTATTGAAGATAGGGAACGGCTCCTCATCGACCGTGGACATACTACAAAGTGACCAAAAAACCAAGCTTAATAAATGCTCTTAAAACTTAAGAAAACCTCTTTCGAGTTAGTCTGAAATGAATTTATTTCGAAAAAAAAACTTAATGAAATTGAGATACACTAACTCAACATCAAAACCATTATTTTCGCGAACAATAATAATCACATGAATGGCATGGCACGATAACACCCAACGTGTATGGGGGGGTGTGATTATGCATTTTCGACCCAAAGTATAGGGAATTAAAAATCCTTTTGGATTCGGACCAATAAAGGTGAAGAAATTCCTTTTAAATTCGGATAAAAAATATCGTTCGGACTCCGGAGATATCTCGGTGAATTTAAAAAAGAGTTGCATGACGACGTTACGAAGAAATTGAAAGGAATCACGGTGGCCGAGGGATGTAATAATATAGTTTTTTATTAATTGAAAAATTTCGACACTTCAAGAGATATTAATTTAAAATTTTGACACCTATGAGTATATATTATATATATTTAGTTATGAGTTTTGAATTTGGATAAAGATAACCTTAATCTAATTATCTAATTTTGAATTTAGACCACTAATATACTACTTCAACTACCCAGTCAACCATAGTCCCAAAAGGACAGTGTAATGGTTAGTACGCTTGCATGACTGACAATTGACAGCAGTTGATGTAAAAAAATAAAAATCAACCACACAGAGAACAGGAAAAAGAGAAAACATCAATATCATAATCATTAACATTATACCTTGATGTAACGTGATATTCCAAAACCACCAATAAGCGTAGGGCACTTTATTATTGAGATGGGTCATGTACAAGATAAATGTGCTAAAAGCATCCCAATGGGATATCATGGTGATGATAATCTAAAACTCTTAATTTCTAATTTTTAATTTTTACAAGGGTTAGGAGATAATTCATATTCCAATAATGTTTCTTATTCATTATAAAGTAACTAATAAATATTTATTGCAATTTTTTAAATACAATTATTTTTAAGATATATATTTTTAAATTAAGTTAATAAATGAGTAAATTCTTGGTTTTAATATTTTTTAAATTAAATTAATAAATAAATAAATTCTTATTTTTAATATTTTAAATTTAATAAAGGTTTTCTGAAAGATTTCTAATAGAATTTTGCTTCCTTATAGACCGTCAAAAAATCAAATCTATCATTTCAACTGATTTATTTTTTAATAAAAATATTAAATTAATATATTATAATAAACATTAATTAATAATATTAATAATTATCACTATTACCTATATTACCTATTCAACGTATATGATAGATTTTACCATTTAACTTGTATGATAGATTTTACCATTTAAGAAATCTAATCCAAAACACTTTACCAAATTTTAACTTAAAAAGCATCGTATAGAAAAACTTTACCATAATACAATAACAGAATGAGACAGACATTATGGGACCCTACCCTTCAAATTTGATCCGTGACTGACGGAGTGCCTCATAAACTGGACAGACTTTCCCTCGGGAGGGGAGCTTGTCCAATGCACACCATCAGAGCCTATCCAATGCACACCGTCGGATAATCTGACGGTGTGCATTGGACAGGCTCCCCTCCCTTATAAACTGGACAGACTTTCCCTCGGGAGGGGAGCCTGTCCAATGCACACCGTTGGAGCCTGTCCAATGCACACTGTCGGATAATCTAACGGTGTGCATTGGACAGGCTCCCCTCCCGATGGAAAGTCTGTCCAGTATATAAGGAAGGATTGCCCGTGACAGACAGTATGCAGGCCGAGCAGACAGCGTGCAGTGAAGGACATAACGCAGAGAGACACCACTAGGGTTTCATTATATATTTCGACGTCCTGTCAATGGCCGTCCTGTCAACGCTTCCAAATCATTTTGTCGTCCAGCAACGTCCAGTTCATTCGTTTCTTTCATTTTTGACTGTTCGATTGGATGACGGGCCATGGAGAGTACGTCGTCGGGACTCGGGAGGGTGCAGGTGCCAGAGGTTCATGGCATAATGGATGGAGCCAGGGTAGGGGAGGGACTCGGCAGTCGGGAGGGTATAATGATAATGGATGGATGGATCAGGGTAGGGAGGGTGTAGGTGTTAGAGGTTTGGGTTAAATTTGTTTGAAAAGGTGTAAGTGGTTTAGAGATCAGCCAATTTTTGGATGGAGCCTTATGAACGAGTTTTTAAAGACTTCACAAACTCTACGGCTCAGTTGATAGCTTTCGCCTATTTTATTATCCACATTACTCAGAAATTGTCATTTCAACCCTGAGAACTGTGAGAAGAGTGTTGTGTGTTGTAAAAAAGTTGAGAAAAGTGACACACTGATCGGTGCGGTGCAGTGAGGAAAAGCCATTGAATGCAATGGCAGAAGGAAATATTGATGTTGTAGCGTTTCCGCTGCTCTCACGGGGCCACATTATACTCTATATGCGACTGTGTGAACATCTCTCAGCTAGGGATCTCAATGTCATCTTCGTCACGACTCCTCTGAATGCCGAGCGCCTTCGCAGCGAGCAAGTGGATGGTTCGCGTGTTAGGCTCATGGAGATCCCCATGCCTGCCGCCCCATGGCTGCCCGAAGGCGTCGAATGCACCGACCGCGTCCCCAATCATCTTCAAGAGTTGTTCTTTGGTGTCATGGAGGAGACCCAGCCGTCTTGCAATGGAAAGAAGGTGCAGAGAGAGCAACACAGTACGGTGGGTCTTCTTTTCAAGATCTGGATAGACTTGCATTGTTCATTCGTAACAAATCTATTTCATTTTCGTTTTGTTTTCAAAAGCTCTCACACAATCTCTCGAGCGCTCGATTAATCCATTAAGAGGTCTGTTGAAAATTTTATTAAGATCATTGGAGCATAGAAATTGGCAAAGCTATTTATTGAATTTGGCAAGAGCTATTTATTGAATTGTAAAACATTTAATGTTGTTGCAGTAGATTCAGGTTGATGAATAGAGTTCGGTTCATGACAGTTGGATTCGACCCTGCTATATTTAATTGATTGGGTTTAAGATCTCAAGTTGACTACGCTATGCTTTGCGCTTACATTCTACAATTGAATATCATGCTGCTGGTAACGCTCCGATGGGGATCTCCCACGAACTGTAAAGCTGTCGAATACTTCCTGCTGGTTAAAAACACCCGGAATGGCATTAATGATTCCTATAGATGGAACTTTCCCTACTATCGGTTGTTCCATCCTTTTGGAATGATTTTCTTACTATTAGCGCCATCATATGATTTATTTAGTTAATAAGGGATACATACCATTACACATACATATATAAGATATATCAGGTTTTGGACAATATGTCCCAACCAAACAAACACGGAGGACATGGATTCTATGCTTCCGTGAGAAGCTATGTAAAGCAGAAGAAAAAATGGTGGTCGCCGGCTGCTACTAAGAACCTAACAGAACTCAAAAATGATGACAGTTGGATTTTCAGCAACATAGAAATTGGTTTGTAAATTTTTTAAATTTTCAGTGCTAATGATGTATTTCCTTCTTTGCGATTAATATTGTAAAATCAAATCAGTATGATTAGTAGGTTAAAATCGTCTATCAATTTTCGAACTCTGCTAAGTAAGTAGTATGTATGTTAATGCATGAGGTTAATCTTATTAGTAAACTGTTTAATAATATTGACATATTTATATAGTTTAGTGAATGGATGAGTTTATAAAGATTAAATGATTGAATGGATAAGTTTATAGAGATTAAATGATTGAGAGATAATTATGGAATGAAAGACAATTTGGATTATTTATTTATGTATTTATTATTTTTCCTAGTTAAATGGATTTCACTTCAAGTTATTTATATATAGTTAAATTTATCATGACCAGGTTAATCCAAGAAAAGCCCTAATGGTTAGCCCTAGAGAAGGACCAGGGTCAATCCAAGAGAAGCCCTAGTGGTCAGCCCTAGAGAGGAGCGAGCCCTGGAAAAGAGTTTATTCCCTTCACAGGCAGAAGAGAGGTAGTAGTGTTCAATGGGGCTTACTGTACAAAGCTTGTCTCTTAAAGGCTTTCACACTTAGGGCTATTGTTCAAAGAATGGAAACTACGTATGGGCCTAGTCACCTACCTTTTATCATAGTGGGGGGCTTTCGCTCAAAGCGCTTATGACGATGGTCTTCACTCGGATTAAAGTTCATCGACTGATAGACGTTTTTTTATTTTATTACAACGTAGTTTCGAATGCGATCTTATTACTCTCCGAAGCTCTCACAGAAAGACTGTTTGTTCACCTAATATCCAGTGGTTTACAAATATATATTGCATATCTAGTTGTTCTGTAAACACAACAGCTTACAGTATTCACACATATAAAAGTAATTAACTAAGAGACTCTAGGGTTACTTCAGCTAGTCCAGCTCAATAATATGGCTTGAACTCTTCAGCTGATAATCTTGACTCCACCTCTTTCTTTACAACTTAATAAAGTTTTCACTTACATCAAAGTGCTTGGACTAAACGCTAGTACATAGGGGTCCACGGGGACTAAGTGGCCTAAGCAGTTAGTCTCTTTAAGTGCTTGTTTCCATGGTCAATTGATAATAAAGATAAGTGGCATATCCGGATAATATAGAGTGCTCACTTGGCCTTGCAATAAGTGGTAATTTAAGCAACAAAAGATGGCCTTTATATTCGGTCTCCAATTAGTGCTAAGACTAACTGCTTGGAAAGTGGCTAAGTGCATGGGGTTACTCAGAGGCTATAGCAGCAGCTCTGGTAGGAGGTACCCAATACAAATAGTTTTTAAGTTGGTAGTATAGTATGTGAAAACTTAGATAGGGAAACATCATATATGTACGAACATGTATCTATACCGAGATATCTTATGTTCAAATGTTGATATGCGAGTCCTTAAATGGCCTTGTTGTTATGCTCCAACTACCATTTATTACTATATGGGCCCATGGATCACCAAGGAAGGTGTGGAAAAAGGTCCGGTTCATGACAATGACTATTTCTCCATGGCGATATCATAAGAGGCTTTAGATCCAGCTGCTATGAGGAGGTTTGCAGCAGCACCAGCCTGGCAGAGAGAAACGATATGGAAGGGTATATAGTTTAGTAACAATAATCTTCTTCACAGGAGCTTGGGTAAGTAGATATTCAATATTGTATATCCACACTAATGAAGACTAGAAAATAAAGAGTTATTCTCTCCTGAAGTAGAGTAGAAAGAAGCCCTAGTGATCAGTCAGCCCTAGAGAAGAGCCCTGGAGAGCGTATTCCCTCACACACAACCCTATAGCTTCTGATTTTCACAAAAGCTCAAGAATATTGGTTCAAGTAGAGTAGAGATATGGCAACATCATATATGAAACACATCTTGATGCAAGGAAAGTAGATTAAGTAGATATGCAATATCTAGGTATATTAACATTTCTTTATGTGAATTTAAGTGGCAACCTTTCCCTCGCACCTCAGGCTTCGTCCTTCGCCCTCGTACCTCAGGAAAATGGTGTTCGTACCTCTCATCCCTCCGGGTCGTAGATGTGTGATATAAAATATTAAATGGGTGTAGAGAATAAGTATGGTTAATAACTAGGTAGATATGCAATATCATATTATAACACATAGAGTTATTCTCTTTGTTCCTCATGGCAAGTGAGTATCTATGCCAATATAATATTAAAACGTGGAGATGTAAATCCAAGTGGAAACGTAAATATGCAATATAGTATAGTAGTGATATGGTATCGTCATATAAGTAAATATGGTGATATAATATATTCTAAATAGATAGAGTTCTTATCATTATTTTATATGAACATACATTTCAACTTTATTTTTCATTGCCGGGTAGATATGGTGACATCATATATGCAACACAACGTATAGATCTAGCTAGATAGATATAGACTATAAAAGTTATTATTCTCTTTTCCATGCCTTGATTCTTCCTCCTTCCTTTCTTGCTAGTTCCATCTTTTTCACTGCTTTGGCGCTCGCTTGCTTTACATTGCATTCTCTCCCTCCTTATCAGCTGGCCTTCCTTTCCCTAAAATCTATTTGGTGATTGTGGAGTGGTTTACTTTCTTATTATGCTTAAACTTAGAGCAGAGCGTGTGCGTTCGAGAACACTTGCTTAAATAATCTCTTTGTTGCTAGGAACTTAATTAGACCTTTTCTATTCACCCTTTACCCTTACTTTCCCTTTACTAAACTAGTTACTACCTGTTGTTTTATTTACTAACCTCTAACCCTCTTACTACCCTATCCACCCTTGGGATGCCCTCACCTCTTATCAGCATTCTCTGGTAGGGATGGGCTTACATCGACCAACCTTTCTATTTTCCCTTTATTTTCCGTGCTTTCTTTAGACCGATGTGGAATCGTCAGATCGAGACTATCCTATGAATGAATTACTGATGGAACTGTGGATGGATGGTTGGTTCAATTAGCCAATAGGGGTTCCCTTTAGCATAGGTCGTGGAACTGTGGATTATCAACAGCCAACAATAATGTAGTCTAAAGGCCCGTCCAGCAAGGCCCTTTCATTAACAATCCCATCATCCATCCCATCCAACCATATTTCTTAAGTTTTGGCAGCTGTTTGTAATCTATCCAGGTAGTTCTTCCAATGATCCCACCCGCTGAGCCTTCCTGGCTTCAGCCCATGAACTAGGGTGATAATGTACAAGGTTCAAATTCCCGACTCGTCGTATCAGCAGGGATTTGTCGGTGGGAACATTATACCCAAAATCTTATATGTGGTACTCGAAAGCACTCATGGGGCAAGGCATTAAGTAAAGAGTTCATAGCATTCTCCCCCACTAAGCAATGAATGAATAAAGTGTCTAGGTAATAGGTATTCAAGTAGGTATAAACACTTCACTAAAGGGAATTTTAAGGGTTGGTTAATCTTGTCTGGAATGGTCTAGTGCAGTAGCCATGAAGCGATTCCATCAAGTCAGTATAGGGAGGGCTAATACTTATAGTTCTAACAGGTGGTACAGTTATACTAAGACTAGTAGGTTGTGATTTTGGATGATTCGGACTCTATTTCCTAGTCTTTCGACATAAGTTAAAATCTCTAACCATATGCTCATAAGTAAGGGTTTCGTAGCATGCTTCCCTACAATGAATTCCTAGCTTCATCAATTGGTAAGGGACTCCCTCAACTAGGGGGCAATAATTTAAGGGGTAAGTTTGTTGCTTAATGCCATCCAATCCCAATCCCAGGTCTCTAGTGTATTTTTAGTGTATTTTGCACCAAATTTTAGTGTATTTTTTTCCCAATTGTGGTGAACAATCTAGCGCTAAACTTGGTGTAATTGTACAATTTCGTAAAACGCCATATATTGAGTCTTTTTTAAGGTCCTTTTATGTGCCCATTTTTTTGCATATTTTCTTACACCCTTATTTGTGCCCAATTTTGCATCTTGTAGTGCATCTTTTTTTGTGCCCTTTGTTATGTCCTTGTTTGCCCCCAGTTTAGTGCTCAGTTTTGCATCCAATGTTGTTTCTAGTTTTACTCCTAGTTTTACATCGATTTTTGCACCCAATTTTGCACTATGCGTTGCATCAAATTATGTGTCCAATTTTTCTTCTAGCGTTGCGTCTAGGTTTGCATCCAATTATGGGCCCAATATTACGTCTAGTTTTGCATCCAATTTTACTTCTATTGTTGCATCCCTGATCCGAAAACAAGATCTTTGCTACTCTATGACGTTAACATGAATTGCATAAAGAGCATGAAAGAAGCTCACAAATCCATAAGAAGAGAACCAAACAGCATAGACAATACGCACATAAAGAAAACAAGTTGATAGCGGAGTTCATCCAGGATGGACTACGTCTCTCGACCTGCTTCTCAATAGGAGGGCGGATCTATAATCTCAGCATGAAGGAAAAATACATGGCAATGATACAATTATACCTTGGCGACAATGGTCAGGAAGAGAACCACTGCCCAAAACACAACAAGACTACTTCCAGCAACTCCGAAGCCTGAAGACGGTGTAAAACGAGTATAAACACTCGTACCTTCCTCCTGCAGAGCTACGCAATCTCC
>LPNX010858722.1:0-15065 GCA_001517045.1 Pseudotsuga menziesii
CCCTGCCAAACCAATGAAACGTAATCGCGGGCGCCAAAAAACGTTCCACAGTGATCTTCTGTTTGTATATATAAAAACTTCTTTCGGCCGAATAATTGTTCGGCTGAACAATTTTTCGGCCGAACAATTCCTATTGTATAAATATTTATTTAAAAAAACATTGTATTTTATATCATTATGGTATAAACAAATATCTTAATTAATATTTTGTACAAATCTATACTTGAGAAAACAAAAATATGATTCTAAACATAAACATAAATATAATACCAAACAAAAGCATAAATTTCAATTTTTTCTTTTATATTTCTTCTATATACAAAGCAAAGCAAAGAGTTCATACTTCCATCTTTTTGGGGGAAGGAGGAGGAAAGCAAACTTGTCCTTCAACCGTAGTGTTATTATGAGGGTATGATGAGTGAGATTCATGTCTGAATTGTTTTTTTAAGAATATATATCTTTTGTCATTTTTTATTTTTAAAATGGTTTTAGATAATGTGGTTGAGGAGGTAGTTTTAGACTAGATAATATTTGTAAAAAAACATTATTATATGGTAGTTACTACTAAATGATTATTAAAAAGTATGAGTTTTTAAGTAATATTAAATCTTACATTTATGCATGAAGTCAAGAGATTTTTATACTATACAAAACTTTATTAAATAATAATAATAATAATAATCATGTAATAATCAAGCATATATGCTTCCACGATGCTTAAATATGGTGTTAAACTTTCTAGATTTTTATTGTGTAATGGTTTTAAACAATCATTTAAAACCATTACAGAGTGAAACTCAAGAAATTTTAACACAATATTTAACTCCAAAAATTTTACCACAATAATAATAATTAATATGGTATTTAAACTTTGTGGAATTTCATTGTGTAATGGTTTCAAACGATCATTTAAAACCATTACATTGTGAAACTCTAGAAAGTTTAACATAATATTTGACTCCAAAATTTTTAACACCATAATAATAATATATCTATCAAAATAAGATAATTGATATTATGAATTGAAATATAAAATTCTAATTTCTTCATTTTAATATAACATTGTAATGAAAATAAATGTAAACAACTAAAGAATGTTATCATGAACTTTTTTCCATAAGACTTTGTTTTCCATATAACTTTGTTTAAATTCACAATAGTAGGTTGAATTGCACAACTCTCCAATCCAGGAAAAGGAAAATGTTGCAATCTACATCAGAATTTTATACATATATTAAAACGATACCAATAGTGCCACAGCACAATTTCACTATGAACAAAGCTTCGTGAATATTGAAAAAATGCCCTAAAAAGTGTTGCCAACATCATGTAAATGGAAGTAAAACCTTAAAAATAGGTTAATATCACCTGATGTCACAAACTTGCTAGACAGAAAGTGAGATTTTCTACAATATTAAATGGGTTGACCGAAAGCCTTTGTGTTATACTTTATGATAAATCCCAAGAAGAACAGAGGATGTGATTTCAAGGTGGCCTGATGGAGACCTAAGTAAGTGAGGGAGACTGGAGAGATATTCCTTTATATGGGGGCATAATAAGATTTGTTTGAAGCATAATACACACAATGCCATACCAATTGTACCGATGGGAGGGCATGTACTGGTGAATAACAAATTATGGTTGTCTACAACTAGTAACCAATATTTTGTTGCAATGTATTTCTAATGACTATAATTTTTTCCAAGCAAATTTATATAAAAACTAAAATATATGCACTTTACTTCCTAGAGAATATTTTACACAACTATGCCTAACTTGAGGTGTTGTATTGATTGATGTGTAAAGTGCCATGTACACTCCACTAGATAGTTATAAAAACATATCTTGCAAGATACTGCAAATTATTTTGAGATTATCCTCTGTTATGTAGTGTTTATTTATGATTAAAAATGTAATATTATAAAGGGGTGGAAGGAGCAGGGTGAGATCCCATGTAGGCCTGATGGAAATATAGAAAAAATTTATGTATGGGGATTAAGAAGAAAGACCAATAACCAAGCATAAATTAACACTCTCTGTATGGGATTTATATTCTCTATTCTCAGCAAATTAAGCCAATAATGGTATTTGGATATTCCTCTCTTATCATTGGCCTTGCTAGGAAACATTGGAATCTTATTTGTATGCATGCAAATGTGTGGACCATTTATTCATCAATTTCTCTTTTACAGTTCAGGTTTGGCAAGATGTTCTTATAACACTAAAATGCTCAAGACAGTGGAATCATAATACTCTACTTGAATGTTTTGATATTAGGTTTGAAGATCCTCTCAATAACCAGTTCAAGGCCTTGACTTGTTATGTTTTGTGGGGTATTCAGTTGGTCAAAAATAGGATGATATTTGAAGACAAAGGACAATATTCCTTAATGGTGGCTCATAAAACCAAGACTTCATTTAATGGAGGATCTAAGGAGAAGAAACAGAATAAGGTCGTTCGAATTCTAAAGGAACTTATTATCAATCAAAATGAGTTGTGGGGATTTTTTTATGAAGCTTGTCAAGGGACTCCAGGCATCTATGTTGCAAGAGGAATCCTATTTCTCTCTCATGTGCACTACCTCACTTTAAAATTCAGTGTTGGGTAGGGTAACAACTCTAGAGCATAGCTTTATGTTTTTTAGATTATGTTAAAACTTTCTTTGGATAAAGGTATCAGATCCCTACATATGTTTGTAGACCCTAAAATTGTGATTTATTGGTTTAATGGACAATGATTTCTTTCAAACATGGTTGTATCAAGTCTTATCCCCTATTCTCCAAATAATTTGAGAGGGATTTGTAGGTTTCAATTTCATTTCTGTTGATCATATATACATTATAATTCAACAAAAAATCTAGTGCCTTATCAAAATAGGATATTGTCCTTCAGGAGGGAATGTTGGTATTTCAGGAAAGCAGAGGGGAAGTAAGCTTCCCATAAATTACACAACCTCTTTTTTTATCCTTTGGTTTGTTTTATCTCATTGGGAAATCCTAGGAGGATCGCACTTTCTGTGCATATGATTCTGGAATTTTTTTGAAGGTGGTCTGTGTTCTCTTCTATATACCATAATTATACTGAGAATATTTGATGGGTTTTTCATCCTCATTGTTTTGAGGGTTTTTCTCGGAATATATCCTATTTTATGGTTGAAATTTTTATGTGATTGAATGTACTATATTGATTCAAGTATTCAATATTTCCGCACTTAAATTTTTTTAACTTCAAAGCTCAACAAATTTGAACAAAATTCAACATATAAAATGTTTTAATTTGTTATTTCATTCCTCGGGTTTTCTTTGAGGCATACACAATAATCGATTTATTCAAAAACATTTTTTTGCGAAACTTGAACTCTATGATGTGGGGCTATGCATTGAAAAATACGAATAAAAATCAATATTCTCTAATAGGTTGGGTTTTCTCTTAAAAATTTAAGATCACTATTATTCACCAAAGCCACTAGTATAAACCCTAAGTTAAATATCAGATGTAACATAGAGGATTAATTGTTTCATAGATGTGGAAACCTACAACTTTCAAATTCTATTATCTCTTATTTATGAGGTTGTTTAAGCCAATAAAATTCACATGCAATTTTTTAAAGTCTCGTGACATACAAGTATTAGAAATTATTTAATTTTAACTCAATGATACACCGGTTTACATCATTTAACCCTCACATTGCAAGAACATGAAAGTCTCATCTTTAACCATATTTGGGAAAGCTCTAAAATTATTTAGCATTGCTAACAATATCTAACGTATACATTTACAACAAAAAAATATATAATTATTCAATCCTTATTATGAAAATTCCTAATGCTCTACAAGAGTGTGATGATAGAAGATCACCTTCTAGTAGTATAAGGTCACTTGTTATGATTCTGATTGATACTATTTCCTTCTCTATATCTAGTTTCTAAATCATATTGTTATGTATACTAAATAATTGACTATGCTAATTTCTCATGAGAAGGTAGCCTTGAAACACTATTATTTATTGTCCATCCCTTACCCCTTCTCGTTTCCTTTCCTCTATAAAGAGCTTGACATTCAAGACTAGAACCCCTCCCTTTAAATCCTGAACAAATCCCAAGAATAGGTCATACTTAGATAGGTCCTTTCTCTTCCCTTGTTAAAGGTACCAAACAAACACGCATAGCAAGAAAATATATTATCCTTAATTGATTTCCCGAAAGATACACAACACAAGATGCACATAACTGCATAAATTGACCTATAAGGATGCAAGTAATGTTGCACTATTTCCCTTGTTTCAGCGACCCAACAAACCCAGTATATAGAAAATTAAAAAGCAAAGATAGTATCACGATCCAAGTTTTATTAGCTCATACATGAGGAATGGATTGATTCAGGATTGTTTTTGAGCTTTTATTAGTGAGAGAAAACTCTGACGTTTGAATAGGAAGAGGCTAAGAATCACAAACTTCTTGCAAAGGAGGTCTAAGATCCTTTTTCACTTCAGGTTCATTAAAATCGTAGGGTACAGAAGGTTGGGACTCCAAATCCAATGATATCATGGGGAATAAATAAAGAGGATTTGGGAGCCCAAGAGATACCCTCATCACACCAATCAAATTTTTTTGAAAGTAATGGAGATATATTCTTATGAATGAAAACATATGATCCTTCATCGATATGTTCCTAATAAGTTGCATCCACCACCTTTTTCTAGGTTGGGACTCCAAAAGGGAGTTGAAAATTTGGGGGGATCGAAGACCTGAAAGAAGATGAAACATGGACACTAGCATCCTTCTTTTTCCAAATCTTATTGACAACAAACTCATGGCCTTGGAAAAATTTGCAATGCACTTGAACATGACCCAATGCTAGTGACAATAAAAAATTTAGAAAAAGGACCTTCCAATAATATATCCTTTGAACCCATGACAAAATAGAGGTTTCCCACTTTATTTCCTTATCAAACCTTCTCTAACATCAAATTATACCGGCAAGTGAACCCATCGACAGTGTGGGATGGAATCTCATTTCCTATTTGATTACCTATGTACTCTAGTACATCCTAATTCCAGGAGGGAATTAGTAGGCAAGGTCTAATTACCCATAGGTGAAGAATGTTCATAGGTTCCCTTCTTGGGTTTAATTCCACTTACCATTCTTGTAGGACTAGGCCAAAATGCTCCTAATACCACTTTCATTCAATCATTTTCATCTTGTCTTATGAATACTTAAATATAAAGCATAACCACCCTCGGGAAAGGACATGGAATACTGGGATGAACCCTAACACCGGTCCCCAATTCTCATCCAACCAAAGATGAAGGAAGGCTAGGCACACAACATTCCTACAAAATTGCCCAACTAGAGCCAAAACTTGGAATTTAGGGATAACATTTATTCAAATCCTTTTAAATTATTTTATTTGAATAAATATTATTTTGTAATACATTGCAAAAATTTAAACAAGGGGTTTCAAACCCACTCCTAACTTTATATGAACGATTAAATCCAATTCCAAACATAATATCTAGGTCACCAACGAGCTCTAAATGCCACCGAACATCATTCAAGCGCCGAAGTTACCAAGTATTGAGTTCACCAAGAGAAGAGACCACAGGTTATAAATCATGGACCACACATTGAAGCAACATAAAACAAATGGTCATTTTAAAATGTTCAAATATTATATGTCTTGTGTTATCTCAATGCCAAATATCTCAAGTGAAAGAGTATATTATGGGGCATATCATCAATTGATTCTTATTTTAGCATAATGCCAGAACACAAAGATGAGAATCCTTCTTTTGTTGCAGCGGGGTTGATGTTTTTCTCATCAGTTGAGTTTCCTACTAGATGAAAAGTTACTTATGGAAATAATTACATTCAAGAGATCTCAAATCTGCCAATGCATTCATATAAGCTTTGAGTAGAAAATCTACTAAAAAATAAATCAAGATAAGAAGCTGATAAATCTAAAAGATGACAAACACAAATCACCGTAGTCAGAGAATCAAAGAAGACACCCGAGAGTGCGCCACCAACACATCATTCCAACTATCATGATAGGAACCCACAAGAGCCCACGAAGTAGCATAACAAGTGCATAATGGGTTAGATAGAGGAGAACTGAGCTTTCAAATGTATCATATCTTAGTTTGTGCAGACAAGTGGCTATTTGCACTTGTTAGTTTAGTTAGAATATTAATTGTATCATCTAGCATAGTGGTCACAATTATTGATTTTAACTGGGATGAAATTCAGAGGAGGAGAAGAGCTACGAGCGTATGCTCTCGAGCATCTGGAATCTCATGTGTTTTTTTCTTTTCTATGAGAATTTCTCATAGTAAATCCCACAACACTCATTGCCACCTCCAAACACCAATTCCCATTTGCAACACTAGCAAACATATATACCAAATGCAAACATCGTTTGTAAAGGAACCAATAAACAACTCACCACCACAACCTTCACAAAAAACAGCACTATCGCTCTAGTTAAAAATACAAAGACCAACCTTCCAATGGCTCCAGTTAAATGACAATGACCCTCAAAAACCATCCTACCGCCAGTTAAAAACATAGGAACATGCACCAAAACAAGCAAAGGAGAGACCTCCCAAACCCTCTTAATCAACATAGCGTCGGAGCCGACCAAACACTAACAAAACCAACTCATCGTCCCAACAAAAGAGATTATCCCCTTCACATTTAACAATGCATTTACTCTAGCTCACTAGCATTAACTCCCACCACCATTGCAGTAAAAGATCCCATAGTTAGCATGTTGTCAAGGCCCTGGCTGCATGGCCTGAGGTTGATGACATCCGGCAGGCTAACCATCTCATGGCACCTACAAAACTTTGGATAAACATTTCAAATGGCCATTGTTCGATTCCCGGAGCCAATACATACAAAACTAAGAAAGAACACATTCGCTAAATGTCAGGCCCCTATTACCACAGGGAGATATCAAGTGGAATCAATAATAAAAGTTATTTCAAATTTTATTTGGGATCTTAATCATGAAGACAAGTCAAATGCAAGAAAATTAGGCTTTTAAAATAGCTTTATTTTATTTTTGGATTTTAAGAGGAAAAGAAGGTAGCAAAGTGAAAGCAGCTTAAAGAGTGGTTCAATGAATAAGATAAAAAAATGGTTTTTTAAACAAGAGAACCATAAAGAGAAGAATAAAAATATTCCAAACAAAATAAAATAAAATATAGAAATAATTTTAAAAAAATGAAGCTAATTTTATGGAAGAGCATAAATAATGAAATAAGAAGGAGATAGCAAGGGTTCTCCTTCCTGTGTTACCCTTCCCTCTGTGGAATAAGGATATCCTCACAATATTGGCAAACTCGATGGGGAGCTTTGTTTCCCATTGAAAAAGACTTTCACTTGTTATTCGACAAGAGGACTGCAAAGGTCCTGGTTGAGCTTGATATTTCTAAAGGGTTACAACCTGAGATCGAGATTGTATGTGGGAAACATATTATTACACAAAGGCTTGATTACCTTAACATGCCCTTCAGGTGTAACTATTGCCATGAGATAGGGCATCTACGCAATTCTTGTGCTCTTCTCCTCAAGGGTCATCCAGTTAAGAGGGGATTTATGCCTAGTCCTAGTCCTTGTCCTAATCCGGACTCTCCCTCACTTGAGGATAGTACCCCCCCTTTGGAACCCTTAGTCGGATCTACTGATGATATTTATGTTTCCTCCTCACGAACTCCTTATGAAGGACTTTCCAAAGGTGAGCGCTTATGTTTATTGAAGACATTGAAGTTTGTGCTTGTTACTCCCACCCTGTGACTTCTGTTGTGTCTCCGAAGCACACTGTATTGGAGCCCCACCCCTCTTATGATGACCTACCAAAGGAAGGGCCTCCCCCTTTTACCCTGGAACATTATCCCTCACTCCCTACTCCCTCGGCCTCTCGTACCTCTCCCTCTCTCGGCTCTTCTGGTTCACCTGTGAACACCTTACTCTCCAGTCCCAGAGAAGAGCCTACTTTCTTGAATCCCTCCCACCTAAAATACCTCTCAATATTCTCTGGTAAGTCACCGAGCTCTCCCTCCACGCTTCCCGTGGACTCCATCCGCTTCAAAAATGTGACCATTCATAAGGCTAAGAAGCCTTCCTCTATGGACTCTGACAATTTGAGAAATTATTTCAAAATGGAGGAAATAATGGTGGGAATATGATGTATAAATATGGTTTAGACCATGGAGAGCTAAGTGAACACTTTTTAGTGTTAACAAAGATCATGCATTTGAAATCGATCGATTGGTATCGTTGTGCATCTTTAAAACATAGATCAAGGTAACAAACAAAAAGATCAAACCCATCTTAGACAGACCCTTCAATATTTTGGACCAAGTTGGTGGCAATGTATTCCACCCATAGAGTTGCGAGCTTATAAGTTAACAAGGCTATTTTACAAAGTATATGATGACCTGCATTAACTATTGTGGATTCCCATGTTATTTTAACCTCCAGAGAAGAATTATTTAGGATAAACAAGTTGTGCATAACAGAAGCACAATACATGACTTTTAAAATGCATATCTAGGTTTGAAGAAATGTTTGAATAACCAACTGAAATATACCGATTGGGGATTTTTTAAGAATAGAAAACAAATAATACTTTCACTTGATTAGTGAAGAATATTCAAATATACCAAACTTTTGCATCAATCTCAACCTCTTGGAAATATGCAACTGTTAAACATACTTTTACAAGAAATTTTGCAGGAAAGCATGCCATAAGTCCAACTGTAAAAGCAAATAACACAAACATTCTTCTAGATTCAGATGCAATGTAATAGTTAAAAATGATGTTTTCATATGAAATGTTGCAAGAAAGTAGTTAGAGAATTTTGCAATCCAATGGATAAAAATATTTTGCATGAAATGTTGCAGGAAAACGATTATAAATATTTTTGTATGAAATGTTGCTAGCTTAAAAGCTAAGTTTTCAAGAAAATTATGTTCAAACACCTTCAAATGAGCTGAAATGCATAGGAAATTTACTTCTACTCTTAAAAAAAAGCCACAAATAAACCTAACATAAATGAGTTCAGTCCAAACTCATAGCTTACCCTTGGTTACCTTGTCGTCGCCCGGATTCACCAAGTCCATATCATCACATCAACACAACCATGCATTGTATTATAATAGTTAAAATCCAATCAAGTTGAACTCACCGATCCACTCACTCATCTCTATAGACCATGCATTCCACAACATACCAACACATCAATTCTTAGCCTCCTTACTTCATAATCACACCACATCCAATTATCACTCGATAAGCTGCATCACTGAAATCATACCATGAATTGTACTATAAATAATTCCTAGCTCTTCAGAGGGATAAGAACAAAGATCAACATCAACCATTAACATAGAAATATAGCTTACATTTTATTACTACAACCAACTAATAAACTCTTTCTCACCACAACTTAGGGGAAGAAAGGAATACAACAACTAAGAATAACAAGAGATAATAAAAAAAATCAGCTTATGAAAATAGCTCATAGGCTCTTTTATATGTATTTTGTTTTAACACTTGAAATAACAAAAATAATATTTTTATTCTGAAAAAATAAAAATAAAAAAAACATTGTATTGGAGTCACATTATTCTTATACTATGATGAATGGTGTGGATAAGTTGATTCCTTTTAGAATATATTGGTCAACCTTTCTAAGGATATATGTGAGTATCGTTTCATGTGGAATTATCAAGACAATTATTTGTCACAATTTCATGTAGTTGTTTCTACCTAGAATTAAGTTATAATGGGATAAACTTTTGTTCATGGTGTCTCCCATATGATGTATTTAGTAGAGATGCTCAAGCATTTAGATGCTTTATTAATACATATCATTAATGTTTGCATCCTTAGACAATTAAAACGTTCAGGTTTATGGTGTATCATGAATATTAGGCATCAAAATTTTGCCATTTTTTTTAAAACGTTCAGGTTTATGGTGTATCATGAATATTAGGCATCAAAATTTTGCCATTTTTTGGATATGCACACGAGCATAGTTGAAGCAAGATTGTTTTGTATCATGGTTGTACATGAGATTCCTTCTTGCTAATGGTATTCCTTGAGATCTACATTTTTCTGGTAAAATATTCTTAGGAAAAATAGAATAGTACTCTGGAAATCTAAAACAAGAACGACAAAAGGACAAAAAAACAAGTGTGGAGAGTACATTAAATTGATAAACTAACCAAGTCCACTTGACATACCCCATTAGAAGAAGGTATGACCATCTGCTCATGCTTGGAGTTATTAATGGAACTCCCCTCGCCATCTTTCCATCTCTTCATTAGGCTCTTTGAAAAATTGAGCTTGGGCATGAATTTTATATTACTTATAAAACACCAAAAGTTCAATCCATTTTCAAAATTTTCACACATGCTATCATAAGCTCTTTTATCAATGTCATTGTTAGCAATCACAATCTTTCAACATCCAAACTCAGGACCTACACTTGCACTTATTTTATGCTAAGTTTCTCGTTGTAGAGAATCTTCACTATTATGGTCATCTCTTGTTCCCAACAACTTGTGAGGAAAGTCCACAACAAATTCAGAATCCTTATTGATCACTTTAGTTTCTGTAAAGCCATTATGATATATATCCAACACATAAGCACATAAGCACCATTGGTGTGAGAATTCTATAAACACTGCACCTTAAACTTCCCAATTCTTTGATATGAAAGTGACCTTTATCATCAAGCCTCAATTCATACATATCTTCAATATGCCGCAAATTGGCAGAAGTGGCCATAGTTCCTTTTGATTGTTGTTCATTGTTGCATATGCCATGTTCCATAGTCTTTTAAACAAGAGCTTGTGAGGCCAGGGATGATCTTTCTATTTGAAATCCTACAAGATTGAATTTGCATCCCAGCAAAGACAATAAAAAAAAGGATAGTTACAAGAAAAGCTTTTAATCAAGACAATATAAAACGTTTTAATATAACAAAGTTTAGAAAGTAATAAATGATGAAAATAAATCTATGCATTGAAACTTTGTAAAAAACATGATTGGAACTTTTGTAACGTATAAATGAAGAGTTACGTGTCATCATTTCATTTCACAACACAAAGAAGAGGGGAATGAGATCGAGAACATCAACAAATTTCGTGAAATATAAGGTATTGTCTCTCTATTTGTTTAAGGCGTAATGGAGGTTTTGGATAATTAATTATAGATATTATGTTACTCAATTATCGAGGGTTAGTTTAAATTATTATGAGACAAAAGTGAGATTTCTTCTTTCAAAGTTAGGGAAGCCATGAGTTCTATTCTTTTGATCCTCTTCACATTAGACTTCATAATTAGGGTTGACGTTTACTATGTAAATTGATGTAAGTTTCATTTTCATGGTTTATTAGTATGGAAATTCTAAGTGCATTCTACATAATGTTTTCAGCATTTTGGAATGGATTTTTGGTGACGGGTAGTTTCATTCCATCCACACATTTTTCAGAATTTAATTTTTCGATCTAGGTCATCTTAAAATGGGTCAAAATTCTCAAGGGTACAGTTACATGGTCAAAGTTTTCAACAATATAGTTCTTATCAGATTGAAGGATAATTTTCACTAATTAAAGAGGATAATTTAAGTATCCTTATCTCGAACTCTCTAATATATTACCTCCACAAATATATATTTAAATATTTTTTATTTTTTATTTATTTAATTTATCTAACAAAGGTTTATAAAACCAAACAAAAATATTTAATTACAAATAATAACTAATTTTAAAATATATTTGTACTTGATTCTCCTTTTAAAATTAGTTGTTATTATATTTGTACATGAGCTAGCCAGAATTGACATAAATGTCAATTCTCATATTGTTTATAAATTATTTGTTATTATATTTGTTTATTAGGAGGATATGAGCTAGCGAGAATTGACTTAAATGTTAGGAGGACATGGGTCCAGGCTTTAATCAACTTATGTGTTCACATGTCATGAGATCATGTAATACAATCTCTCTGGGTGGAATACATGTTCAACCACTACCTCAAGGTGCCCCCATGGCTCCAGGTTCAGCCCTCATTGGAATTGAACCTTTCCCATTGGTGAAAAACACCTTATTCTTCACCTATGGATCCAACCCCTTTTCCCACTTAATGTATTTATCATTACTCTTAAAACATAAATATATTAAATTAAGTTATTTTTATTCAAAATATTATATCTTGGTGTAAATGTTGACATTATAAATTTTAATTAAATTTCATGAATTATAAGTGGTAATGGTGATGGTGATGGTATATTGAACCTTAAAAGAAAAGAAAGGAATTATTTGGTTTAGAGTAAAATTTTATTTCGATGCTCAAAAAGTTTAGAAAGAAGTGTTCCTAGGTCACCATAGTTTTGACATGTTAGAAGGTCAGGGAGGTATCTATTGTGGCAAAATTTATGAAATTGTGATTTAATGTGGGTGTCACGTGGGTGTACGTAAGCAAGGCACTTTAAGAAAAAATGGCTTTCATCCTCAATGCGCGTAGTCTCACAAAGATAACAAATCCTTTACATCCACTGTGTTTTAGGAATTGTCTAGCACCCCATTAATAATCTCCTTATAGTATCTTAATTTTATTTTAACCTCTAATTATTTCTCGTCCTGCATTTTTACTTTACATATATATTATATTGATTTAAAATTTAAATAAAACTAAACCTATTTATATTTCTCAACTAATAATTGGTCTTGAAAATAATTGTAAATCAGCAAACCTTATGATGTGGGTTAAAAAGAAGCTCCTCTTTGAAACTTTAGTCACTCCTGTTATCTTGTATGGTTGTGAGTTTTGGGGTTGCAGCATCTCTAGAGAATCTTGGAGAAAGATTGAGCAAATCCAGAAGTGTTTTATAACGTATAACCTCAAAATTAAAAGCAATGCACCATATCCTATTCTCCTTATAGAAGTGGGTCTTTCCCTTATTGGGAGCCTAGCTATGACTAGGCTCCTGTTGTACAAGCACAAAATCAATAACATGGCAGACCATAGACTTCCTAAGCTATCTTTTAATTCCAACCAAAACCACCTAAGGCTCAAGCGAGGTTGGTATAAAGATACTAGGGCTTGGTTAAATCACTGGGAGATCGACGAAAATGTTGCATTGCAAAATATTAATAACATTAAAAATATTGTTACTTCTAAGTTTAAAGAGAAATTGTGGTGTGAGAAAGACTTAGATGCTAACAGAAAATTAAGATATTATAAGGAGGTCATCAACCCTGCTCTAGAAGATCAAAAGTATCTCTCTGTTTTAACCAGTTCAAAGAAAAAAATTAATATAGCCAAGATAAGAACGAACTCTCATGAGCTTCATAGTGAAATAGGTTGTTGGACAGTTCCTAAATGTAATGCGCCATTTACTAGAGTTTACTTATTTATGCTAGATAAAATTTAGTAATACATTTGATTGCAATAGAACACGTTCATTGTTATGCAATGTGATCATAAGATAAAAATTATATTTATCTATCTTTCTATATATATATATATAATGGTTGGTTTATTTATCTTGCTTTGTATTATCTATGAATATGACTCTTAGCTATACAAAGATAATGTATCATGTGGTGTGCATGATGTTGTGATGTTGATTGATTATAAGACGTAATAAAAAAAATATTGAATCGATGTTATCTTAGATATTACTGATGGTTTGTCTAGTGTGGCAAGAAATGACCAGTGCATGTTGACGCAAGGTTACAACAATGGATACAAGGAGTTCTAAATGAGTCAAATATTTGTAATGTTTATAATGAGAAAATTTATATCATGATTTATGATTTTGGAAAAATTAATGCACGTGATTGTTGGTATATGTGCAGGCACAGAGATAATGCTTGCCAATAAACCCACATATGGGTAGTGGGGATTGTACCAACATGAATAGCACTTATTTTCTATGCAATGGGTTGAAAAGAGAGAGAGTATTTTACCCATGATATGCATATTGCCATGAGGGTAGGCCGCGGACTCGGTCACTCACGAGGATTAACTGAGGAGCGCGTATTAAGTTGTCACCCTTATTCCTCAATAACCATTAGTCTCTCCACAGTGTAGATAGGATTGAGTTAACATGGTCTCAGCCATCGTACGAACTCCCCACCAAGGAAAACGTCATGTTTGAAGGGCATGGATATTGTCATGGCACCCTTGATATCACTGTGATAAATAAATGCAATTAATGAAATATAACACTAAAAAGATATAAGGTGCTCTAATGATATTTAAATAGATCATCAATTCATGAGCTGGAAATAGATCAAAGAATGTATGTAATAATAGGAAACATCATATACACAAGAAAATAGAAAAAGTAATTACGAATTAAAATATTGGAACCACAAATGCACACACAAAGCTATGGGGGAAAACAAAAATCAAGGAAACATTTTGAATGAAAATAGGAAGAATTAAGGAAAGCAACGTTAAAATAAAATTTAGAAAGTGTAAGAAAAGAAAAGTGGAAATTGCATATGCATATGAGAAGGAAATCTACATAAATGAAATTAAGATGAGTTCAAAATAGAAATAAATAAATAGTATTTTACATAAGAAAACGAGAAAGAGAATCTCAAAATGCTATAAATAAGAGAAGAGGGCTTTTCACTGGGATAACTTTTCTTCCCTAACATGGGATGGATGAAAGAGTATCAATTTGAGTTGGAAGGTGTCTGTGGAGATTTTGGTTAATCAGTTTCTAAGCGGGGTTGGGAGGCCCCTTAGTGAATCTACGCATTCTGATTGTGCTAAAGGTATTTCCATACAATCCATGTTGTGGCTCAGAGGATCCTAGGGAAAGAAGAGTACCCTAGGAGTGGTAGGGTGGTCAACCAGTGGGGTTATCTTCATTGGCAAGTTAATTCGAGGATTGGATTTCTCAAGAATCATGTGTTCATCGATGATGGAACAAAGCCCTTAGCCACAACAGAAGGTCAAGAAAATAAATAACATCTTGAACATCAAATGAGGTTCAATGTCTTGTTTATTTCATATATATATATATATATAT